>JAMPIV010013143.1:0-100514 GCA_024509875.1 Oreohelix idahoensis
AAGTGTATTGGTGTGTGTATGTTGTCTAGCAAGTGTCTAGGGTATATGCAATGTGATGAAGTGTATGAACAGGACAACAACTACACCTATTACTAATAAACAATGATTAAACAAGTCACTGGGTAAAGTTCTGAATGTAACTTATTTTTATTTTTATTTTCCTGTATCTAGTTATTCTTCTGACACAGGAATAATCAACTCAACATGATAATGAAATTATTTACAACCAATTATTTTACAACTGTCATTGAGTCGGTGTTATCCCACAATTATTTATATGTCTCAAGCTGGGAAAATGTCAAGTATTTCTTGCTCCTAGAAAAGGGTACAAGTTTATTGAACGTTTTTGTTCCTCACTGTCTGATACACTAGCTTTTGTGAAAACTGAGAGAGTGGATTGTTTGTGATATCAATTTCCCAGACAAGTCTTATCTGAGGTCTCTGGAACCAGGCTGGTTGAAGTATGTATAAAACGCCAGCATCCACTGCCAAGACACGATTCTGCTTCTATAGGTAAATCACTGTGTAGGCACTCAGTAGTTAGGCCTCACTGCAGAACTTAGGGACAGGTGTTAGATCACCTGGGCTCACTTTCACTCGTAGATGAAACTCTGGAACAATACAAATGTGTCCCACTCAGCATCTAATAATCTCTCTCTTTCATTATTCTAACATGGCAATATCATCAGACATCAGTATGGTAACTAAACAATTAGTTAACGTTCTCAATTTGGTTGGTACCCCCTTCTGGATAAATAACTTTCAAACCCCCGTTTGACCTTTTCCTTGATAAAGGAAACATTTTACATTAATACTATCAAGTCATGTACAATCACGGTGACTTGCTGAAGACGGCCAGTGGTCTTCCTGGTCTTATGTCATAACACAACTTTTTTTTTCATCATAAATATTTAATTTTCTTTTCTCCCCATATGGCAGAAAGCCTGCCTGGCTTTTCTACACCAGGTTAATACAGTTCCTAACAACGCTGTGAAACAACACAGAGTTTGATGTTGGCTTCCCTCCAGATAAATGTTTCCCCTTTTAGTTTCATATAGAGTCGATAATGCATACATGATAAAAATGACAATATAAATGTTAATATAAAGGTTTTCATTCTTACCACAATCAAAGAAATTTTAAACACCAATTAGTTGAATATTGCGATATATGGTAACAAATCCAGATCGCTGCTTGTGCAGAATTAGCAACCAAGACAGTACTCTTGCCTTGTCTATAACAACAACGTCTTTAGTGTAAGAAATTTTTCATCTAGTGGCCCCCTATACCCAATACTAATTGGTTTTATACAACCGTTTGTCTATTATACTACAGCCAATCAGAGACTGTTTAGTGAATAGCGTTCCTTTTCAAATAAAACTGACCTCAAATATTCAAAATAAGGACTCCTTCCCCTTTAACCCCACCTACGGGCGAAACTGAGAAAGATTTTCAAGTCCATCTGTCTATCTGTCTTCAGTCCAACTTCTTTATTTCTTACTAGTTTTAAATACTAATACATACTTATTAATTCTGCTGTTATCTATTACACAGTCAGTACATATTTATTCTTGTATGTCTTTCTAATGCCTAGTATCGTTTTATTTCCTACAATGCTTCAAATAAAACATTTCCTCTCCTATTCAATTTAAATTGGTAAACACGAACTAAGGTCACTCCGTCTCACACCCTATTTAGTATTACACATTCAAAAAAACATCTCACGTTACTTGCATTTTTCCTTTTATTTTCAAACTACCGTATGTAGAACGAACACTACGTTACGTCACAAAATTTTAACAACTTGCGTGTGTGTGTGTGTGTGTGTACCGCCTGCCAAGTCCAACCATGTGAATATATGTCCAGAACGCGTGTCGAGAGAAAGGGGGTCTTGCAAGGTATAGGTAGTATTTGTGTTAATTCTTGCTGCAGTTTCGTTCTACAAGAAAATATTTAGTCTCAAAGCCAACGCTAGCAAAGCGTATAATGTTAGACTGCGGAAAATCGTTTAGGCATTACTTCGGTATACAATTTGAGCGTGCTACTGGCGTATGGGAAGAAGCCATTCAGACACACACGGGCTGGTTCTATATATTAGCATTGGGAGTACAATTTCCTGGAATTTAGCGTTTGTTTTCACAGATTTTACTACACACCTCCTTTCCTAAAACTTGCAATCATTGCAGGTTATTATCTGTGAGACAATTAGCGTAAATAAAGTACTATTCCCTAGGCTTTTCCTGCCCTTGTGTTTTCATGGATTTCTGCATTGGGGTCATTCAAAGTAAGCACAACTCAAGAAAGCTGCCTCAGACCTCTGCAATCCAAGAATCTATTTCAGTTATGTTGCTGAACAGTTGCAAGTGTTACTGCTTGTCTTAATGCTGCTTAGCAATAAGTATTCACCATTTCTCTTCTCTGAGTCTGCTCAACGACATGTCCCGAGAATATTAGATGTTCCTCAAATTGTACGTTATGAGGAGTTGATCTATATGGTGATATCTGAGTTGTGTAGGGGATCCAATAATTTCCTGATCAGCCTTAATAAACATTCGGACTATCCTCAATTCAAAAAGGCAACAATGGAGGCACTCTGCTCCTCCGAAATGTTCACAGCCAACAATTGGTCTGATCTCAGGCTTGATTGAATGTGGAAACACCCTTCTAATAATATTCTATAATGTGCCACTCAAATGGAGGCCATATTCACCAACTATATTCTCCGCCTACCGACAATTTGGTGAAATAAGATAATATGTGGGGAAATGAGTTTCTGCATCAGAAATCAATTCTCCCTTATCTTTGCTATAATATGTGTGGGTGATCTCCATCCAGGGTCCGACCAATACTTCCCCTTGGACGGTGTAGGGTCGGGTGACTACCAATGTCACCAGTGCCCTTTTCATGCTAAATTAATAGCCATATTGTGATGCGCTGTGAGCATTTTCCGAATTGCTCACTCGTCCACTCCCCACTTTTCTTCTAACATTTTGTTTCGGGTTCAAATCTGGCGGATTATCTTCAATATTAATTTCAGCCAGTTCCCTAACTGCGGCTTCAAACTGAGCCTGGGTTGACTGGTCTGAGTTTCTATTTTCTCTGGATGCCCTTCTCAGAGTTGCGAATCTAAATATTTTTGGTGAAAACTGTTGGTGGGAAGGTGGATACCTATCCTCTATGTCAACCTTATTATTTTTATTTTCCTTGTTATTTTTAAGCCCATATGTTTCAGAATGCTTGGCTGGCATCTGATTATGATTTTCCCAACTTGGGGAATGTACCTTGCTACATTTTTCACAGGCCCCCACAAATTGTGAAATATCAGCAGCTACTTGGGGCCAGTAATATTTTTCAGATATCCTTTGACGTGTGGTTCCATTCCTCTGGTGTCCACCGTCGGGTATAACATGAGCTTGTGCCATCACTTTTTCCCTGTAGGGAGTTGGCAATACCAACTGTCCCTGTTCTTTGGATCCTGCTCTAGCTTTCCTGAAGAGCAGTCCCTCCTTCAAATAAAATTGTCCTTTCTTAGGGTGTGCATGGCTTGTTGGCAATTTTCCAAAGCAAGGTTTTAATGTTTTATCCTTTGTCTGGGCCTTTCTCATCTGCTTATGAGAATAGACTAGGGGTGGTTCCTCCTCCGTTCTACTAGGGGTCGACCTAACCTGAAGCGTGGCCATTATCACAGGTTTTACCGGGCTTCCTAGAAAAAACATATTTACTTCCTAACACCAGCGGGTAATTATGGTCGTCACACACGGCTGCTCTGATCACTCCTTCCACGTACCTTGTCTCTACATTGATCTCGGCTACTGGAAGTGTCATGGTGTCTATTCCCTTTACGGCCCCTTGTATCTCCACTTTCTCTGTGGTATACTGTTCAGGGTGCACTAGGGTTGCACTCACAATGGAGTCATATTCTAAACCTGAATCATAAAGGCACCTAACCTTGGCACCATTACGTCACTTCTTCACAGATGGGGGGATGTTGAAGATTAATATGATTCTCTGTCAGTTTCTTCTTCCCCTTGTCTACTGTTATCATGCATGCCGCGTGATATGGAGGAACTTTCCTTCCACAGTCAATAGTATTATGATTATTCATCCTACAAACTTTACAATATTTCCCTTCTGGTTTGTAGGGTCTCCTTTCTCTGAAATGCGAGTTTCTATCTCGTTGGTCAAAACTTGGCTTATCATAATAGGCTTTACCCTTATTAAACTTATCTCTGTGTTCATAGGTAGGTTGGTTTTGGTTTGGTGGAGCTTTATCGTGGTCTATAGGCTTCTTCTTTAAACTTGCTATCTCAGACTGGGCTGCCTGATATCTCTCAGCCACATTTAAGATCTCCCCCAGCCTCTCAGCACCCTGTTCCGTGAGAAATTTTCTCAGGTCTGGAGCCATGGACTCTCTTAACTGCTCAGTCATACTCATTTCCTTTAAATCTTGGGTTTTCCCCCAGAGCAGTCCATTTCTCCAGGTATGTCTCCAGGCGTGCAGAGAACTGGTGGTAAGTCTCTCCAGTCAACAGTTTGGCATTCCTAAATTTCTTTCTGTAAAATTCACTATTTTTCTCATATCTAACTAGAAGAGCTTGCTTAAGAATGTCGTAGTCATCTTGATCATCCTTGCTCAGTTTGGCGAAGACCTCATAAGAGGTTCCCCTAAGCCCCTGAGATACCTTCATACTCCATCTCTCTTTCTCTAGCCCATACATAGTAGCTAACCTTTCAAATCTAGATAAAAATGACTCAATATCATCATCTTTTTATACAAATGGGTCCAACTGGAACCCCATGGCTGAGGTTGAGGCGACCTGGCTTGCAGCAGAGTCGGAGGTGGATGAGCTACTTCCATTATCAGGAGCATGGCCTTGTAACTCCATCTCCCTTAGTTGCAACTCATGTTCCCTTTGTAACCGTTTCTCTTCTTTCTCAGCCTCCATCTGTAATCTCTTCTCCTCCTTGGCAGCCTCCAACCTCTTCTTCTTTCCTGGCCTCAGCCTCAAGCTTCTTCTCCTCCAACTGCAGCCTCTTGATCTCAGCCTCCCTATCAGCCTCTAACTTAAGCTTCCTAGCATCGTCTAACATAATTCTCTTCAGCTAATCTCTTATCTTCCCTTTCCATATACTTATCGCACTCTGATGTCACATACTGAATCAGAGCTTGCCCATCTAAATTCATTTTCTTTGCAGTCTGCACAGCAGCAGATCTGTATTTAGCCATATCCGCCATTTTATAGTTAACAATATGAAATACTATCCACTACCTTAACTAATTAACCAACTCTAAACACAAGACAAAGGGCAATGATATCTCAAACCACTCTCAAATTATTTTTACTATTAGATTTTACAAATACTGGGACTAGTGACTCACTTAATGTAGGGTACTAAGAACCTTTAAATCCCGGACGAGCCCCCAATTAATGTGGTGAATTAGTTGTTATTATTGGTTTAAATATTATATTAATGGTATCTGGTGTGAGGTCAGCTATGCAAGTCCCTGAGGTTTATTAAATACAAATAAGTTTACAGGGTACCTGTCTGCTTCCACCACAACCTCACCCGATTATATATCTTCCCCTACTGAAGTGTATTGGTGTGTGTATGTTGTCTAGCAAGTGTCTAGGGTATATGCAATGTGATGAAGTGTATGAACAGGACAACAACTACACCTATTACTAATAAACAATGATTAAACAAGTCACTGGGTAAAGTTCTGAATGTAACTTATTTTTATTTTTATTTTCCTGTATCTAGTTATTCTTCTGACACAGGAATAATCAACTCAACATGATAATGAAATTATTTACAACCAATTATTTTACAACTGTCATTGAGTCGGTGTTATCCCACAATTATTTATATGTCTCAAGCTGGGAAAATGTCAAGTATTTCTTGCTCCTAGAAAAGGGTACAAGTTTATTGAACGTTTTTGTTCCTCACTGTCTGATACACTAGCTTTTGTGAAAACTGAGAGAGTGGATTGTTTGTGATATCAATTTCCCAGACAAGTCTTATCTGAGGTCTCTGGAACCAGGCTGGTTGAAGTATGTATAAAACGCCAGCATCCACTGCCAAGACACGATTCTGCTTCTATAGGTAAATCACTGTGTAGGCACTCAGTAGTTAGGCCTCACTGCAGAACTTAGGGACAGGTGTTAGATCACCTGGGCTCACTTTCACTCGTAGATGAAACTCTGGAACAATACAAATGTGTCCCACTCAGCATCTAATAATCTCTCTCTTTCATTATTCTAACATGGCAATATCACCAGACATCAGTATGGTAACTAAACAATTTGGCATTCCTAAATTTCTTTCTGTAAAATTCACTATTTTTCTCATATCTAACTAGAAGAGCTTGCTTAAGAATGTCGTAGTCATCTTGATCATCCTTGCTCAGTTTGGCGAAGACCTCATAAGAGGTTCCCCTAAGCCCCTGAGATACCTTCATACTCCATCTCTCTTTCTCTAGCCCATACATAGTAGCTAACCTTTCAAATCTAGATAAAAATGACTCAATATCATCATCTTTTTATACAAATGGGTCCAACTGGAACCCCATGGCTGAGGTTGAGGCGACCTGGCTTGCAGCAGAGTCGGAGGTGGATGAGCTACTTCCATTATCAGGAGCATGGCCTTGTAACTCCATCTCCCTTAGTTGCAACTCATGTTCCCTTTGTAACCGTTTCTCTTCTTTCTCAGCCTCCATCTGTAATCTCTTCTCCTCCTTGGCAGCCTCCAACCTCTTCTTCTTTCCTGGCCTCAGCCTCAAGCTTCTTCTCCTCCAACTGCAGCCTCTTGATCTCAGTCTCCCTATCAGCCTCTAACTTAACGTTCTCAATTTGGTTGGTACCCCCTTCTGGATAAATAACTTTCAAACCCCCGTTTGACCTTTTCCTTGATAAAGGAAACATTTTACATTAATACTATCAAGTCATGTACAATCACGGTGACTTGCTGAAGACGGCCAGTGGTCTTCCTGGTCTTATGTCATAACACAACTTTTTTTTCATCATAAATATTTAATTTTCTTTTCTCCCCATATGGCAGAAAGCCTGCCTGGCTTTTCTACACCAGGTTAATACAGTTCCTAACAACGCTGTGAAACAACACAGAGTTTGATGTTGGCTTCCCTCCAGATAAATGTTTCCCCTTTTAGTTTCATATAGAGTCGATAATGCATACATGATAAAAATGACAATATAAATGTTAATATAAAGGTTTTCATTCTTACCACAATCAAAGAAATTTTAAACACCAATTAGTTGAATATTGCGATATATGGTAACAAATCCAGATCGCTGCTTGTGCAGAATTAGCAACCAAGACAGTACTCTTGCCTTGTCTATAACAACAACGTCTTTAGTGTAAGAAATTTTTCATCTAGTGGCCCCCTATACCCAATACTAATTGGTTTTATACAACCGTTTGTCTATTATACTACAGCCAATCAGAGACTGTTTAGTGAATAGCGTTCCTTTTCAAATAAAACTGACCTCAAATATTCAAAATAAGGACTCCTTCCCCTTTAACCCCACCTACGGGCGAAACTGAGAAAGATTTTCAAGTCCATCTGTCTATCTGTCTTCAGTCCAACTTCTTTATTTCTTACTAGTTTTAAATACTAATACATACTTATTAATTCTGCTGTTATCTATTACACAGTCAGTACATATTTATTCTTGTATGTCTTTCTAATGCCTAGTATCGTTTTATTTCCTACAATGCTTCAAATAAAACATTTCCTCTCCTATTCAATTTAAATTGGTAAACACGAACTAAGGTCACTCCGTCTCACACCCTATTTAGTATTACACATTCAAAAAAACATCTCACGTTACTTGCATTTTTCCTTTTATTTTCAAACTACCGTATGTAGAACGAACACTACGTTACGTCACAAAATTTTAACAACTTGCGTGTGTGTGTGTGTACCGTCTGCCAAGTCCAACCGTGTGAATATATGTCCAGAACGCGTGTCGAGAGAAAGGGGGTCTTGCAAGGTATAGGTAGTATTTGTGTTAATTCTTGCTGCAGTTTCGTTCTACAAGAAAATATTTAGTCTCAAAGCCAACGCTAGCAAAGCGTATAATGTTAGACTGCGGAAAATCGTTTAGGCATTACTTCGGTATACAATTTGAGCGTGCTGCTGGCGTATGGGAAGAAGCCATTCAGACACACACGGGCTGGTTCTATATATTAGCATTGGGAGTACAATTTCCTGTAATTTAGCGTTTGTTTTCACAGATTTTACTACAGTGTACTATAACTTTGTTCTGTGTTCTATTTTTGATTGCATTTTTATTTGTTTGAAATTATATTTGACGGAGTTACAGACTTTTGAATACAGCGTCATCATTTGAGGAAATTCATAACAGAAGTAATCTATTTATTAATGTAATATCTGAAAATCGGCCCATTCTTATGAGTTTATAATTATATAGACTTCTCGAAGGGAAGCTAAAGATTATGTTTTTTTTATTGGTTTCACATCTTGAGAATGTGTGGTAGTCAGTTTTGTGATTTTGGCATTACAAGAACAAGCATATTGTCACCAGATTTTATAACATTTAAATCACTGTAAACGCATTCCTGATACTCGCAAATCTTAAATAAGGTTGTAAAAAAATAACTTTTTGTAAAGTACTATCTGTTTTTGCATTTCATTCATTTATAATAATATTTAGCTACGTATATAGGCGTCAGAAAACATGTAAAGCTATAGATTATTTCCACATACTTTGATCTATCTTTCAAGTATTGTTAATCTTGAATTTATAATATGAATGTCTTTTTTATTGTGTGTGAGACAAGGACTGTTCCAATAGTGTTCTTTGGAAGACAATCAAATTAAGGAAATAAAGACATCCAGAGAGCATACAACTTGCAAACCAAGAAGTTTGGCCATGTTGATAAGAGATTAAAACAGATATATGAAATATGGGAAAGGGAATAAAAGGCAAGTGGCACGTTATAATAATTGTTTACACAAACCAATGTTAGAGATTGAAATTGAATACGTAGCTCCTCCTTACCTTCATATTTTATTAGGCATTTTTTGAAACACCACAGACTTCTAGAACAGGTAGCCGATACAATAGACGCCAAGATATTTTAGAATCCGCAAGAGATACACGCAAACATTAGTACTATTAAGAACTTGAAAAGATTTGGTAGGAACTGGAAACAGACAGAAGAATTAGAAGCTAAAATTTAATTTTTGTGAACTTTGTGAGGATAAGGAGGAGACAGATAGTTTTAAAGTTAAACTTGAAAATGCCCAAGATGCGCTGGCCAAACTTCAGTTTCAAGATCTGTGCTAGGTCTGGTCATACCACAGGCTTATCATAGCAGAGCATTCATATGGAATCACTGCCACAGATATCTCAAACAAAAAGTTTATAAAGATCTTACAAGAGTAATCATTACACAAACACTGAAAATTACAAACTGACATAGCTTTTATTGACAGAGAACAATTCAACTCACTGAACGAGGCAGAAAGTACACAACAAAATATCACACAGTAAACCTATTAGTAAAGAATCAATATCATCAATAACAGCATTAATAGAGACATATATGTCTTTGTTCAGTAAGCTATTCCCCAATAAGGCAATTCCTAAACAGCACATATGTGAAAAACATTGCGCAGACTGGATCAGAACTCATGGCTTTGGAATGGGCATGCATGGAGTGCAAGGAGAAGAATTTGTACATTCCACTATTTCCAAAATTGAAAGACGCGCCAGCGGTATTAAAAATACAACTTCACAATTAAAATTTATAATGGAAACTCATTTGTTACAAATTTCTCCGTTTGTGAATGTACAGATTCCTCCTATAAAAAAAAGGAAGTTTGAATGAAAATTGAGCGAAATTTTGGGGCTAGAGCAAATTATGGCAGTTGTTGCGTGAGAGTGTGACTGAATTAACAGAGTGTGGAAATCATTTAATAGGTGTATGTTTTATTTATTAATTGAACATTTCCTTTTACTCATGACCATCTGTCACGAAGTGTATTCGCAGCCTTTCCTCTCCGTCAATCTGTTCTCATACCTAAACATTCCATTTCTCTAAATTCTCTAGAATCTACCACGCGTAAATACACATCAGGAGATCTCCCATTTGCTGCGGGAAATAAATTCCTTTGTTCTACGTTTGACTGGCAAAACCACTGTGACCTTTTAAAGCTGTGAACTTTAAACCGCGCCCTGAATAATTACAGTTTAGCCAATGGATAGGAGAGCAGTATATTGTCTTTTGACCTTTGACCTCAGCAACCAAACGGAAACCTGGAGGAATTAGGCGCGATTCTCGAAGCGCAGGATACACAAAGCGGCAGCCTAGACTAGCGGACCGACCAGCCTGGACAAAGATGGTCCTGTCTATGAAATCGCAGAGGGGAACGGTCCAATTTTAACACAGCAGTGGTTATGAGCGCAGCGAGTAAGTGATCTATATTGTTATATGAATAACATGAATTAATCATATGTTTATCTACAACATATCATGTCAGTATCTTTTGTTTTTCACTGTGACAGAAATTAATATCCTTGATTTTGTGCAGGAGACACCAACATTATGTATACTGAAAGTTTCATCTATGAACTACGCTTGTCTTGTTTTATACTGAATGATTTCTACTAATTCTACTGTATGATTTCAGCCATGATTATCCTTGTCATATTTAAATCCTGAACTGATTTCTGCAAATATCCTTATTAATTATATTTTAATGTGTTAATGTGCATGTATCCTATGTTATGATGGTATTAATAAGGTAAATGAATGCCTATCACATAAACATAGAACTATGTAGGGATGGGCAACAGCACTGTAGCCAATTTTATAAATGAATATGTTGACTGACTTGTAATTCAGTGGTTCTCAAACCTTGGCAGCAATGACACCCCAACATGTTACAGAAGAATAAAAAACTATTACCCAGTGGTTCTCAAACCATTGTTGACAGTGACCCCAAATTGATTTTATTGCTCTGTGGGCACAAGGTAGACCAGTGGTTCTCAAACTTTTGATGACCACTGCCCCAAACTTCACAGTTGGTGAAGCTAACAGCCCATATGCTGGAAATCACTGCGGTAAACAAGCTGGAAGCCAGATATAGGTTGAGATCCACCTGTTTGCTTATAACATCAGTTATGCTATAGTATTTCCTAGATAATAAATAGCAATTTGTTATTGATGTTAGCTATGAATGTTTGTTAGATTTCTGATGGACGATTAGCGTCCAGCAGATATGGGAAATGACTTCTCTGGCAAGATTACTAATGGAGCTCAAATTGTTTGTCAATCCAGTCCTACCCGGTTGTCATACCAGAAGACCTAAGCATAAGCAGTGTTCTCAAGGGCAGACTTAATCCATCCCAGCTGGTGATGCGCCCTGAGTCAAGACGGAGAAAGCAGCTTGCCATCCTCCGAAACCCTAAAAAGAACTTGCGGGACCTGGAGTGCTGGGACATATTGAACCCCTGGCAACAAGACTACATCAGCAATTGAGATGAGTATCTGAACATGCCAGCAGAACCACTACAGAATATTCCTATTGTCCTATGATTAAAAATTAATTCTGACATGGATCAGAACCATTCATAGATTAGGGAACATATAGTTGTATATTTTAATATATTGTGAGATTCTATTTTCATTTTTGTAAACTTTACATAACCGAGTCTGTTGTTATTTTCTTTGTAATATTTAATTGGGTTGTATAGTTTTAATAACATAAATCTACACCCTGGGGGCAGAGCCAAAATTAAATAAACACTATTGGGTCGGGATATTTTAATGTGGCTGGGCACCAAATCTCTTATCCATCTATATGTACTATACATAGTCCTTTGTAGGATATCGGATAAAGAATTTATTGCCTAGAGAATATCCTGTTTAGTTTCACCAGAATTCTCGTAGAAAGTTTTTTTGAGTGGACTAATTCCCGAGGAGAGACTGTGCATTCAACTTGCAGTCTGGGAGAGTTTCCTCTAGAGATTATCTTTTATTCTTCCATCAAGTCTGTCATACTTACACTTTCTCCCTCAAAAATCAAACATTTCGTTACACTGGGACGCTCGTGTCCGGGATCTACTTTTTTCATATTTAGACACTTGTCTGAGATATGAAAACTCTTATCTTTCCTAGACCACTACTGCTGTAGGTACTTGTCACTTATTGGTGTCCAAGGCTAGGATTAGATTAAAGAGGGGACATATAAATTACCCTAGACTAAATTACACATAAATTTTTACAAGAAAAACAGATTTTAAGTTATGTTATGAAAACTATTCTTGGTGGTACTGCTGGTTATTAGTTACATGTTGTTAACTAATATTTAAGTTATATTATGTATGCTGGTTTTAAATAACATAGGTTGTTAAAATACTTTAGTTTAGTTACGGCTATAGAAAGTATTTAGCCTGTATTTATTTGATAGTGAGTTAGAGATCTCATACTCGCTCAGCAAAACCACTGCTGTTAAAATGGATGAGATAGAAGGACTGAAGAAATGGACGGCGCAATCATATAAGATTGGAAAATTATCTGGCTTCTCGGGAAGTTTGCTGGAAAATTATGTCTCGGAACAGGTAGAATGTTTCATGAGCATAATGGGGCAACAGAACGAATGGACAGCAAAATGCAAGGAAGAGAATGTGGAACATGAGAGACAAAGACAAGAAAAATCCCTCCAGTGTAAGGAAGAACTGCAAGAAATGGAAACTCAGTTTCAACCTACAAATATGGAATCCAGGGATAAACTTGAATCTAGGAATATGCATCATGCCACTCCTTTGCCAGTTGCATCACCACCCTCAGCGGTAAATATAACTGCATCACATGAAGCCGAGTCTATGTCTCAGAATTCAGGCTCAGACAGAGCAAAGGCTAGGATATCTAAACAGAGACCTCTAGACTGTCCTGAAAACAAGATTAAGCACAGCTGTGCAAATAATCTGAAGAGACCTTCCGCATCCTCAGCAAAAACTCACAACAGGCATACCAAAAACAACCGCACCAACAACCTGGTAAATAGGATCGCTCAAGTAAATAGGATCGCTCAACCAAATAGGATCATTCAACAGAAAAGGATTATGCAACCCTATGGGAAGGGAAGGGATGTTCTTGAGCATCACCTGTCGGCCACCCTACATCAGTTAGACTGTAGGCGCCGAGACCCAATCCCAAAGACTTCATACAAAGCTAAGGTCCCTACCATGGATGGGAACTTGACGAAGGCCCGGAGTGGATACAGGGATTCTCAAAATGTGGAGACTGCCACAGTAAATGGAGAAGAAATCACCTGTTTGTATTATCAAGGTCTTGGGTGTGATGCCCTTGTCTCAGCCTCAGTTGTAGACCCTGATCAAGTCACTGAAGAGGATGTTGAGGTAACAGCACCCATGATAAACAACAGAAGGATGATTTTGCCTTTAGCTTATGTAGAAGTTAGGTCGAACTTTGTAAACGGCAAAGTAAAGGCCGCAATATTGGATGAACGAATTTACCCCATACCTCAAGGAGGGAAATATATCATCTTAGGAGACTCAGCACGATCCAGAGATGGCGTGACTGAACAGGCTATGGAGACTCCAATGCCTAACTCATCTTCCAATATTTTCACTGAAAAGTTGGAAGAGTGCAAAGGGATTGACCACCCCAGTGCACTTAATTCTGAACAAGTTTTGATAGTCTCACCCACTAACTGCGTGCAGAAAGTGAAGCCGGGCCAGAGTTTCTTGGTACCTGGTGGGATGAAACATGTTTCAGAAATATCTTCCTTTAACATGAGAGAAGCAGCGGTAGAGGAACAGGACCCTCAAGCACTAAGACTTCACTCAGTTCCGATAACCTCACCCACTCTCTGGGATCAGAAAGTGAAGCGGGTCCAAATTTCCTTGGTACCTGGTGGGATGAAACATGTTTCAGGAATATCTTCCGCTAACACGGGAGAAACGGCTAAAGAGGAACATGAGCCTCAAGCACTTAGTCTTCAGTCAGTTCCAATAACCTCACCCACTCTCTGGGATCAGAAAGTGAAGCGGGTTCAAATTTCCTTGGTACCTGGTGGGCAGGAACAACTGGTAGACTTATCTTTCTCTGTCACTGGAGAAACAGGGATAGAAGATCATACATGCTCTCATACCTGGGGAGATAGGTATGTGTCCTTAGGCAGGTCAAGTAATATGACAAAAATAAGGTTGTGTATGAGGTTGGCAACCTCATCACGCAAAACTATTTGCTATAGACCGCATTGCAAGCAGAGTGTAGGCTTTAATGCAAGCTCTTTGCCAGGAGGCAAGCTACAATGTAGGGTCCACAAGGAGGAACATAAGAGAGGGAAGATCATACGAGCAGGATTGCTTAACATACCTCAACTCCTTGACAATGAGGAAACGGATAGACATGTGTTGATTACAGGCATACCGTTCGACAGAGGGAAAAGAGGAAACAATGGGATTGAATTAACAAGAGATATGAAACAGGAAGGTATTGGCAGACAGAAGAGAATAGTCGGCTCAACTTAAGTTAGCCGTAGGCATAACTTTTAAAAGGGGGCCTATGTCACGAAGTGTATTCGCCGCCTTTCCTCTCCGTCAATCTGTTCTCATACCTAAACATTCCATTTCTCTAAATTCTCTAGAATCTACCACGCGTAAATACACATCAGGAGATCTCCCATTTGCTGCGGGAAATAAATTCCTTTGTTCTACGTTTGACTGGCAAAACCACTGTGACCTTTTAAAGCTGTGAACTTTAAACCGCGCCCTGAATAATTACAGTTTAGCCAATGGATAGGAGAGCAGTATATTGTCTTTTGACCTTTGACCTCAGCAACCAAACGGAAACCTGGAGGAATTAGGCGCGATTCTCGAAGCGCAGGATACACAAAGCGGCAGCCTAGACTAGCGGACCGACCAGCCTGGACAAAGATGGTCCTGTCTATGAAATCGCAGAGGGGAACGGTCCAATTTTAACACAGCAGTGGTTATGAGCGCAGCGAGTAAGTGATCTATATTGTTATATGAATAACATGAATTAATCATATGTTTATCTACAACATATCATGTCAGTATCTTTTGTTTTTCACTGTGACAGAAATTAATATCCTTGATTTTGTGCAGGAGACACCAACATTATGTATACTGAAAGTTTCATCTATGAACTACGCTTGTCTTGTTTTATACTGAATGATTTCTACTGTATGATTTCAGCCATGATTATCCTTGTCATATTTAAATCCTGAACTGATTTCTGCAAATATCCTTATTAATTATATTTTAATGTGTTAATGTGCATGTATCCTATGTTATGATGGTATTAATAAGGTATATGAATGCCTATCACATAAACATAGAACTATGTAGGGATGGGCAACAGCACTGTAGCCAATTTTATAAATGAATATGTTGACTGACTTGTAATTCAGTGGTTCTCAAACCTTGGCAGCAATGACACCCCAACATGTTACAGAAGAATAAAAAACTATTACCCAGTGGTTCTCAAACCATTGTTGACAGTGACCCCAAATTGATTTTATTGCTCTGTGGGCACAAGGTAGACCAGTGGTTCTCAAACTTTTGATGACCACTGCCCCAAACTTCACAGTTGGTGAAGCTAACAGCCCATATGCTGGAAATCACTGCGGTAAACAAGCTGGAAGCCAGATATAGGTTGAGATCCACCTGTTTGCTTATAACATCAGTTATGCTATAGTATTTCCTAGATAATAAATAGCAATTTGTTATTGATGTTAGCTATGAATGTTTGTTAGATTTCTGATGGACGATTAGCGTCCAGCAGATATGGGAAATGACTTCTCTGGCAAGATTACTAATGGAGCTCAAATTGTTTGTCAATCCAGTCCTACCCGGTTGTCATACCAGAAGACCTAAGCATAAGCAGTGTTCTCAAGGGCAGACTTAATCCATCCCAGCTGGTGATGCGCCCTGAGTCAAGACGGAGAAAGCAGCTTGCCATCCTCCGAAACCCTAAAAAGAACTTGCGGGACCTGGAGTGCTGGGACATATTGAACCCCTGGCAACAAGACTACATCAGCAATTGAGATGAGTATCTGAACATGCCAGCAGAACCACTACAGAATATTCCTATTGTCCTATGATTAAAAATTAATTCTGACATGGATCAGAACCATTCATAGATTAGGGAACATATAGTTGTATATTTTAATATATTGTGAGATTCTATTTTCATTTTTGTAAACTTTACATAACCGAGTCTGTTGTTATTTTCTTTGTAATATTTAATTGGGTTGTATAGTTTTAATAACATAAATCTACACCCTGGGGGCAGAGCCAAAATTAAATAAACACTATTGGGTCGGGATATTTTAATGTGGCTGGGCACCAAATCTCTTATCCATCTATATGTACTATACATAGTCCTTTGTAGGATATCGGATAAAGAATTTATTGCCTAGAGAATATCCTGTTTAGTTTCACCAGAATTCTCGTAGAAAGTTTTTTTGAGTGGACTAATTCCCGAGGAGAGACTGTGCATTCAACTTGCAGTCTGGGAGAGTTTCCTCTAGAGATTATCTTTTATTCTTCCATCAAGTCTGTCATACTTACACTTTCTCCCTCAAAAATCAAACATTTCGCTACACCATCTCTGTTGTGTAGACATATCAAACCAAGGCGGGTTGCATGGTACCATGGTTGCTGGTGCGCCTCCTGGCCTGGTACCTCTGACTTCAGCACCTGTTTCTTAAGGCAGAGTGTGCTCATGCCTCCCCCTCTGGCTGGGGGATTTGACTTCGCCTTTACCTCGTTTGTTGTCCCATCTTGCCTCCCGCTGGGGTTAATACCCAACCTTCGGCAAGATTACTGGGTATAACGGAGTCCACCACGAGTAGGTGAGGTAGACTTGGGCAGGAGAGGCTATGAGACAAGTTGAGTCTCGTATTGTGCATCACTGCCCCATCTGGACCCCAACGACATTCGTCAAGAAATAATCCACACTAGAATTAATGAAAACAGTCCGGACGTTATGTCCAAACCATTCACTACTGAAGAGTTAAAAACAGCCTTGTGGAAACTTAAAGACAGGAAATCATCAGGCCGGGATGGTATAATCAACGAAATGCTAAAACACCTAGGATATACAGCAATGAGCAAACTGTTGCAGATATACAACTACAGTTGGATGACAGGCAGTGTGCCACAGACATGGAGAGAGGCGCTCATGTGCCCCATCATAAAGAAAGGAAAAGACAATAGGAAGGCCACCAGCTACAGACCAATAAGCCTAACTAGCTGTGTATGTAAGACAATGGAGAGGATGATCAACAGAAGATTGAAATGGTACTTGGAATCCGAGAAAATGTTAGTGCCAGAACAAGCAGGGTTTAGAGAGTGCAGCAGCACAGAAGACCAAATCACATACCTGTCCCAAATCGTTGTAGATGCCTTCCAAGAAAAGAAAAAAAGTCTTTACCCTATGGATAGATCTCCAAAAAGCTTTTGACAAAGTATGGAAAGACGGGTTAATAGTAAAACTGCAAAGAAACGGAATCAAGGGTAATTTGAGAAAATTGATCCAGTCGTTCCTACACAATCGGAAAGCAAGAGTCACCATGGAAGGCCACAACAGCAAGAAAATCCTCCTAAAACATGGAGTTCCTCAAGGCTCAGTATTGTCTCCCACCCTGTTCCTTGTGTTCATCAATGACCTCATCCACGATCTGCCACAAGGTGTGAGAGCTGCCCTATACGCAGACGACTTGGTGGTGTGGTGTGTAGAAGAACATCTAACTATCGCTAATAAGCGAATACAAAGGGCAGCAGACAACATAGCAGCATGGGCAGAGAAATGGATGGTGCAGATCAACGCTGAAAAATCCTCAACAACACTTTTCACGCTCTCAAACAAAGACAAAGCAGGAGAGATACGACTTAGAAATATACATGTCCAAACAGACGAGGAACCGGTGTACTTGGGCATTACATTAGATAAGAGAATGACATGGAGGCACCACATTGATAGAACAGAGGCCAAAGCAAGAAGAAAACTTGCCATACTGAGGAAAATAGCTGGATCAAGTTGGGGAGCTAACGAAACAACACTAAAGAAAGTTTATACAGGTGCAATAAGACCAATATTAGAGTACGGATCAGCAGCATGGTCTACAGCAGCCAAATCACATCTACAAGCCTTGGATAAGGTACAAAATCAAGCGCTTCGGTTGATTACGGGTGCCATGAAGACCACACCAATAAACGAAATGAAAAAAATCACAGGCATTCCACCTTTATTCTACAGACGAGACACTAAGACCCTGATCCAAGCAGAAAAGTACAAGAACATGCCAGCACGTCCAATGAAAACTAGATTTAGAGATTTAGCCAGTGGGAGGTTGAAGACAAGCAGTTTTGTGCATCGGTCCAAAAAACTAATTAGAACATACAAGGATGAACTACCAGACATCACTAAGGAAATAATTCCCACACTCCTCCCAACACCATGGGAACAACATCAAAATTTCAGCATTAAGACCTCCATAACTACCACCTGCCCCATGGGAGAGCTAAATACTCTCCAAAGGAAAACAGCAGCATGTGACATGATTGAAGAACTTTACCCCAGAGAAGCATGGATCCAAGTATATACTGATGGATCTGCAACCAGAGCAGTGAAGAACGGAGGCGCAGGAGTTTATGTGGTCTATCCAGACAAAGAAAACGAATTCACCTGTTCACCTACTGGAATATTCTGTTCAAACTACTCTGCTGAAGTACAGGCCTTAAGCATTGCTGCAGGAATAATAAATAACACAATAAGCCAATGTTAGCAGGTTGTATTCCTTACCGATGCAATGTCAGCTCTGCAAGCCCTCAACAGTGATAAACTGCCAGAATTTAAAAAAAGCCCTATGTGAAGTAAATATCAAAAGAAGGGTAGTGCTACAGTGGATACTATCACACTGTGGAATACCAGGAAATGAGAGAGCAGATACGTTAGCAAAAGAGGGAGCAACAAGGGAACAAAAAGAACAAACAATCACCTTCCAGGAAAAGAAGACCCTTATCAAGGCCATCAGGAAAATTGACCAACAAAGAGACAACTATCACTATCTTGATCGAGCAAAACAGGTGATCTTGTTCCGTATTAGAACAGGACATAACAGACTGAACAGTCACTTATACAGACTGAGATTGGTCCCATCACCCCTATGTACGTGTGGACAGGCAGCACAGACAGCCGAACACATCCTGCAAGACTGCCACATGCTTAGTCAATTGCGGACTGAACATTGGCCCACAGAGACGCACATCTACACAAAGCTGTTTGGGAGTCTTGACGAACTTTCAACCACAGCAACATACATCCAGAGAACCGGACTTCTTGTGTAGACATTACTAAACAACAGCAACATACATCCAGAGAACCGGACTTCTTGTGTAGACATTACTAAACAACAGCGAACGAGAAGAAGAAGAAGAGACTCATGACCATACTCATTTTACATGACCATCTGATGTTTTGGGCACAATTGGGTATGTTATTTTAAGGTAATAATAAATGTGAACTTGCAATTTAACGTTTCAATAATTCATGTTTGTCGCAAGAATCCAAAACAAAACTATGATATAAATTTTCTGCAGGTTTTCTACTTTTGATTTCTGTAATTTTTTTGCATATTGATTGGGATCGTTTTAGTTTAATTGCATAAGAAAGAAACCGTAACATAATATTTAAAAAAACGTAAATTTTACACTATTTCAGACTATTATATCTGCTGTTCTAATTGTGATAAAATGTTTGTTCTTGTTCTAAAATTTACTCTAACATTTCTAGTCTAGCTTAACGCAAAATTAAAGCTGGTATTTATAATAATAAAGTTGCCTAAAAGCATTAATTAACCCCTATCAAAAGTAAACACCGCCACATTTTTTCCCGTTAGGAAGATGACCCCGTGACCTCTGTCAAGATAGCTATAAATAGCGCGGTCAGGAAAAACTAAAGTGTTGCCCGCAAACCGCCGTGTGTAGCGATATCCTTTCGTAACTTACGAACGAGACAAACCTGTGCAGTTAGTTCTCACACGGGTGAATAGCAGACGTACGCCGGTCGTTACTGACGCTAGAATGTTGGAACGTGTAGTCAGCACGCCCTCTTGTTCACTGTATTCTTGAGCAGGGTAGAGAGAAAATTGTAAATGTAGACCCATAGCAGATACTGCCGTATGGGGAGTGAAGTGTTACAGCCTTCACTGTACCAAGTCCAGCTTCGTTCCCCCCACCCAATGTATTAATTAAATTTTAAAAATTGTAATCAAACAAGCCCAAATACCGTATTATAACTTTTTAATTTTTGTGTCCCCCCTCACTGCGTGACGTCATATATGGACGATCCCTTAAAACATGTTGGCATGCAAATGATACATAAACTCACAACGATTGTCACAACAATTTAGCAGACTAAGAGATCAACAGACAATAGATACATAGAAAAACAGAGATAGTTATACAAATGACACATAGACTCACACCGATTGTCACAAAAATTTAGCACAGACTAAGTGATAAGCAGACAAGAGATACATAGAAAAACAGAGATTGTTATACAAATGATACATAGACTAACACCGATTGTCACAAAAATTTAGCACAGACTAAGTGATAAGCAGACAAGAGATACGTAGAAAAACAGAGATTGTTATACAAATGATACAAGACTAACAGTGATTGGGTGTATAAAATCTGCATGAACTAATAGAGATGGTCCTGCAAATGATACAAAATACAAACAGTGATGCATCGACTAAGAGATGAGCATGCAACAGATACATTAAAAAAACAGATGATTATACAAATGATACATAGACTAGCAGAGATAGTCATAGTAATTATACATATACAAGCAGGAGTGGGAATACAAATAATACTCAGACAGTTGTAGGCTAACAAATGCACATAAACAGCTTGAAGTGGGCATACACACGAGCCACACAAATACTAGGGGGCACATTAGTAAAACGCTCGCGAACGCATGTGAGCATATACAGTGTAAATAGCGTGAAAATCCCGGCGGCGGTCCATATTTTATGAAACACGACCATTAGAGGTGAGCATACAGCTGACACGAATTATTTAACAATGTGTGCTGCGCATTTAACTGTTACATTTTTCAGACTAAAACAATACGGCAAACAGATAATGAAAAACGTACTCGTTGCATCAATCATCAAATAACAAATTCAATGCTAATAGTTTGTTGGTAAAGGTTGGAATTAGACTAGTAAATTATAGTGACATCCCCTTGTAATGTTAGCACTCCAGGGGGATTTAACAAGAATCATTTCCGGCACTACATAATTTACTAGTCTAAAGAGAACCTTTATCGTTTTTTGTTAGTATTTTTCCGGCTGCACAGTGGTAATCTTGGTTTGGTTTGGTTTGAAGGACTATCTTGATTGCACACGGACAACACCATCAGTGCTCCGATCTCCTCCTTTAGATCACACAAGGAGGATCTCAGCACAGTGCACGAACCCCGTAGCACCGGCGAGAATCCCAAAATGTATATATAGGAATCACACAATCTATAACTATTTTTGTGGTGGGTAGGTTTCTAATTTTTAAATTTTGCCAGGGCAGCGGCCTGATAGGCCTATTCTCCAAGATTTCCCACTGTCTTGGAATTTTTAACGTGCGCAACTTGCACCCTGGACCTCCTACTTTTTCGCCCTTATCCGAGAAGGCTAGGCATCCAATCTCTAGAATTCGAGGCGGACACCCTACCTCTTAGCCACTCCGACCCCCTAATTTAGGTTGCTCTCAGTTAAGGTGGACGGTTAAAAGACGTTGAATGTTTTGCCTTTTCAAGTTTGTAATTTCACAGCCTTGACCTATGACGGGGCGCATTGATTAACACGACAGCAGACGTGAAAAGTAGTCCAGAGGACGGCCATATTATTATCATTATCATTTGCATTTAATATAGAGCACGCACCCACCACTGCTGTTGGCCCAGATGCATGAAGCCTGCACCAAGCAGTCGCACGCGTTGGCAGTCGTGGTTTTTGTGACAATTTATTTGACATAATGCGGCTGCGAGCGCCAACGGACGTAGTATAAAAATGGTAAAGTTTGTCCCATAGCAAATTTTGCCGTAGTGGAGTGAAGTGTTAGAGACTTCACCATACTAGATCCAGCATTGAGAGGTGGGGTGACCAGTTCCCTTCTACGCTGCCTTTTCCATCCCTAACTCAGGTACCCATTTACTAACATTGTTTTTCCAAAAGCATGTCAGTAATTAAAATTGCAATTAGGTATTGGTGCTTTTGAATTTAATTCCCGTCTTACGACGGGCTTTTACACTAGTTTCAATATACAAACAGACCTGGATTCATATAGCACCGTCTAAATACTTACAGAATATCTTCAGAAACCTTCAAACAGGAGCCACGTCTGCACACATCTGAAACGAGCACAGCGATGTGTCGGTGTGTTGGGTGGTCGAAGAACCAAGGCCTACATACACGGTTTGTCTAACCCGGGAGGTTACTGAAGATATCTGATTAGATAAAGAAATCATATAGATGCCTGGGGCATGATGTGAGAAGAAACTGTAAACGAGGCTGTGTAGGAGGCTGGTAACTTCATCATGTAAAACAAACCATCACTGTAAGATCAAACAACGTTTCTTCGCGCAAGCGTCTTGAAGGAGAGTAAGGGCAAATGCAGTGGGGGTTCCATGCTTGTTACGCAGCGAAAAAGGGAGACAAATGGAGAAATTTATTTTGTTGCGTGTATACTGTAGTCAGAGACGTACTTAAGGTACATGACACCAGGGGCGCATCCTTCTATTGGCAACACCTTCTTCCCCCCCCCCCCCCCCATAACATACAGAGAACAATATATTATGCCTGCAAGAAGATTTTTAAACAGTTGAGCATTGTCAGAATGATGTCCGATGGCAATCCCTTCCTGACTCTCATCCAGGGCGGACCGCTCCCTCGCACCCACTTAGTACGCCACTGCCTGTTATGTGAGCGTCGAGTGGTAAACTTTTGTTCTTATGAATTTCAGTGTACTGTAGACTGCATTACCATAGCCTTTGTTCTGATAACTTTCAATGTACCGGGTTTGAAACTAGGCAGTGTCACGCTCAAGTCTACCCAGTTGTAATTGGGTATGTAACTCTGCTTTTATGTTAAGGAAGGCGAAGACAGCATGAAAGCGAACTAGTCACCCCACCTCATGAAGTTGAGACCTATCAAAAACGTCGTTACCCTAAGCTAAGCGTACTTAAAGTATTTGGCACCACCGTAAAGAAACACACTTGCAAGTATATTTTTAACAGTTAGTACTATTATAAAAGTATCGAAAGGCAACCCCCTCTCCTGGCTGTCACCGGGGCGGATCCCCCCCCCCGCATCCCCCCCCTTAGTACGTTACTGCTCCTAAAGTAGTATCGGCAGGGAGACTATATTCACCTTTCATATTTTAAACTCCACAATAAAAAGGATGCGTATTACAAGCTCAGCTGAAGTGAACAAGTGGTAATCTTCAGACTTCGCACAGGTCACAACAGACTGTGATACCATCTATTCAACAAGCTAAAGATAGGAACTACTGATGAGTCTAACTGGGGCACTGTTAAAGAAGATTACAATGTATGTTACATGTTGACCACACTTAGTTTTGTTAGCAGTTTAATATACGCGGTAATAATTCTATCTGGGGCCAACATGATGTATTTATACACTTATATGAATTGTAATTGAACGCGATATAGATATTATGTCACTAGGTGATGATGACGTGTTAGGTGCTGCGCTAATTTATTCAGACCGTTGGTCGATGCCTTCTGTTGGAATCTTCCGTCCTAGTCAGACGTGTTTTATGAGCTCCCGTTATTCGGTGGGGAATTCAAGTATTTTTGTCAAGTGGCTTGTATGTTGGAGACCGCCACTTTGTTTATGATGACTCCGGACTTGTGAAGAAGTTCCGTGGATATTGTAGAAGTAAGTCTACTATGAAATTTCAAGCATCGTCACTTTCTCGTCCACATTACTTAAATGATAACCTGTTCTAAGGCATTCCTAGTACAGCGGCGAGATGTGTACAGATGGACTGACTGAGATGTTGTATGCCTTTATGATGTTTTACCCATGCATGTATTTCAATGAACAACTGTCGTATTGTCAACATTAAACATGCCATGTTTCGTGGACCCAGCCACGAAGGTCGTTCTCAACTTTGTTAAAGTTCCCGCACTGCTTTGACACCCACTTCATTCAATGTCGTGTCAGCACAGTCATAACAATCTCTCTTACGCACACAAACCCCAACGTAACAGGCACTGATATAATGATTGCTAATCATCTACTGCAAAGGTGCTCAACGTAACAGAAAGGACATGGTGATCCAGTGACGGGGATGCGAATTGTCAAGAACTTTGTATTTTCAAATTGAAGAAACTTTGAGTGTAAAGAAATGTCATACCCGCTTAAGAACACCAGAAGCACAAATAAAATTATTTTAGATTGAACAAGCAAACATTCCAACCCAGTCTCATGAGTGCATCACAACGAGCCATTGATGCCTACCCTAAGAATGGTTGCATGTCTATACTGACGGATCTGCATTTAATGACACCATCAAAGCAGGTTATGGAGTCTACATATGTTATCCAGACGGATTGTCACGGGTTGCCTCCCCTTAGCTCTGCAGCAGTGGTCCAACAGTGGCCAAAACTCAAGAGTGACTGATGTGGGTTTTCAAAAGTGTCTACCTTTGCAAAATATTACTCTTGGCAGAGTTGTAGATAGAAGGATAATGATGCTTCTACCTCCACGGAGTATTCACAAGATATTCAGAAAAGCGAGAACAATGCTGCATTGGCTGAGCACGTTAACTCTAGTATCTGCCGTCAACTTTTGTGAAGGATTATGTAATATAATTTTAGCTCGTACAAGCCCCAAGCTGAGTTAATTCAGCGAATTTCCTCTTATTATTATTAAGCTCTGCTTACGTGTATTTAAGAAATTGTCTGAGACATATGGATGTAGTAAATTCAAAATGATTAAATCAACTTTATATTTGTCTTTATACAAGTAACAAATTTAATAAATCAATTATGTTTTAACAGTTTTAAAAAAGGAATAATTATTTAACAAAAATGCTCATCATCAATGATGTTTTGGAAGTTTATAAAAGAGGTCTCTTGGCAGCTTTTATGTTTCTACTTACCTGGAGCCGCGGTAGCATAGTGGGTAATGCACTGGTTTCCTAGCTCAGTGGTCTATGGTTCGATCCCCAGATGATGTGGGATTTTTTTAGGCCGCAAACGGTTCCTGGGTCGACCCAGCCCAAATTGGGTATCAGAGCAACTTCTGGGAAGGTTAAGGCGGCCGACGTGATGCTGACCACATCACCCCTAGTGTGCCGATGGTCAAGAAAATATGGACCTAACACCATATTCCCAATATGCCTCAATGGGCGTGTAACGGGATCCTTTTTTACCTTTTACCTGCCAATGAGTTTGTCTGTTCTGCTCCAGCTGATGTTGGGTTCTTTGTAGATAGAGGACTGGATCACTCACGTCCCTGGTCAATGTTGTAGGGCCCAGCACGTTACCAGAAGCGTCAGGGAGTGTCTACGAAGTTGGACCCGCGTCTCTAAGACCCGTCTGATGATGGTGCCTAGCGTCGACTTCAGGCCAATTATACCCTCACTTGTTCCAGAGATAGTACTCTAAACTGGTACCACCAACTAGTGCCACAAAAGTCGAGAAACAAATACCATCTGAGTATTCAATTTCGCGACACATACTTGTGGGCCCCCCTCTTTTCATTTCACCATCCCTTCTACCTCAGAACTTTTACCCTCGCTGAGAATTAATATTAATCCCATTGAGCGAAACAACATTCATTACATTTAAATTGAATAGATACATATTTAACTTTACATGGTACATTGGTTGAAAAGGTTAATAATATAAATTGAATACGTTTTTCTTTACGTCTACCGTGTTTGAAAATATTAACAGTATAGACTGAATATGTTTACAATTATGATCTACCATGTTTGAAAATGTTAGCAATTGTCGTAAAACGTGTGTGTAAACCCACTTCTTTGTTAACAAGTATGCCCAGCCAATGGCGGCAGACAGAATAAAATTAGGCATAAGCCCTGTATTTCGGGACTCGGTCACGGAATGTACGAAACCGCCGAGAACCAATCAAAAGAGTTCCTTACGCACTGGCAGATTCCTTGCGTCTACCTATATAAACGGGCGCATTTTATTCAAAAAAATACACACACAAACACGAAGGCCAGCACGCCCGACTGGGGAAAGAGAAAGCTGTCAACATTGATTTATTGCTTACCTGCGTGACCGCGCACTCTTGCTTCACTAAAGTCGAGTCCAAATCTGGCTTGTATTAATCTTAGAGGGTAGGTAAGCTTACTATACACTTGTAGGAGAGTAGGCCTACATCAGGTATATAATGATTGTATTTTTTGTGTGTCATTTATACTACCTACACCTGTATATATTTAATATATTTTGTTTTACTATGAATGTATCAGGTATACTGATCGTATCTTGGGGAATTAGGTATAATGATTGTATTTCCTGGTATGATTGCTGAAGACGATAACCAACCTGAAATATAACCTATCAGTCCTTTTTAGGGCTCATATAACTAAAACCTGAAATACAACCTATCAGTCCTTTTTAGGGCTCATATAACTCCAACCTGAATATAACCTATGACTATATCCTGTATAATGATTGTATTTTATAGTATCATGCATAATGATTGTGTATGACTGTTGAAGAAGGAAACCAGCAGAAAATAGCCTACACCTGTATATATTTAATATAACTTTAGATTTTGTTTTACCATGAATGTATCACGTATACTGATTATATCTTGGGGAATTAGGTATAAGGACTGTATTTCCTGGTATGATTGTAGAAGAAGAAAACCAACCTGAATATAACCTTTAGGACTCATATAACTACAACAGTATTGATAGGATATATTTTACCAGCCAGTATAGCACTTATCAGAGATGGCCTGGTATATTATGGGTGGAAGGAAAACTTAAACCTAGCTGTACAAATTATTGGATGTATCAATGTATTGAATTATTAGAAAGAACGTTTTGCAAGTAGACACCTGTCTTGTCTCGCTATTGCTAAATCATAGTGAGCCATGCTGTCATTCATCCTACATGCAGACACCTGAGACACACGCTCATCTCATATACACTAGAAATAGGTGGGCTTGGTGACAGAAATTAGCCCCTATTTTCGCCTTGTTACAGGTTTATTCGTGTCATCCAACCTGAGGTCGTATGTTCGAGTCAATTCAGCTGCCTGGAACTTCGCAGGAGCACAGTGACTGTACCGGAGCTACATCCTTAGTCCCCCTCAGTCTTAGGTGGGCTAAAGGAACGATCATCAGCGGGTGTTGTGTGCAACAAATTAGGAAGGACAGAACTGTTCTAAGAGATGAGTACACATTAGTACCATTTCCGTCGGCAATTGTGAGCAATTAACTGTCAAGGAAGAAAAAGTGATTTAGCGTAGTGAGAGACAAGATTAACAGCACAGCTGATACATTTACTATAATTGATTAACACCACAGCTGATATAATTTTTGTTCCTATAATTGGAAGACTTGTTATATATATATATATATATATATATATATATATATATATATATATATATATATATATATATATATATAATAAATATATATATTATATATATTTATATATGTATTTATCTAATATATATATATGTGTGTGTGTATATATATATATATATATATATATATATATATATATGTATATGTATATATATATATATATATATATGTATATATATGTATATATATATATATATATGTATATATATATATATATATATATATATATATATATATATATATATATATATATATATATATATATATATGTGTGTGTGTGTGTGTGTGTGTGTGTGTGTGTAAACTTAAAATCCATTACATTCCATCTTCCAACACCCACCCTTCAGCACAAGAGTAGATAGTGTATATACTTAATAAATAAGGAAATTGTATTTGAACGACTTGTCAATTTCATAATTGTTAAGTGAAATCTGTTTCCTTGTTTTAATATCACAGTTAGTTACACAGCGGGGTGGCATTTTATGACTGACTCCACTCTTCTAATTTTTCAAGATCAGATCATTCACAGCCGTAACTAATTTGTGATACCAGTAGTTCTCTCATACACTGGGACTTCACCATTTTCCTGCAGAAATTCTATTTCTGTATTGTCAGTACTATACTGATCCTAGAGCCAATAAAAACCTCACGCTACAGCAATATAGATTGAATATGTTTACATTTACATCTACACTTGTTGAAAATGTTAATAATATAGAATATGTACATCCTTTCTTTCATCATTCACTCCCTGTTGCCCATGGAACTTGAGACTACCTCTGCTTTTGGTTCTCTGTAAGAAACTCGCAATAAAGCAGTCTCCAGCCCTGGCAGTGGTGGTTCATGAAATCATCATTCTATATGCTGAGGTTGCCAGCCTCAAATGACTTGGACATCCATTAGCAATTTTCACATATTAATATTCACATGTCACTATAAACGTATAAGTTCACATGTTAATAATGCAAAATATAGAAATTAAAATGTACAACTTACGCCAATCTGTAGGCACACAGACTGCTGGCTCAGAGAAATAGTTTAAGGCAGCTTGACGATGCGTCTTACACGTGGTCTGGGGTGTTGTTATTTTGGCAATAAGTTCCCACTTTTGACTTTGTGTTAGTTTCTTCAGATTCCGGTTTTCCGTGTTAAAATTGTTGCGTTTTCTGAGGCTTTTTGTCTTCAATATGCTCCAACAAGGTCCGGTCTGGTATTATTCTTAACTCTGGCAAAGTCTGGTTGTCTTCTTGGCGCAAGGTGACTTTTCACAGCATTTTCAACCGACTAAAGTGTCAGGTTATATTGCCCTTTCGTTTCTGGCACGTGTTGTTTACTATTAGACCACACCCAATCAGAAATGTAGTTATGTTTACATCCCGAGTTCCGGCCAATAATTTCAAACATGCGTGTTTAGGATGGGGTAATTCAAAATATTTCCACTAGGAAATTTCTGTGCATTAATGCAAAGGTCATGTCTTCCAAACATGAAACTGAGATTTCCGTACTATTCTCGTCAGTGATTACAAACAACTTCTTACTTTTATCTCAAGTAATATGTTCGTAATAATTCCGCCGGTTGCTATTACCTCATTCCGACTGTCAAGTGCGTGCCTGTAATCTGTCCATAGACGGCTAATTTATCTCCCGGCCCGCCTTAGGTAAACACAACGCTCAGTCGCTATGCCAACTGACCGGGCCCTTCTGGGGTTTTACCTGTGCCTAATCTTAGCAAAGCCGAGAAGCTTAAAGCAAATACGACGAATTGTCATACGATGATATGAAAACAGCTAATGTCTGCTTGATAGCAGAGAAAGAAAAAGTGCCGACCACTGAAATTGCACGTGATCAGTAGTCACAACAAATGTAACTGAATACGGCCGGAGAGGACAAGAGATGGACCCACAAATTATGTGACACGGATCCTTCCACGAGCTGCTTGAAGCATGCGGGGAGATTTGCTCCAACTATGAAGCTGACATCATTGCACTGAAAACAGCCGTATATCATCTGAAGATTGTATTTGATGCCTTTCCCCGAAAGGCTCAAAACATCGTCATTTTTACTGACTCAATGTCTGCCCTTCAAGCTTTGGAAGGCAGTGGACATTGTAGAACTGAATTAGCCAAACTAATCCTGGATGCTTGTTACGGGCTTCGAGACCCCCGTGTGTTATGGGATGCTTCGATGACTTCTAGTATTTGAGGATGACTAAGTTATTATATGCGTATTCAGTTTATAGAGTCAAAGTCCCTCGGGTTCTTATCACTTTTGTAGGATTCCGTAATGCTGTCCGTTGGTATCGATAATGTCTGCTTTAACCCTTGTGATACATTCTGTGCTGAACATATTTCATATTAAATATTCGACCCTTGACTGACCTGTATTAGTCTCTTGTTTTATTGATTATACTGGCAGTGTGAGATGCAGCGTGTTAAGACATTAATCATCACTGGTCATGATCAGTTGAATAATAATAGCATTTAACTCAACTCCGAATACGACAGTTGATAAGACCGTGATTTCAACGACTCACAATATTTAATTAGTAATTTCATACCATGAGCAGACACCAACTACATGGGAACAAAAGTCACATCACATTCATGTACGATCTGTAAGAGTTCTTATTATTTCATAAGCACATGTTCACAATCTCTATCTAGAGTTCTGGTTAGAGGTCAGTTCCTTTTAACGGCCAATGTCCTTTGGCATAAATTCAGAGGCTAACTAGACTTAACTATCCTGCTAGTTCTGCAATACACTTATTATGCTAGGCTTACGTCTACTGCTAGTCGTTTAATATCCGTTACACTAGGCTTACGCTTGCCGCTAGCTGTACAATATCCATATATACTAGTCTTACACTATTGCTAGTACCGTAATGTTCCTTTGGCATACCACGCCAGGCCAATCTGCCATAATTATGCAAACTGCGTTATTCATACGACGACTTACGTTTGGTTCAAGAAATACACTGCTCAAATGGCTTCCCAGCCACACAATTAACAAGTGGATATACCACACAATATAAGTGGCAATGGCCACACTTCTGAAACACACTGCCGTTCGGGTCAAAACCCACAAGTCGAATGACCTTACAAAGACATACGCGTCATGCATAGTGATATGCATACTACGTCGTTAATCTATATTCAATTGCGATGTTCCATGGTGCAGCAATCCGAGTTGGCCAAACTCAAATGCTTGCACACATGCAACAATCATCGACATCGGTCGATGAGATATATCTCTATTCGTTTGAGGTGTTCCATGATACAGCCATTCGGATCGACGTCAAATCCAAATGTCTGTAAGCATGAAACAATCCTCAACAATGCTGATCAGCTTATCACATCCTATGGCATCAGAATAGTAATGCAGTGGATCCCTGGTCACTCAAATACACTAGATAATGACAAAGCAGACAGATTAGCAAAGAAAGGAACAAGGCAAGAACAACCACTCACAGCAACAACTCTCTAAACAACCAAAGCACTCATACGAACAACATACAAAGAAACTTGACTGAACAGATGGGCCATGGGAAACACATCGAAGAGAGGTTTACATACATATGGCTGGTCCTGATCCTAATGACAACATCGGCCATCTTACAAGAAGGGATAAAAGCACCACGTGTCGGCTCAGAACACAACATATACCACTCAACAATCACTTGAAGAGAATCCAACCACAACACACACCATAGTGCCAGCTATGTAACTAGTCAAATGAAACTGTTGACCACCACCTCTTTGAGTGCCAAGCACTGTATGCTGTTAGAAAAATGCTCCTTCCTCCGAGGCCAAATAAGTGGAACACCTTGTACCGAGAAACAAAAGAACTTGCTAAAACATGAAGATATCACTACATGGCATTGGGCCGAAGATCGAGAGCCCAAGCGCCGCTGGATCAATAACAACAACAACAAATGGTATGGCAAGGTCACTTATGTGGAACTGATGACAAGAATCAGAGAAGTGCCAGTGGAACAAAAGATGATAAGAAGACGCTGCCGATGGATAGGACACACATTGAGAAAACATGTTGATGATAGGACACACATTGAGAAAACATGTTGATGATAGGACACACATTGAGAAAACATGTTGATGATAGGACACACATTGAGAAAACATGTTGATGATAGGACAAACATTGAGAAAACATGTTGATGATAGGACAAACATTGAGAAAACATGATGATAGGACACACATTGAGAAAACATGTTGATGATAGGACACACATTGAGAAAACATGTTGATGATAGGACACACATTGAGAAAACATGTTGATGATAGGACACACATTGAGAAAACATGTTGATGATAGGACACACATTGAGAAAACATGTTGATGATAGGAGACACATTGAGAAAACATGTTGATGATAGGACACACATTGAGAAAACATGTTGATGATGGGACACACATTGAGAAAACATGTTGATGATAGGACACACATTGAGAAAACATGTTGATGATGGGACACACATTGAGAAAACATGTTGATGATGGGACACACATTGAGAAAACATGTTGATGATAGGACACACACTGAGAAAACATGTTGATGATAGGACACACATTGAGAAAACATGTTGATAGCATTACAAGGCAGTCATTTTTCTGGAATTCTCAGGGAAAGAGAAGTAGACCAAAAAAAAAAAAATTTACTCACACACATGGAGACGAGAACTGGAGGCAGACGTGAAAATGATGAGGTAGAAGTGGAAAGAAGTTGAGTTGATGGCTCGTGACAGGAGGACTTGGTATGTGTTTATTGAAGGCCTATGCTCTTTGCGGAGCTAAAAGGTATTGATTGATATATCGATTCTGTTTGATCATGTAATCCAGCTGCTGTCATATCACTCTATTTGACGGCCTATGTGGACAGAAAAAAATTAGAAGTAAAAAGCACAACTAAAGATAGTTTAAAATATTTGTCTTTTTTTTATTTTTTTATTCAGAACATTTAAAATACAAAACTACTTAACTTTTTTTTTTAAAACAGAAGTTATGGATCGTTTTGGCGAGGCATGTCCCGTTCAAATTAGACAGAATGTTCTTCGGTTATTTTAGGGCGCATGTACAAATATAACAGACCGTGTGGCCTGGTATCGTTAACACAACTGTGCGGAAACGAGTAAGGAAAATCGCGTGTTGTTATCACGTGATCCAGTAGCTCGCGCACCGTTCAGATTTGACAGCCTATGTGTATAGGAAAAGTAGTACAAGTGAAAGACGCAGCTGAATATACAGAGTGTTTCAAAATGATGTATACACGCTTTACAAATTTATTTTTCATGAGCTAACTTACTTACTTAGTCGTTCCTCTTCTACCGTGAGCTGTAGAGGTTTGGAAGAGAGAGCGCCAGACTATCATAACGGCTGTCTTCTTCCTGGCCTGGTTCCATTCTAGTCCTCGGTCCTTCAAAGATTGTCTAATGTTGTCCTCTCAGCAGACTCTGGGTCGTCCTGGAGGTCTGGATCCCTGGCTCTTAGTTTCCCATGCTTGTCGTGGTAGCCGATCTTCTCCCATTCTGCAAACATGGTCAAACCATCTTAGTTGGGACTGTTCTACTTGGGTCTGCAGGGGTTGGGTTTTTAGGCCTAAACGTATCGTCTGATTGCGGACCATGTCTCTTCTTGTTACTTCAATCACTTTCCTCAGATACCTCATTTCTGAGGTTTGGATATGGCTTTTGTGGGTTGTGGCCACTGCCCATGACTCACATCCATACGTCAATACTGGAAAATAGGTGGAGCGGTATACAGCCATCTTCGTCTTCTTGCGAACTTCTCTTTTGCTGAGGAATGCTCGATTTATAGCCTGAAAAAGTCTCCCAGCTGCTGCTCTTCGGGTAACCAACTCTTCTTTGATGCCTCCTTTCCGGTCTGTGACAGCTCCGAGGTACTTAACGTTTTTGACCTGCTCTAGGACCTGTTCTCCCATATTAATCGGATGCCTTCTTTCCTCTCGTGATATCATCATGGTTTTTTTTTTCCATAAACAACATACACTTTTTTATATTTTTTTAAAATCACATTTTGAAGCTAAGAGATAAATAATTTTTTCACCAAAATTTAGTTTTAAAATGTTAAAAATGCACACCATCAGCATGTTTAAACGAGCGACATCTCTCACCAACTGATCTACAGTTCATTTAGAATTGTCTTTCTTTCTTCAAAACATATTGAGTATTCTCCGCCATTTTTCATGTGCCTGAAAAATATAACAAAATTACTTCATTGTGAAAAATTTGTCTATCTCTTAGTTTTAAAATATGAAAAAAAAATTGTTTTAATTGTGCATGTTGTTCATGAAATACAATTTTTTAACTGTGTATGCGTAATTGTGAAACACCCTGTAGTTTAAAGTATTTAAGTCAGTTTATTTGGGGGTAACAACATAAAAATTACAAATGTACTCAACTGAGCGGAAAGACAAAAAAGGAAAACCTTTCACGTCTGTGCTTCAGTGATGCTTTAATCCATTCACTGGGATTATAATATAACTTTTGTGTTATATTTATGGAGATGCTGCTTTCAGATTCAGTCATAAAATTGTGGAATCATTCATCCTAAGCTGAAATCAATAAACACCTTTGATGTTGTCTGCTCGCTTCTCTTTATTTCGAATTATAATTAGACAAGCAAAAATGTTGCATTATCCAACTTCACAACGTGCAGCGCCCTCTACCTGGCTTTCGGATCTTCGTGCACAATGTTTCAGTGAACGTTTAGCACATGGCGTCGCAGTCACACATGCTCAAACACTTTTGTTCTGCGCACTTCAAGTTTGATAGCCGATTCTCATATTTCCAGCTATTGATACGGCTTCAGACTGAATAGTTTCTCTCCGCTTCTCATGCGTTCCTCTTCTGGTACCGTGTTTACAATGATATGATAGTGTTTTGTTGTCAGACTTTTGCACTAACAACTTTATTCTTCCGCGTTAGGGGTACACGAAGGGATTAATGGTTTCTTTATTGTGGCACTTGTAAAACAGAACAATTTTTGCGGATCAATTTTGTTTCTTCCTTGCACATTATTGTTTCGTTTTCGTAATGCACCAGTTATTGGCTCCCTCATTTTGACGCGTTTTATGGGGAACAGGAAGGAAAATATTTGTGTGCACAGTCCGAATGGCTAAAAGAATAAAATATGTTTTATTTATTTATGAAACAGTTTTCAATTTTGCTGAACTCCGTCTATGTAAAACAACACTGGACGCTGAAGAATGGAGCATATTTATTGAAACAGAAACAATTATGTTCAGCACAAACGAAGACAGAAAGGAAAAATAATGAAATAGTCAAGCAAGAGAATTCAAATATTATTGTTATATCAAAATAACCTAACATTTATATGAACTCATAATTGATGGTTTTCTCTTTCTGCTTTCTCTGGCCGGCGTGATGCTGACCACATCACCCCTAGTGTGACAATGGTCAGGAAAATATGGGCCTAACACCACATTTTTAATATGCCTCAATGGGCGTGTAACGGGATCCCCCACAATTGATGGGGACATATATAGTACGCATTTAAGCAACTACAAAGACACAAATCCTAATCAGAATAGCAAATTGCCAATGATAAAATTTACTTAATTACAAACCAAAAACTGCTTACAAACAGTTTCATCTAATTAAAAACAAACAACTCCCAATTGCCAAAGAACATCATCATCTAAACACAGACAGAATTCGGCAATTTTTTCTCTGTCTGTTTAGATAAAATTGATACTTCCTATGCGTATGTAAGTCTGTGTAGTTCCCTGGGTCTTTGAGTTAACTGTAGTGAAGTTAATCCGTATGACAACAGGCTCAAATTCCCCGCTTAAAACGTACTAGCTATCGTAATTTTAAATCTATAAATAACTACAGTATTTGAAATTTGTCTGAGGGTCCAGTCAAATTTACCGCCAACATTTAACTAAGAGTATTTGAATTTTTCTAGGAAAACAAGTTAAAAGTTACCCCCCCCCCCCCCCCCCCTCACACACCCATCCCAATATTTATTGAAGGACGTAGTAAAATTTAACAACCAATCAAATCGTTACCTCTTTTTTGTAAGGACAAGAAAATTTTGGTTGAAGTGGAAATAATGCCTATTTTGGGTTTTTGACCGAACTTAGATAATTTATTTCTCGATAACTAAAGATAATTAAAATAAAAGGGATATCTCAAATTATAGCGCTGATATTGCTTAACATATACACATAGAGATTCCCTCATAGAAAAATTATCTTAACTTAGAAAAATTTAATTTAGTAATATTTTCACATCAGGTTAAGATCAAATTTAATTTTTTTTAAAATTAACCCCAATTGAATGCAAAGGAATAACTAAAGGAAAGCTATATAGAACGATAGAGAATATATGGCCATTTAATTATCACTTTTGATAATTAAAATCGGTTCACAAATAACTATGATATAAAATAAACAAATTCGGTCAGATTAGACAAACCCGCTTAAAACTGCTCAATTCTATAGCCTAGGAAATAGTTAACTTTTTTTTGACTCGTCATCTGATTGGTTGGGTGTAGGGTGATAAAAATTAACAACTTCTTGTAAAGTCCGCCATTGACGACAAAGCTTCCATACCAATCTGACATTATTGAAAGAGACAGAGGGACAAGCCTTTGCCGTCTGTACTGAGAGCTTAGTGCTATAGCCCTTTACTATTGGGTAGCTTGTGTGTGCGAATATTCTTTACTTGAGGGTAAGACAGATAATTTTGTTTGCATATTTTATTAACCTGTAAGTAACAGGCTATGGTGTGCCATATTCGTTTTCGATACTGCCGCTGGGAAATGTGTATGTCACGACGACCTAAGTAGGAATGTGCCTATAGCAGGCTTATTCGGAGTGATATTGTGTAAAATGTTTGCCAATTGGCCTTACAAATTTGCGACTGTAAGTGCAGTATTAATGAATTGATATTGTCTTTTGGAATGACACACTGTTCAAATAACATGTGAAAACATATAGGGAATGTTCGAATGAAGTAATCAACAAGTCACAAGCACTATTGTACCTCACCATGACTATTGTATGGAAGACAAACAGGAATGAGGGACATTAACGTAGAATCAATACTGAAGAAGACTGATTACACCAAGCTGAGTGTAGACAACAGAATTTAAGGTCTGGTGCGACTTGTTAGCACAAGTGGCTGACCTAGGTAGGTATTAATACAGTTTAGAGGTGAAATTGATAGAGGCAGATGTTACATAGAAGGGATTGTCCTTCTTATTTCAGGTTGTATTACAAAGTACCTCGTTGCTACAGTAGTCTGAAAGGAAGAACATGTTGGAGTGAGTGCTCATGCTACACTTGAAGCTAGCTTCTTTTCTTCAGTCAGGAGACACAACGTTGATGTACAGGTCTAAGATTGACAAAACAGAAGCAATAACCCATTTACAGATAAGTCCTTTATACAGGCGCTGATACCTCATCCTAAAACATAATTTCACCAATAAAAGTATACCACCTGGGAGTGATGAAAATAACAGACCTTACAGTATAGAATTAATGATAATATCAAGAACTGTGGGTATATTCATTCCAGTGACTTTTTGTTGTACACAAATGGACAGAGTGTCCAGAAATATTTATTTTAGCATGTAAATAACCTTTTCTTGAGTTTGATAATTCCTGTCTCAACAAGATTGAGGTACAGGAATATTAAATTATACATATATCTATTTTCAGACAGTCTTGCTTAATTCTATTAAAGTTAAAGTTCTGTTTTGAAATTCATAACTGTGATAATACATTACCCTAGACACTTTGCCAAATAACAACACACAGTTAACATACTCTTAGTGAGATCTCAAGAGGTAGCAGATAGGGACCCAGAGAACTTCATCATCATCATTTCTTACTCTAGGAACTTACATAGCTGGACTTCACCTTGATTGTCTATACATCCTTGCTCTTTTCAGAGAAGGGGGTATTTCTTATAAGACCAGTCTCTTATCTGGCACTATCCTGGTATCTTCTGATACATCTATTTGTCCAGGATATCCTATAATTAATAACATCTAAACCTCTTATCACATAGTGGGGTCCTGTCCGGGATTATTTTTCCACCATACCCTGGGGCTTTTACTGTGGGGAATAATAGATAAATAAATATAAAATACAATTAAACAACTTGTGGTGAAATTGGATGAGCTGTCATTGCCTATAGTTAATTAAGTTAGTAATATTTGCTAATTTAAGATATAAGTTGGTAATAATTTGTGTACAAGTGAGAGAATGGCAGATTTGGCCAAATTTAGATCTGCTACAGTGCAGACGGCAAAAGACCTTGGCATGAGTGGGGACGCTCTGATTCAGTATGTTACTACTGAATGTGATAAATTTATAGATAGGGAAGATAGGAGGTTAGCTGAAGAGAAAAGATTACAATTAGAAGCAGATAAAGAAGAGAAAAGATTAAAATTAGAAGCAGATAAAGAAGTTAGGAAATTAGAAGCTGATAGGGAGGCTGAGGTTAAAAGGTTACAATTAGAGGCTAATAGTGAGGTTAGGCAAATGGAGGCTGCTAAAGAGGAAAAAAGATTGCAAATGGAAGCAGAGGAAAGAAGACAGGTTGCGGAAAGGGAGGCAGAGGAAAAACGTTTGCAAAGAGAACATGAGTTGAGGCTGAAAGAAATGGAACTTCAAGGACATGTTACCGATTATGGAAGCAGCCCAACTACCTCTGATACTAGTGCCAGTCAGGGAGCCTCTAACTCAGCCATGAACTTTCATTTAGATCCTTTTGTAGAGAAAGACGATGACATTGAGTCATACCTAAATAGATATGAGAGACTAGCAACTAACTATGGGCTAGAGAAAGAAAAGTGGAGTTTAAAACTATCACAAGGATTGAGGGGAACTTCCTATGAAGTTTTCTCTAAATTAAGCAGAGAAGATCAAGAAAACTATGACCTCCTAAAACAAATATTGTTAGTCAGATATGAGAATAATGCTGAATTTTATAGAAAGAAATTTAGAAATAGTAAGCTGCTGTCTGGAAAAACCTACCACCAGTTCTCTGCAAGATTAGAAACTTACTTGGAGAAATGGACTGCTCTGGGGGAAAACCCAAGACTTAAAGGAAATGATTATGATGGAGCAGTTAAGAGAGTCCATGGCTCCAGACTTGAGAAAATTTCTCATGGAACAAGGTGCAGAGAGGCTGGGGGAGATTCTCAATGTTGCTGAGAGAAATCAGGCAGCCCAGGCAGAAGTGGCTGGAGTTAAAAAGAAGCCAGCAGAGAGTAATAAAACCCCACAAAACCAGAATAAGTTTGATAATAGGGATCGATCCCATAGATTTAAACAAAGTTATGATAGGCCAAGATTTGATCATAGAGACAGAAACCCTCAAGTAAATGAAAAGAAACCCTACATACCAGAAGGAAAATGGTGTAAAATTTGCAAGTTAAATAATCATTACACAAAAGACTGTAGGAAGAAAAACCCTCCATATTTCGCTGCATGCCTTAAAACAGGAAACAAGGGAAAGAAGGAACTGTCTACAGGACAGCAAGAACCTCATCATCCCCCTGTATGTGAAGAAGTAGTATGTAATGGGGCCACTATCAAGTGCCTTTATGATACTGGATTGGATTTTGACTCAGTCGTGAGTTCTAACCTAGTGCACCCAGATCAATATACCACAGAAACAGTGGAGATACAAGGAGCAACTAAGGACGTAGCAACCATGACACTTCCCATTGCCAGAATAAATGTAAAAACTCGCTATGTGGAAGGAGTGATTAGAGCAGCAGTGATAAATGAACCAATCTACCCTCTGATATTGGGATGTAGATATGTGTTTTTGGGAAGTCCCAAAAGACCAGTGATTATGGCAGCAGTACAGACCAGGTCACAGTCAAGGAAGGAGGAAGATAACCAAATAAATACTCATCCAGAGGAGATGAGGAAGGCACAGGCTGAGGATAAGTCATTAAAGCCGTGTTTCAGAAAACTTCCAAAAAGCCATACCCCTCCAAACAAAGGAGAATTTTATATGAAGAATAAGTTAATGTACAGGAAGGCTGGAACAGGATCAAATGGTCATGGACAACTAGTTCTTCCATCTTCATATAGGGAAAAGGTGATGGAGTTAGGACATGCTATCCCCTTCAGTGGTCATATGGGGATTAGCGCCACAGGACAACGTATAGCTTGTCATTACTTCTGGCCAGGAATAACTGAAGATATAAAAAGATATGTCAAATCCTGCCCAGAATGTCAAAGGGTAGCTCCAAAACATTGGACTGCACCTGCAACTCTTGGTGAAATGCCAATCATGGGAACCCCTTTTGAGAGAGTTGCAGTGGATATTGTTGGACCTTTCACACGAACCAAGAGGAGAAACAGTTATATTCTTACTCTGGTGGACACTTGTTCTATGTGGGGAGAGGCAGTAGCCATGTCATCACTCGACTCCAAACATGTGGCAGAGGCGTTACTTACAATATTCACAAGATTAGGATTTCCCCACCAGATATTGACTGATAATGGATCACAGTTTAAGGGGAAACTAACTGAGGAAGTTTTCAGGATCTTTCAAGCCAGGCATTTTCTCTGTAGTCCGTATCACGCCCAAGGGAACGGGCAAGTGGAAAGGTTCAACGGGACACTTATTTCTATCCTGAGAAAGTTGGCACATGAAAAACCTGACACATGGGATCAATACTTACCCGCGGCCTTGTTTGCTTATCGGGAAGTCCCCCATAATTCAACAGGAATGGCACCGGCAACCCTGTTATTTGGCCGGCCCATTAAAGGTCCATTGGAAACCTTATTGAGGACCTGGACAGATGAGAAGGCAGAAGAGACTGTAACCTCATCATATCAGTATGTGAATGAGTTGACCACTCGGTTAAAAACTGGCTGGAAACTAGCAAATGATAATCTGAGAAAAGCCAGAAAGAAGCATGCTGAGTACTATAACAGGAAAGCGAAGGATAGGGAGCTTGCTGTAGGGGAGAAGATGCTTCTTCTATTACTCGGCAGCAGCAACAAACTTCAGATAGGATGGCAAGGTCCATACACAGTTTTAGAAAAGGTATCTAGAACTAATTACAAGATAGACAAAAAGGGAAAGGAAAAAGTCTATTATGGGAACCTCCTCAAGAAATATCATGATAGAAGAGTTTTGGAAGGTGCACATTTACTGACCTTGGCCATAGCTACTGAAATGAAAAATGAACCACTCACCTCTTATGAATACCCCCTGAAACCATGCGAAACTCCTGCACAAGTAAAAGTTAACAATCATCTGACAAAAGGGCAGAGGGAGAAGATTCAGAAGGTTCTGGAGAATCATACAGACGTGTTAACGGACAAACCGGGGCACACTAACTTGTTGGAGTATGATATGAAATTACTAGACCCAACACCCATCTGTATGAGAGCCTATACTATCCCATTCGCTAAAGAGCAAGCTTTAAAAGGAGAGATAGAATATTTATTACAAGAAGGAATCATTTCTCACAGTGAATCTCCTTATAGCTCCAGTGTGGTATTGTTGAGAAAACCCTCTGGTGAACATAGGCTGTGCATAGATTACAGGAAACTGAATGCTGTCACAGAAAGTCAGGTGGATCCATTACCTGATACTAATCAACTGTTTGCCAGGTTGAATAAGGCAAAATATTTATCTAAGGTAGATCTCAGTAAGGGATATTATCAGATTCCAGTGAAGCATGAGATTCGACCTTTTCTGGCCTTTACCACCTCGGAAGGGCACTATGAGTTCAATTTGTTGCCTTTTGGATTAAAGAATGTTCCGAGTGTGTTTTCTAGAATGATGAGAAAACTATTGGATCCCCTGAAAAATCCATGTATTACCAATTTCATGGATGGCATTCTCATTGCCACGGAAACGTTTGAGGAACATATAGACTCCCTAAATATGTTATTTGACAGACTCAGGGAGGCAAATCTGACTGCTAGACCCACCAAATGTTGTATTGGATGCAAGGAATTGGAGTTCCTGGGACACACTGTACATCAGGGGAACATGACCCCTGATCCTAAGAACTTAGAAAAACTACAGAGAGCACCTAGACCACAAACTAAGAAGGATGTGAGATCCTTTGTCTCACTGTGTGGATTCTATCAAAAATATATCCAGAATTTTAACTCTGTGTGTGCTCTTCTGACAGACCTAACTCGTAAAGGGAAGCCAGATAAAATAGAATGGTCGGCAGAATGTGAGCTGGCATATAATGAGCTGAAACAAAAACTCACCAGTAAGCCCATATTGAAACTACCTGATTTGAGTCAGGAATTTGTGGTGAGAACGGACGCTAGTAATGTGGGATTGGAAGCCACGTTGTTACAAAGGTGCTCATCACCAGACGGAGAATTGAACCCCGTTGCTTATGCCAGCCGCAAATTGAACAGAGCGGAACAAAATTACTCAACTGTAGAAAAAGAATGTTTGGCCTTAGTTTGGGCAATAAGGAAATTCCAGATCTATTTGTATGGTAGGCATCTCGTGGTCCAAAGCGATCATCAGCCCCTGATGGTTTTCCTTGCTCAGGCAAAGCATGGTAATGCACGATTGTTAAGGTGGTCTCTTCTCATACAACCTTACTCGTTTACCATTGAGTATATTCCTGGATCGCAGAAAGTTGGGGCAGATTTCTTGAGTAGGCACCCACCTGCAGAAATCCAGGAGCACACTAAGGCATAGGGAGTCAATTTGAACGTGATTGTATACAGATATGAAAGCTGCACTAGTGGTTCACGCTTTTCTAACGGGGGAGATATGTAGTGAAGTGAATCAGTATGACAACACGCTCAAATTCCCCGCTTAAAACGTACTAGCTATCGTAATTTTAAATCTATAAATAACTACAGTATTTGAAATTTGTCTGAGGGTCCAGTCAAATTTACCGCCAACATGTAACTAAGAGTATTTGAATGTTTCTAGGAAAACAAGTTAAAAGTTACCACCACCCCGTCCCCCTCCTCTCACACACCCATCCCAATATTTATCAAAGGACGTAGTAAAATTTAACAACCAATCAAATCGTTACCTCTTTTTTGTAAGGACAAGAAAATTTTGGTTGAAGTGGAAATAATGCCTATTTTGGGTTTTTGACCAAAATTAGATAATTTATTTCTCGATAACTAAAGATAATTAAAATAAAAGGGATATCTCAAATTATAGCGCTGATATTGCTTAACATATACACGTAGAGATTCCCTCATAGAAAAATTATCTTAACTTAGAAAAATTTAATTTAGTAATATTTTCACATCAGGTTAAGATCAAATTTAATTTTTTAAAAATTAACCCCAATTGAATGCAAAGGAATAACTAAAGGAAAGCTATATAGAACGATAGAGAATAATTGGCCATTTAATTATCACTTTTGATAATTAAAATCGGTTCACAAATAACTATGATATAAAATAAACAAATTCGATCAGATTAGACAAACACGCTTAAAACTGCTCAATTCTATAGCCTAGGAAATAGTTAACTTTTTTTGACTCGTCATCTGATTGGTTGGGTGTAGGGTGATAAAAATTAACAACTTCTTGTAAAGTCCGCCATTGACGACAAAGCTTCCATACCAATCTGACATTATTGAAAGAGACAGAGGGACAAGCCTTCGCCGTCTGTACTGATAGCTTAGTGCTATAGCCCTTTACTATTGGGCAGCTTGTGTGTGTGAATATTCTTTACTTGAGGGTAAGACAGATAATTTTGTTTGCATATTTTATTAACCTGTAAGTAACAGGCTATGGTGTGCCATATTCGTTTTCGATACTGCCGCTGGGAAATGTGTATGTCACGACGGCCTAAGTAGGAATGTGCCTATAGCAGGCTTATTCGGAGTGATATTGTGTAAAATGTTTGCCAATTGGCCTTACAAATTTGCGACTGTAAGTGCAGTATTAATGAATTGATATTGTCTTTTGGAATGACACACTGTTCAAATAACATGTGAAAACATATAGGGAATGTTCGAATGAAGTAATCAACAAGTCACAAGCACTATTGTACCTAACCATGACTATTGTATGGAAGACAAACAGGAATGAGGGACATTAACGTAGAATCAATACTGAAGAAGACTGATTACACCAAGCTGAGTGTAGACAACAGAATTTAAGGTCTGGTGCGACTTGTTAGCACAAGTGGCTGACCTAGGTAGGTATTAATACAGTTTAGAGGTGAAATTGATAGAGGCAGATGTTATATAGAAGGGATTGTCCTTCTTATTTCAGGTTGTATTACAAAGTACCTCGTTGCTGCAGTAGCCTGAAAGGAAGAACATGTTGGAGTGAGTGCTCATGCTACACTTGAAGCTAGCTCCTTTTCTTCAGTCAGGAGACACAACGTTGATGTACAGGTCTAAGATTGACAAAACAGCTGCAATAACCCATTTACAGATAAGTCCTTTATAAAGGCACTGATACCTCATCCTAAAACATAATTTCACCAATAAAAGTATACCACCTGGGAGTGATGAAAATAACAGACCTTACAGTATAGAATTAATGATAATATCAAGAACTGTGGGTATATTCATTCCAGTGACTTTTTGTTGTACACAAATGGACAGAGTGTCCAGAAATATTTATTTTAGCATGTAAATAACCTTTTCTTGAGTTTGATAATTGTAGCGAAATGGTTTTTTGTTTAGAGGGAGAAAGTGTAAGTATGACAGACTTGATGGAAGAATAAAAGATAATCTCTAGAGGAAACTCTTCCAGACTGCAAGTTGAATGCACAGTCTCTCCTCGGGAATTAGTCCACTCAAAAAACCTTTCTAAGAGAATTCTGGTGAAACTAAACAGGATATTCTCTAGGCGATAAATTCTTTATCCGAGATCCTATAAAGGACTATGTATAGTACATATAGATGGATAAGAGATTTGGTGCCCAGCCACATTAAAAATATCCCGACCCAATAGTGTTTATTAATTATGGCTCTGCCCCCAGGGTGTAGATTTATGTTACTAAAACTATACAACCCAATTAATTATTACAAAGAAAATAACAACAGACTCTGTTATGTAAAGTTTACAAAAAATGAAGATAGAATCTCACATATATTCAAATGTACAACTATATGTTCCCTAATCTATGAATGGTTCTGAACCATGTCAGAATTAATTTATCATCATTGGACAAAGGGAATATTCTTTAGTGGTTCTGCTGGCATGTTCAGATACTCATCTCAAATGCTGATGTAGTCTTGTTGCCAGGGGTTCAATATGTCCCAGCACTCCAGGTCCAGCAAGTTCTTTTTAGGGTTTCAGAGGATGGCAAGCTGCTTCTTCTCCGTCTTGATACAGGGCTCATCACCAACTGGGATGGAGTATGTCTGCCCTTGAGAACACTGCTTATGGTTTAGTCTTCTGGTATGACAACCTGATAGGACTGGATTGACAAACAATCGAAGCTCCATTAGTAATCATGCCAGCGAAGTCATTTCCCATATCTGTTGGACGCTAATCGTCCATCAGAAATCTAACAACATTCATAGTTAACATCACTAACAAAGTGCTACCTATTATCTATTATAGCATAACTGACATTATAAGCATACAGGTGGGTCTCAACCTATATCCGGCTTCCAGCTTGTTTACCGCAGTGATTTTCAACATATGGGCTGTTAGCTTCACCCACTGTGAAGTTTGAGGCAGTGGTCATCAAAAGTTTGAGAACCACTGGTCTACCTTGTGCCCATAGAGCAATAAAATCAATTTGGGGTCACTGTCAACAATGGTTTGAGAACCACTGGGTAAGAGTTTTCTATTCTGCTGTAACATGTTGGGGTGTCATTGTTGCCAAGGTTTGAGAACCACTGAATTACAAGTCAGTCAACATATTCAATTATAAAATTGGCTACAGTGCTGTTGCCCATTATTACATAGTTCTAAGTTTATGTGATAGGCATTCATATACCTTATTAATACCATCATAACACATTAAAACATAATAAGGATATTTGCAGAAATCAGTTCAGGATTTAAAATATGACAAGGATAATCATGGCTGAAATCATACAGTAGAATTTAGTAGAAATCATTTCGATAAAACAGGACAAGGGTAGTTCATACATGAAACTTTCAGTATACATAATGTTGTTGTCTCCTGTACAAAATCAAGGATATTAATTTCTGTCACAGTGAAAAACAAAAGATACTGACATGATATGTTGCAGATAAACATATGATTAATTCATGTTATTCATATAACAATATAGATCACTTACTCGCTCAGCTAAGATCCATTGCTGTTTAAAATGATCGGGCCCCTCTGTATTTCTTGGGAGCAACCATTTTGTCTTGGTCAGTCTGCCGGCTAGCGAGAGAATGCCGCTTACCAGAATCCCGCTTTTGAATTGGGTCTAATTCCTCCAGGTTCTTGTTTGGTGGCTATAATTTGCTTACGTGAGGGGTGGGGTGCCTGACCTATTTTTGACATTACGTTCCATCTCCCAAACACACACAAAACTGGCCGGTACCCAGGCGATACTCCATGGTGGTTGCTGAGGTCAAAGGTCAAAAGACAATGACTGCCTTACCCGTATGCTAAAAGTGGCGGTAAAAGGTTCACAGCAAAGCGTCAGTGACTTAGCCAGTCAAACGTAGAACAAAGGAATTTATTTTCCGAAGCAAATGGGAGATCTCCTGATGTGTATTGACGAGAGGTAGATATTCTAGAGAATTTAGAGAGAAGGAATGTTTTGGTCTGAGAAAAGATTGACAGAGAGAAAAGAAGGCGAATACACTTCGTGACAATAATTCCGGCCCCAACAAGATTGAGGTACAGGAATATTAAATTATACATATATCTATTTTCAGACAGTCTTGCTTAATTCTATTAAAGTTAAAGTTCTGTTTTGAAATTCATAACTGTGATAATACATTACCCTAGACACTTTGCCAAATAACAACACACAGTTAACATACTCTTGGTGAGATCTCAAGAGGTAGCAGATAGGGACCCAGAGAACTTCATCATCATCATTTCTTACTCTGGGAACTTACATAGCTGGACCTCACCTTGATTGTCTATACACCCTTGCTCTTTTCAGAGAAGGGGGTATTTCTTATAAGACCAGTCTTTTATCTGGCACTATCCTGGTATCTTCTGATACATCTACTTGTCCAGGATATCCTATAATTAATAACATCTAAACCTCGTATCACATTAACAAAAAAACAAAAACAAGAGCTACTGAATCCTCAAGGAATTTGTAAGAGGCTACTAACTTGGACGAATCGGTCTTTTTCTGGTTCTATTCCACAGTTGTGTATTTGTTATTACATCTGGCATGTTTTTGCTTCTGGTTCTTTTCCACGGGTGTGTAAATAATTATTACAGCTGGTCACTTTTTTGTTTGATTCTGAACAACGGGTCTATTTCTGTCATTACATGTGGCCGATTGTTGTCTGGTTCCATGCAAAATGTCTGCTTCTGTCGTTACATCTGTTCGATTTTTGTCTGGTTCCACTGCAACGGTCTGTTTCTGTCATAAAATCTGGCTATCTTTTGTCTGATTCTATTCAGTGGGTCTGTATTTGTTATGCAAGGTAAAATTGTGTAAATTTTGTCTGGCTCTATTTCAAAGGACAGTATATTTGACTACATCTGGTCAGTTTTTGTCTGCATTTTTTCCTTACGTCTGTTTACAGGGTGAGTCATATGTCCCTTACCTTTTTGTTTAAAATATGTGGCTTTAGTATTATAGTATGTGTAATTTACATACACCATAACAGTGACAGAATACTACAATTATTTATTGATAATTACAAGTTGTAAAGTTATTCATAATGCATGTGCATTAGGTCTGGAGGTCTTGATCCCTGGCTCTTAGTTTCCCATGCATAAATTCAGACTTTTTGGGGAAAATTTCCACAAACTCTTTAACACAAATCTTGTTTTACTTGTTTGAAACTCCTTTATTATTGCTGTTTTTAGATCCTCTTTAGGTTTCAGACCGTACACCTTGTCCTTTAAATATCGCATTAAAAACAATCTGCCGGAGTTAAGAGATCTCGCAGGTCATTCGATTGGGACCCTTGTATCCAATACACCAATTATGGAATTTCTCATCACGAGCGCTTCTGACAAAAAAAGGAATAATTGCCTTTAAAAATTAAAAAAAAAAAAGGATTTGGAGAGTAGACATGGTGTACTGCAAAGTTTAGGTTATCCTGCAGATCAAAAAAAAAAAAAAACATGAAAAAAATTGATTAGGAGTCTCCTACGCATTTCATCTTACATACTATTTTGAAAGGGTAAGTGACTCGTGGCTCACCCTGTATATTATTATATCGGTCCAGTTTGTGTCTGGTTCTTATTCCACAGGCCTTTACTTTTTTTTATTCCGTGGCCAGTTTTTCTTTGGTTCTTTTCCACAGGTCTGTATTTTTGTTTCTACCCCTGGCCAGTTTTTCTTTGGATCTATTCCACAGATCTGTATTTTTGTTTTTACCACTGGTCAGTTTTTTATTTTTTATTTTCTTACTTACTCATTTAGAAGTTCCTCTTCTACCGTGAGGTCTAGAGGTTTGGAAGAGAGAGCGCCATACTATTCTATAGCTGTCTTCCTCCTGGCCTGGTTCGATTCTAGTCCTCGGTCCTTCAAAGATTGTCTAATGTTGTCCTCCCAGCGGACTCTGGGTCGTCCTGGGGGTCTGGATCCCTGGCTCTTAGTTTCCCATGCTTGTCGTGGTAGCCGATCTTCTCCCATTCTGCAGACATGGCCAAACCATCTTTTCTACAGATCTGTATTTATTATTTCAATTGCCATCTGACACTGAAGTGACAAAAGCTTCTGCCGATGAAGAGTTTCCAGTTCAGATTAATTTATTCTCAGCCGAAAAACTCATCCCTGTAACTGTTACAATTTAAATCTTTTTTTTTCCTCTTACAATTTTATTGACACTAAAATGGACGCTGTAACAGTAATAATTACACCATGTACAACAAATTACTACAACAACTACTACAGCAATGGCAAATAAATGCCTTACTGCAGGCGTAGTGACCCTATGCTCCGTAATAAATATGTAAGAAGAATAAACGATACAGCTAATGAGAAAGTCGTCTCCAGCTCAAGATATTTCACTGTCTTCCTGATCATATTTATTACTGTCTTCATATCTTCTCTTCTTAATGTGTCTTTGGGTAAGCTGGTGATTTTCCTAGAAGAAGAAAAAAAAGTCAATCAGCGACGCAGACTCCTTTCTGCTTTCTCTGTGTTACTTTTTTTTTTTTTTTTTTTTTTTTTGGCTTAAAAAGAAAAAGAGTGGTCCTTTTTCTGAAGTGATTGTATAACTAAAGCTTACTGCATACAATTATAAAGAAGCTATCCACATTAATGACGCAAATCACGAGAACAAGGACGACAGAATACACTGTGACAAAAAAAAAGTGATCACATTTTAAGAAGAAGGTACGGAAAAGACCAACATAAAAGTAATAACAGTAACTAGAAACGGACGTTTCGACTGATATGATCGCCTACGCCAATGGGCACGGCACTTGCAGAAGAAAACCAAATCTCGTTTTGGCCTGCTCATCCACTTTATTGTTACGTTTCACTTCACTCAATCAAGACCATCTTAATTTAAGAGCTTGTTGAATTAGCACTTCAAATCTGAGAGAAAACCAAAATGCTTTGACTGCAGGAGTGGCTGTCGTGTTTACTAGAAGAAAAGGCTACCCGTCGATCTCCATAATACATTATGTACACACCATAAAAAGAATGCGAGAATTCACAATGGTTTCCTTTTTCCATTAACCCTTCAAATTGAAATCAGTTCAGGATCCATTAAAACCTTCCCGAGGTCGACCATCTTGCTTCACTAACTCTCTTGACTAGTGGCATTCATTTCCTGGGACTTTGAGTTCTTTCAATCGAAAAAAATTTGCTTTGTCGTGTGGCTCAGTTTGCTCGCAGCATTGGCGAAAGTGAGTTTATTTTCTCGCTTTATGTTATTCTGTAAAAAATGTTTTCTTCAAAAGTTCAAATGGAGTGTTAAATTTGAGTTTTAGTGTTAAAACTTAAAAGTCAGTCAAGCGAGGAAGAGAGAACCCAGTGACGCGTTGCCTGTGAGTGGTTGAGACTTTTCAGCTGTGAAGATGTGAACTCAGTTTGCACATTTTAGCGCTTCAATGCAGAATACTGATACGTCTTGCAGTTGGTTTCCTGAGAAATTTACGGTATGTGAATCTGACAAAGTGACAGCTGATAAATAGCATGATCTGACCAACTTATTGATGTTAGTGTCAAATATGGTGACTACCTGAAGCACTATGAGAGAACAATCCCAAAATATAAGAAAAGGTGACTTTAAAAAAAAAAGAGAAAAGAAAAAAGGCTACCAACAGACGTAAATGGTCTTCTAGAAGAAAATCATTTGCAAAATCATTCAGCAGTGCCGAGGTTAGAACGTCCACCAATGCATGAGAAGAAAATTGAAAACTGATACCAGGAAAGATCGAAGCAAATAATCTCCCTCATTAGTTCTCTTTTCATACCTAGATTTTCTAGGATCTCCTTATTTGTTTTCTTCTCTTTCCATGAGATACGCCCCATTCTTCTATATATCCAAATTTCCAGAGCCTCAATTCTTTCTTCCAAATGCTTAACTATTACATCAAGAAGGATTAAAGATGTGAAAAAAATATACACAAGGTCAAAGCAACAGATTACAACTGTAGCTGATGAACTGGCACGGGATTTACTCTCCTTGCTCTGCAGTGATGGTCCAACAGTGGCCAAAATTAGAGTATCTACTGAGGTCTTCAAAGGTGTCTACCTTTTGCTCAAGATTACTCTTGGCAGAGATGTGAATTGAAGAATGCTGCTTCAGTTCTCGGGAGCCTGGTAGGAATTTAAAGAAATCAAGTACTCCGGCTGATAGGATACAGGCTGTGCAAACTTTTTTTCTTTCCTGACCTTCTATGATTTAAAATTTTGCTCCTTCTAATGAGCCCCCAGCTGATTTAACTCAGTAAAATATTACTTAAATAGCTCTGTTATAAGTATTTTAAATGCTGAGACATACGGGTGCAGTTCACTCAAAATGACTAAATCAACTATAAGTTTGTATATTTACAGATAACAAAATTTAATAGTCAAATATCGTTAACAATTGTAAAGTAAATAAGGGTGGGTTGAATTTAGATAGAGTCATTAAAATTTCCTCAAAGTTGATGGTCTGATTTGAAAATAGAGAGCTCACTTGGCAGACTTGAATTGTTACTTAGCTGCCAGTCAAAAGTCGGTTGGTTTCTGCTCCAGTTGATGCTTGTTCTTTGCAGGTTATGAACTGGTTCACTCGCGTCACTGGTCAAGTCTGGTGGCCGCAACACGTTACTCATAGTATTGTGGAGTAATTGCGAAGATTGTCCAGCGTCTGTAAAGACCCGTCTACTGTAGGTGTCTAGTTTTGACTGCAGGCCATTTATACCACACACTTGTTCCACAGATATCACCACCAATTGGTACCACCGACTAGTATCATGGAATAATAGAAAAACAAATACCCTCCTGGGTATTGGGTTTCCTGACACAAAACCAGGTGTCCCACCCCCTTTTTTTCATTCCACCATCCCATCTGCCTCAGAACGTTACTCTCTTTGTGCATTAATAGTAATCCCAGTGAGCAGAAATCATCCATTGCATTTATATTGAACATGTTTACATTTACATTTGCACTGGCTGAAAAAGTTAATATAATAAGTATGTACATCATATTTATCATCCTCCACTCCCGGCTTCTTCTGTAACTTGGGACTACCTCTGCTTTTGGTTCTCTATGAGAAACCCTCATAAAGCAGTCACCAGCTCTTGCATTTGTGGTTCATGAAATCATCGTTCTATATGCTGAGGTTGCCAGCCTCGTGTGACTTGGACATCCACTAGCAATTTGCACATATTAATAATGCAAAATGTAGAATGGAAAAATGTACAACTTAGCCCAAAATGTCTTTTGGGAACACCGACTTCTGGCTTAGAGAAATACTTAAGGCAACTTCTTTAAGATGCCTCTTACACGTGGTCTGGGGTAGTACGTTGCAAATAGAATCCCACTATGACTTAGTGTTCAGGTTCCTAGGATTCTGGGCTTTCGGTATTAACGAACGCAGAGTTTTCCTGGGATATAAGTCCATAAGATGCTCAAACACGTTTCCGGTCCTTTAAAGTGGAATCCTGATCTTATTCCTTATTCTGTTATTCTGGCTTGTCTGGCTGTCTTCTTGACGAGTTGAAATTCACAGTGCGGTAAACTCACAAGGCGCTAAATTATAAGACAACATATAGATTGCGACTATATGACAAGGCTCCAATCAGAAATGTTGTATTTTTACCTTTCAAATGCCAAGCTAATAGCATGCAAGATGCGTATATTTCCCTTTCTCTCATAAAAAAATCCTGCGTAAGAAACACACTAATAAATGTGTTGTTTACAGTCACCATATATGGCATGCCAGCTTCCGTCTGTTATTGATCATGTTTACACTCACGACTTCGTAATATCTCAGGTAATCTCTTTCTTACTTACTTACTTAGTCGTTCCTCTTCTACCGTGAGGTGTAGAGGTTTGGAAGAGAGAGCGCCAGACCATCCTATCGGCTGTCTTCCTCCTGGCCTGGTTCCATTCTAGTCCTCGGTCCTTCAAAGATTGTCTAATGTTGTCCTCCCAGCGGACTCTGGGTCGTCCTGGGGGTCTGGATCCCTGGCTCTTTGTTTTCCATGCTTGTAATCTCTTTCAAGACGGATAATTATTCTTCTGACAAGTCTTGTCCGGAAACGATTACGACGTTTACCCGGTCTTAGCCAACAATCAACAAATTGGGCAAACAGCTATTATCAGATATAATCGACTGTGATCGTCCCAAGGTTGTTTACTTATTATTTTGGTCGCTCCCTTGCACTGGCTGGTCTGGTAGGAAAATGTGTTACACATTTGTAAACCACAGTTCGCTCTAACGATACCAGGTGTCAATATGGGTTCAAACGAAAGGGATTGATTACCATAATAGTTAGCGACCCACAGCTAGACTGCTTGCGTCAGGGTCAGCGAACCAGAGCTCACCAAGACCCTACTCCACCTCCAAGTGGTAGTCCTGGAAACAGGCTGCATCACTGCAGTCTGGCTGAGTGAGTAGGGATCGATGAGGGAAGGCTAACCCAGTCCCCAAAATGCCGTGCTGAAGTCGGATGTGTCGGCCGAAAGGCGCAAATATCGCAGCTTCGCTGTAAACGGACACAACGCAACCTACGTCCTTTTCAGGACGAACGAAGAAGAAGATTACCTTAATCAGCAAAAGATGGTCGCTGAACCTGAACCTGAATTATAACAATAATTGAGGGAAGGGAGTGTAAACAATGAATCGAAAATACCAAATACTGTAAGAGGTGGGAAAACTAAAGTGAAGAGCACAGAATGAATTATAGGATGGCGCAGGCAACTGTGACGTTCGAGGTTATTCTGTGACATGGAATACATGATCACAAAATGTACGCTGAAATAACTGGCGGGCGCGATAGAGCAATTGTAAAATAAGAAATCTTGGAAGGAAGGAATAACGAATAAAACATTTAAAAAACGCTTTGGTAAAAAAGTAAAACGAAACTCCTGGAAATAATAAACGTAAGCTGGAAAGAAGATATAGTGCCACTAATACTGAAATAATCAGTTATGATTCCAGTATTCTTCATATACTCACAGACGTCTACTTGAATGCTTTCAATGACAGCAGTAGTCTGGTCAGCTTGAGGCTTCTTGCCTCTCCGTAGATCTTTTCCACGAATGGTACTGGTGACGGCCATATGCGCTTTCTATGTTCCTCAAATCTATCTATCTATCTATCTATTTATCTATCTATCTATCTATCTATCTATCTATCTATCTATCTATCTATCTATCTATCTATCTATCTATCTATCTATCTATCTATCTGTCTGTCTGTCTGTCTGTCTGTCTGTCTGTCTGTCTGTCTGTCTGTCTGTCTGTCTGTCTGTCTGTCTGTCTGTCTATCTATCTATCTACCTGTCTGTCTGTCTGTCTGTCTGTCTGTCTATCTATCTATCTATCTATCTATCTATCTATCGCTCTGTTTGTCTCTGTCTGTCTGTCTGTCGATATATATATATATATATATATATATATATATATATATATATATATATATATATATATATATATATATATATATATATATATATATATATATATATATATATATATATATATACTGAAGCACATTAAAAACGCACCACTATTATATATACTGATGCCGAGAAGCTGGGAAAAAAAAGTGTGGGAATAGATTTTTCCCGTGTTTGTCATGAGGTAGAGAGCGAATGGCTGCTGGAATGGAAAGTGCATGATTCAACCCACGGGTTTGTGTACAGACTACATGAAAACAATGAAAGTTACACGTGCAACACGATTCCCAACAGCTATGACGCTGAAAATGTGTGCGCGTTGTGGCAGTATACTCGGTATAAAAAGGCCGTTCAGACAAAACACCCAGTACATGTGCTTGAAATGCCACGACTATCTGAAAACGACCGCCAACGAGCCATTGGTACGTTGGAGACCAGAATGAGCTCGCGGGCCATTGCCAGAAGGATGAATTGCCACCACAGCACTATTGTACGTCTCAATGAACGTTACGGAACCACTAGCAGTGCCCGGGATAGACTTCGGAGTGCCCAACCACGAGTTACTACCCCTGCGCAAGATCGTCATATTGTGCTGAGTCACCTAAGGAATCGTTCTCTCCCGGCAAGTCAAACAGCAAGAGCAATAGTGGGTAGACGTGGGCAAGTCTCTCGAATGACAGTCATACGACGACTCAGAGATACAGGCCTTACTGCAAGACGACCTTATGTTGGGCCAAACTTGACTCACAGACATCGTCAGCAGCGCCTGCAATGGGCAGAGCAACATGTCAGATGGACTAGACTGCAGTGGAATGCTGTCCTATTTGTAGCGAGATTTGATAACACTTGCTTGGTTGTAGCGCGACACACGCCCACAGCGCGCACACACACACACACCAGCGCAAGGTCAGCGCGGCGGTCCTTCTTTGAAGTTTGAGGACGGGAAATGTGAATTACGGTTAAAGCCAGACAATATTACTGAAGAATGAGGAAATAGCTATATAGGAATGTATGGCGGACTTTAAAAATTTGCATTTACTGGAAATTAAATTTTAAACTACAGGAGAACGCCTGGTTGGAATAATATTACATAAAAATAACTCAACAAAGGAGATAGACTAGGAATTATATCCAAAAGGATATTATTCAAATATAAATAGTTTTAAAGATAATTAATATTTTTCACCTTCATCACATCGGCTAAAAGTTAGCTAATAATTTTTTAAAATTTATTACACTAACAAGCCTCAACGGATTTGGATAAAACTTATATGTAGTGAAAGCCTCATATGGGGAAAAGGGAATGATATAGCGGAAGGAAGGAAGAATATAAGTGTGTAGTGAACAGAAGAAAAAAACAAGTACAGGAAAAGTACAGATCGCCTCAAATCGCCTGAAACCAGGAGATGAAACGAAAATCTTTTGGGACTTTTAGAGGTGCTTTCTCGTACGGGCGAGAGACTGAAATATAAGGACAGAGCGGCGCGTTGAAATCCCACACACCAAATCCAGAAGCCAGAGTGAGAAACTGGAAGACAGCATCTGCAAGAAAAGTTCTATTTTCACGCTGCATGCAAGGCAGATTTAATTCAGCCAATATAGTCTCACCGTGAGCTTATTAATCCTAAGAGGGTATGTAAGTTTATTAAAGGTATATGTATTACTAATATCATTTTATTTCAGATTTTATTTCTGATTGATTGTATCAGATATAATAAAAAAGGGAATGACGCCAACCAGAGATAACCTTCACCGGCATTGTCAGGAAGCATAACCATTAATTGGTTAGCCAAATATATCATAGCTAATTCTTGCCTGGAAGCTTACGACATACCAGCAAGTACAAAAGTGACTTGGCATCTGTAGTAAACTTCTCAATACAATATCTAAATTAGATTATAAAAGTATAGTGCATAAAGTCAAAGATAAGATAGTACTAAAAATTTTGGCGAGAATAGTGGGTTGTCGCCTACGCCTTCAGCGTATTATGTGATAACGCGATGGCCCAACCAAAAGGGTACCCTATTTTTCAAATTCGTCATTGAGACAAACGTTCCACTTCCCTAGGTCAACTAAGTATTTGCCTAACATGCATTGTAGAAGGGAGGGGAAACGGAGGAATAACCCACCGCAATTCACGTCTCACATTGAAAAAAAAAATAAAACTAATTTGCGTGTATTGCCTTAGGCGGTTTTCACAATACGATGGAAAAGTTAGAAAATTGGACACTACGGTCATGAAAACACGCTTAGCTCTTATTGCGAATGACGTAATTCCCGTATATTACGAGAGACTCTCGTAAGTACATGGGAAAAGAATTGAACAGGAGGTAGTTTAAAAATAAATAACTAACTTAGAAAAAAAGATAGAATTTTGAACCAAGCCACTTAGCCCCATAAAAATCATATATTCGTGTACCTGAAGACTTGCTGACTAAGAATATGTAGTTAGTTATCTAAATAGTCCATTAGATAATCAAATATTGGTAATAATACATAGAGAATCGGAGATACTGTCAGGTCAAGTCATATCTGCTTAGATTGGATAGCATATTTTTGGGGAAAAAAATTAGGTGACAGATAGGCTAAGATAGGACGATGAAGGGGATTGGGGTGGAATTTGAAGTGAGGGCGAAAATATTATTGGCCGACCTCGTACTAAACATATATTACCCTAGAAACGTAGTAGAAGTTTGAATTGTATTTTTGAAAGACTTTGTTTACAAGTGAAATAAAGGTAATCATTGGCCAGAGTAGTCGATATTGAGGAAAAAGCATTAGGTGAGGACGCCATTTTATAGCAAACTTTTGCCAAGGAGCGATGACAGCAGGCTTATGCTGTGAAAACAATATTTCTCAAAAAAGCCTGGACAGAACGGCAGATCGAAAGTGTGCCAGTCATCGTCACTTGTGTATTTCATTGAATAAATGTGGTAAGATTGACTTTATTAACATGTATCTAACATAAAAATTGAATGTGAGATAATAATGTACGACTATAAGTAAGTGGGTCTGTAGCAAACTTAGGCAGAGCCTCGAGATTGATCCACCATGTGATAGACTATCAGAGAGGTGTTAGACTACAAGAAAATATGTACGATTGTCATCAAGGAGCATAACACCTATTTTATTGTATGGAAAAGATTACAGCTGGAATTGCAGTGGCGTTGTAACCATTAGGGGAGAGGAATACTGGTGTACATTGTCACATCAAAAGATAATGGTGGCATAGGTTGGCATAAGGCTATGACCCTTTTCGTTTGTTTGTAATGTACCTGTACGTAAATGTGGAATAATATTGTATACTAGGTATAAAGAAGGATGCATAACCTTCACATTTCAGGGTCCTGGGTACTGACGTTAATGTAGTACCAAATGCTTGAGAACTGCTCGATTCAGGACTCTGTCTGTATACTTCGAGCCCATGCTAGTGGCCATTGCCTATCAAACAGGTGGAACAGATTGTCAAACGAGCAGAGGAAACGATCTACCTGTATTCTCCTGCCAAGTTAAGTTCGTGTTCGGCACCAGGCAGCTCAACCTATAAGACTATAAAGTGATAGTGAAGAATACTGTGAATAGTCATTAATATTTCCACAAGGGACAAACGAGAACAGACATAACTTAAAGGGTGTGATTTTAACCAACAACCTATTGTTTGATACCAGTATTACCTCAAAGTAGAAGAATACAACTACACACCTATATTAGAATAATATTGTATGTATGGACAAAATATCCACTGTGTTATTTGACTGATGCAAATCATTCTTTTGAGTTCAATTTTGGTTGTCAGTCCTGGTTCAAAATAAATTAGAATCAGGATAATAAATTGTAAAAAATTTTATTTACACAAATTTCAACCACTGTCTTAAGTAAGATAGCCTTTTAAAGTGTCGTTGGTATGTTATTGTTGTAGTACTGTTGGGTGTTGTGGATAATAAACTATTTGTTTATATGTTCGTTGGTTATTGCACATTACACTCTACATTCATAACCCTAGACACTATACGACGTCTTTTATATAATAATATATACATTAATTTTGAATGAGACCAAAAGGGTGGTAGCGGAAAGGTACTCTGAAAAGTTACAATACTCTTTGTTAAATTCAGGGACCTTCATAGCTGATCTCATTTAATATAATAATAATACATAACACCAATTCATAACATCAAAACCCACCACAGCATCCATGAGTGGAAGGCAAAGGTTATATCATACCCATGTACCATAACACATGATTTATTCATGTATTTTGTATTCTGCACAGTATACATTATCTTATCATGCTATCTCTGTAACATACTACCATGATTCATTCATTTATATACAAACACTGAAGACATGGTCGCTTCATGAACAGCAGTGGGTGGTGAGATTGTTGGAACACCATGGCCACCTATTACTTCTTGTTCCAGGTTTTATGATCAAGTTTTATGATCATTGCTGATCAAGATTATGATCATTCCTGACTGAATTTACCCAAAAGACTTGAAGACCGTTGATCCAGCTCACTGAAGCCTAGAGGTCAACCAATCTTCAACACCTTAGTCCCCCGTAGTTATAGGGTGGGCTGAAGGAAAGTCTTCCGGATTCAAGTGTGTCTCAGGAACCTCGAACTAACATAAGATGAGTTTTACGTGTATCCATCCAACAAATCCTGTGAGCAGTTTCTAAAACGACTGTTTAATGATGACAACTAGATGGCAATAGATACTGTGACAAACTTGTGTTATAAGTTCAGTGGAAGATAAATCCAAGACTTTTTAGCTTGTTTATTTGATTTGTAACTGTAAATTATCATACATTTTACCATCTTACAACAACCATTTCTCATTACCAGAATATATAGATGTACATAATAAATTGGATAATTGTACTCATTTGACTTGTTACATTTTTAACTGTTAAATTTTGAGTTACCTTTTCAAATTTAATTATATTATCACATAGGGTTACGATAGCGAAAGTAGCAACTTATACTTCTGAAGCCTAAATCTATTGTCCAGCTCAGAGTATTCACAGCTGTAACTCACTTGTGATACCAGTGTACTTCTCGGGCACTGGAACTTCATACTTTCTGGAGAGAGATTCTACTTCTGCTCTACCACTATTATCATAATAGGAAAACCTTTCGCTACATTGGGGGCTCTTTCGCGGGATATTGTTTTGTATCCTGAGCCACTATCTATGTATTCTTCTATCTTAAGCCACAAATAGTTGGTAAAAATAAATTTTTTTGAAAAAATTCTAAAACTTAGAAATTTTTTCGTAATAGTAGTACCATTGAGTACGAAGTAAATAGGAAACGCTCACAAGGTTTTAAGGATTTGTCTTGTTCAAAGTAATTAATTGATTTTAATTAAGTTAGTTGGTTAGTGAAGATAAAATTATATACCCTCTGGTAAGTAAGCATCATGGCTGAATTGGTGAAGTTTAGAGCTGCGATTATGCAGGAAGGAAAAGACTTGGGTATGACAGGAGATGCTCTAATTCGACATATCACAACTGAAGTGGATAAATATTTTGATAGAGAGACTAAAAGAATGGAAGCTGAAGCTGAAAGAGAGACGAAAAGAATGGAAGTTGAGGCTGAAGCTAAGAAATTAGAGGCAGAAAGAGAAGCCAAAAGAATGGAAGCAGAGAGAGAAGCCAAAAGGTTAGAAGCAGAAAGAGAAGCCAAAAGATTTGAAGCTGAAGCTGAAGAAAGAAGGTTACAAAGAGCTCATGAGTTAAGTTTAAAGGAACTTGAACTCCAGGGAGCAGCTAGCAATCATGGTGCTAGCTCACCTCACTCTGAGAGCTCCAACCACAGCACAGCAAATGGAGCCATGCGTTTCCACCTGGATCTATTTATTGAAAAAGAGGACGCCATTGAGTCGTACCTGGATAGATATGAGAGACTGGCCTCTACCTATGGATTGGAAAAGGAAAAATGGAGCCTTAAGCTATCTCAGGGGTTGAGGGGAGTTTCATACGATGTTTATTTAAAACTCTCAAAAGAAGACCAGGAAGATTATGAAATCTTAAAACAAGCTTTACTGGTCAGGTACGAAAAGAATTCTGAATCTTATAGAAAGAGATTTCGAACTGCTAAGCTACTTCCAGGAGAAAACTACCACCAGTTTTCTGCCAGATTGGAAACTTATCTGACAAAATGGATTAGCTTAGGAAAATGTCAAGATATAAAAGAAATGGTCATGGTGGAACAACTGAGAGAATCCTGAAATGAGAAAATTTCTTATGGAGCAAGGAGCAGAGAGATTGGAAGATATTTTAACCATGGCTGAAAGATATCAAGCAGCTCGGTCAGAAGTGTCAGGAAATAAGAAGAAGCAGGGTGAGAACTTCAAACCTTCACAAAACTTTACTAACTATGAACACAGGGACAATTCCAACAAGAACAAACACAGATCTGATTATAAAGACAAAAACCCTCTAGGATCAGAAAAGAAACCTCCAAGAAAGGAAGGAAAGTGGTGTAAATCTTGCTAAATGAGTAACCACAATACTGCGGAATGCAGACGGAAAAACCCTCCTCATCACGCTGCATGCCTTACAACAGAGAACAAGGGAAGGAAGGACCTGGCAGATAGTCAGAAGGACCTCCATCATCCCCCTGTTTGTGAGAAAGTGACCTTGAATGGCACCCAAGTACTGTGCTTATATGATACAGGCTTGGACTTTGACTCAGTAGTGTGCTCTTCTCTTGTGAGTCCGGAACAGATAACCACAGAAACCGTGGAAATCAGAGGACCAGTCAAGGGAGCAGGAACCATGACACTGCCCATAGCCCGTATCAACATAAGATCTCGCTATGTGGAAGGAGAGATCAAAGCAGCAGTGATGGACAACCCTATCTACCCATTAATACTGGGATGTAGATATGTCTTTCTAGGAGAACCTATAAGACCCATAGTGATGGCAACAGTCCAGACCAGGGCAAGCTCTAAGAAAGAGGAGGACACTATCATCAATACTCATCCAGAAGAGATGAGAAAGGCTCAAACTGCTGACAGTACATTGAAGCCTTGCTTTGGCAAATTACCTAAAAGCCATAACCCTCTAGAGAAAGGAGACATATATTAAAAATGGCCTACTATATAGAAAAGCTGGAACAGGACCAAAAGGACATGGACAGCTTGTAGTGCCAAAATCATACAGGGAGCAGGTTATGAAGCTAGTACATGCTATACCTTTCAGTTGACATATGGGAATAGGGGCCACTGGACAACGGATAGCCTGTCACTACTTTTGGCCAGGGATCACAGAGGACATAAAGAGGTATGTGAGATCCTGTCCAGAATGCCAAAGAGTAGCTCCTAAACATAGCACTGCACCAGCAACACTGTGAGAAATGCCCATCATGGGAACGCCCTTCGAACGTGTTGCCGTGGATATTGTTGGACCCCTCAGTAGGACCAAGAAGAGAAATGCATATATCTTAACCTTGGTCGATACTTGCTCTATGTGGGGAGAGGCAGTAGCAATGTCATCGATAGATTCGAAACATGTGGCAGAGGCACTGTTAACAATATTCACCCGATTAGGTTTCCCACATCAAATATTGACTGACAATGGTTCTCAGTTTAGGGGAAAGCTAACACAAGAAGTATTCAGGTTATTTCAAGCTAGACATTATCACTGTAGCCCGTACCATGCCCAAGGGAATGGTCAAGTAGAGCGGTTCAATGGCACGCTCATTTCAATCCTTAGAAAGTTGGCTAGTGAGAAACCTGAAACTTGGGACACATACTTACCCTCAGCACTATTTGCCTACAGGGAAGTCCCACATAACTCCACAGGATTGGCTCCAGCTACATTGTTGTTTGGACGACCAATCAAAGATCCACTGGAAGCATTGTTGCGGACATGGACTGATGAAAAAGCAGAAGAAACCGTGACTTCTTCCTACCAATACGTCAACGAGTTGACAGCTCGATTGACAACAAGTTGGAAACTGGCCAATGATAACTTGAGACAGGCCAGGAGGAAGCAGGCTGCTTACTACAATAAAACAGCAAAAGATAGGGAACTTGATGTGGGAGAAAAGGTTCTGTTACTGTTGCCCAGCAGCAATAATAAATTGCAAATTGGATGGCAGGGACCCTACGTCATATTGGAAAAACTTTCCCGGACCAACTATAAGATTGACAAGAAAGGAAAGGAGAAGGTGTATTATGTCAACCTTCTTAAAAAGTATTATGACAGGGAAGCATCAGAAGTTGCCCATATCATGACCCTGGCCATTGCAACAGAAATGCAGGATGAACCAATTTCCTCCATGGAATACCCCCTAACAACTACGGAAAGCTATGCTCAGGTTAATGTGAGTGAACATTTAACTCTTGAGCAGGGGAAAAAGGTTCAGGAGGTGTTAGAAATCCATGCTGATGTACTCACAGATAAGCCGGGGTGTACTAATCTGTTAGAGTATGACATGACGATTACTGACCCTACACCAGTGTGTATGCGGACATACCCTATACCTTATGCTAAAGGACAAGCACTCAAGGATGAGATTGACTATCTCTTAAAAGAGAAAATTATTTCAAAGTCTGAATCTCCCTACAGCTCAAGTGTGGTGCTATTAAGGAAGCCTAGTGGTGAACACAGGTTATGCATTGATTATAGGAAACTAAATGCTATCACTGAATCTCAGGTAGACCCATTACCTGACACCAATCAGTTGTTTGCTACCTTGAGTAAGGCTCGGTATTTTTCAAAAGTAGATCTAAGCAAGGGATACTACCAAATACCAGTGAAACCAGAAGTTAGGAAACTGTTAGCCTTTAGTACACCGGATGGACATTACGAGTTCAATGTACTCCCATTTGGTTTAAAGAATGCTCCAAGTATCTTCACCAGAATGATGAGGAAATTGTTGGAACCATTACAAAATCCTCATATCACCAACTTCATGGATGATATTCTGATTGCTACCACTACATTCGAGGAACACATAGTAGCACTCTCCATGTTGTTAGGTAGATTGAGAGAAACGGGATTGACAGCACGCCCAACTAAGTGTCATATTGGATGTGAGACATTGGAATTTTTAGGTCACACTATCTCTACAGGGCAAATGTCTCCTGATCCAAAGAATGTAGAGAAAATGAGAAAAGCACCAAGACCACAAACTAAGAAAGATGTAACATCTTTTGTGTCATTGTGCGGGTTTTATCAGAAATATATACCCCATTTCAACTCATTATGCGCGCCATTAACCGACTTAACCAAAAAAGGCCAGCCGGATAAAATACAATGGACTGCGGAGTGTGAACAGGCTTATACAGAGTTTTAAAAAAAGCTGACAAATAAACCTATCCTTGCCCTTCCCGATCTCACACAAGAATTCGTACTAAGAACGGATGCTAGCAATGTAGGCATCGGAGCAACATTACTACAGCGGGCAGACACAACGTCACATATGCTATTACCAGTAGCTTTTGCCAGTAGAAAGTTAAATGCAGCTGAAAGAAATTATTCTACTGTTGAACGTGAATGCCTCGCTTTGGTCTGGTCCATCAATAAATTCGCCCCTTTTCTTTACGGGAAACACTTCGTTGTGGAAAGTGATCACCAGCCTTTGATGTTTTTAGCAGTGTCTAAAAAATTTAATTCACGACTTTTAAGGTGGAGTTTACTGTTATCTCCATATTCGTTCAATGTGAGATATATTCCAGGACTGGACAATCTTGGACCCGATTTTTTAAGTCGTCATCCTATCAACGCAGATATAGAGGAACAGAAAAGTAAGGAGGAACTGCAGCATGTGTTACCAAAAAGTTAACTGTGCATACACTGTTTTAAAGAAGAGGGTTCTGTAGCGAGATTTGATAACACTTGCTTGGTTGTAGCGCGACACACGCCCACAGCGCGCGCACACACACACACACACACCAGCGCAAGGTCAGCGTGGCGGTCTTTCTTTGAAGTTTGAGGACGGGAAATGTGAATTACGGTTAAAGCCAGACAATATTACTGAAGAATGAGGAAATAGCTATATAGGAATGTATGGCGGACTTTAAAAGCTTGCATTTACTGGAAATTAAATTTTAAACTACAGTTGAACGCCTGGTTGGAATAATATTAAATAAAAATAACTCAACAAAGGAGATAGACTAGGAATTATATCCAAAAGGATATTATTCAAATATAAATAGTTTTAAAGATAATTAATATTTTTCACCTTCATCACATCGGCTAAAAGTTAGCTAATAATCTTTAAAAATTTATTACACTAACAAGCCTCAACGGATTTGGATAAAACTTATATGTAGTGAAAGCCTCATATGGGGAAAAGGGAATGATATAGCGGAAGGAAGGAAGAATATAAGTGTGTAGTGAACAGAAGAAAAATACAAGTACAGGAAAAGCACAGATCGCCTCAAATCGCCTGAAACCAGGAGATGAAACGAAAATCTTTTGGGACTTGCAGTAGTTATTGGGACTTTTAGAGGTGCTTTCTCGTACGCGCGAGAGACTGAAATATAAGGACAGAGCGGCGCGTTGAAATCACACACACCAAATCCAGAAGCCAGAGTGAGAAACTGGAAGACAGCATCTGCAAGAAAAGTTCTATTTTCACACTGCATGCAAGGCAGATTAAATTCAGCCAATATAGTCTCACCGTGAGCTTATTAATCCTAAGAGGGCATGTAAGTTTATTAAAGATATATGTATTACTAATATCATTTTATTTCAGATTTTATTTCTGATTGATTGTATCAGATATAATAAAAAAGGGAATGACGCTAACCAGAGATAACCTTCACCGGCATTGTCAGGAAGCATAACCATTAATTGGTTAGCCAAATATATCATGGCTAATTCTTGCCTGGAAGCTTACGACATACCAGCAAGTACAAAAGTGACTTGGCATCCATGAGTGGAAGGCAAAGGTTATATCATACCCATGTATCATAACATATGATTTATTCATGTATTTTGTATTCTGCACAGTATACATTATCTTATCATGCTATCTCTGTAACATACTACCATGATTCATTCATTTATATACAAACACTGAAGACATGGTCGCTTCATGAACAGCAGTGGGTGGTGAGATTGTTGGAACACCATGGCCACCTATTACTTCTTGTTCCAGGTTTTATGATCAAGTTTTATGATCATTGCTGATCAATATTATGATCATTCCTGACTGAATTTACCCAAAAGACTTGAAGACCGTTGATCCAGCTCACTGAAGCCTAGAGGTCAACCAATCTTCAACACCTTAGTCCCCCGTAGTTATAGGGTGGGCTGAAGGAAAGTCTTCCGGATTCAAGTGTGTCTCAGGAACCTCGAACTAACATAAGATGAGTTTTACGTGTATCCATCCAACAAATCCTGTGAGCAGTTTCTAAAACGACTGTTTAATGATGACAACTAGATGGCAATAGATAATGTGACAAACTTGTGTTATAAGTTCAGTGGAAGATAAATCCAAGACTTTTTAGCTTGTTTATTTGATTTGTAACTGTAAATTATCATACATTTTACCATCTTACAACAACCATTTCTCATTACCAGAATATATAGACGTACATAATAAATTGGATAATTGTACTCATTTGACTTGTTACATTTTTAACTGTTAAATTTTGAGTTACCTTTTCAAATTTAATTATATTATCACATAGGGTTACGATAGCGAAAGTAGCAACTTATACTTATATATATATATATATATATATATATATATATATATATATATATATATATATATATATATATATATATATATATATATATATATATATATATATATATATATATATATATATATATATATATATATATATATATATATTACATATATGTATGCAACTTTTAAAATAAGAAAACCTGTTCAAAAGCTACACTGTCAAATGCCTTTTCATAGTTCACGAATCCGATGTGTAGCGGTGAATTCCATTCCAGGCTTTTCTAAACTATTATTCTCAATGTGGCTATCTGGTCTGTAAAGGATCTGTTTTGTCGAAAACCAGCTTGTTCATTTCTCAGTTGCTTGTCTATGGTCTCTTTTAATCTCTCAAGGATGATTCTGTTTAATACTTTTCCTGGCACTGATAGTAACATTATTCCTCTATAATTTGTGCACTCTTGTAATAAGGAAGATGTATGAAGACATGACATGCAGAGTTCTTCATGAAGGACAACTTACAAAACCGTTTAGGATTAGAACGGGAGTGAGACAGGGATGCCTCTTGTCTTCATTTCTTGTCTTACCAGCAATAGATTGGGTTATGAAAACATCGACATCACACAACAGAAATGGAATCCAGTGGAATCTGACTAAACAGCTTGATGATCTGGATTATGCAGATGACTTGGCTCTTCTGTCCCGTAACCATAATCAGATGAAAGAGAAAATGAAAATTCTTTATAAGAGGTCACAACAAGTGGGCCTGAAAATACACAGGGAAAAGACAAGGATTATGAGAATAAATGCAAGAAATGATAACAAGGTTGAACTTGAAGAAACACCACTAAAGGATGTAGAATCGTACACATATCTTGGCAGTAATATAGACAGAGTTGGAGGGACAGACAATGATATCAAAATAAGAATACAAAAAGCAAGAGGAGCTTTCATTGCATTGGGAAACATATGGAGAAAAGAGAAATCAAGTCCAACACGAAAATAAGAATCTTCAACTCAAATGTCAAGTCAGTCCTATTGTATGGCTCTGAGACATGGAGAACAACAAAAACAAGAACCAAAAAGCTACAGACTTTTATAAACGGGTGCTTGCGTAGAATAGAAGGACTGAAATGGTATGACAAAGTCACAAATGTGGAATTGATGACAAGAACCAGACAAGTGCTAGTGGAACAAGAGTTGAGAAGAAGACGCTGGCGATGGATAGGACACACATTGAGGAGACCTGTTGATAGCATTACAAGGCAGTCCTTGTTCTGGAATCCACAGGGAAAGAGAGGCAGAGGTAGACCAAAAACACACGGAGAAGAGAACTGGATACAGAGGTGAAAATGATGAGGAAAACATGGAAAGAACTTGAGCGGATGGCACAGGACTGGAAGACTTGGCATGTGTTTGTTGAAGGCCTATGCTCCTCGGGAAGCTAAAGGGTATTGATTGATTGTACAAAAGCACTTGATGAGCTCTTGCGGTGGCAATTTATGTGCAGTTTGTTTTACACTTGGAGGTTGCTAGCATTACACATCACATTCCTTTGTAGTTTTTTACGACACGCTTGCTAGGGCTGAATGGCCCTTTTCCCTTTAATTTTTTTTTCTTTTTTTTTTTAGTTCAATTCTTTTTTGTGTGCATCGGCTATTTGATCTAGAACAAACTCGGAAATTTGTTTTAGTAAAAAGGAGCTGTAATTCCTTCCTGACAACTCTGCTAATCCTCTGGGATCATACCCATTACACCAGGCACAAGTATGGTCTGCTAGTCACGCTTGCGAACAGATTAACAAAAAATGACAAAGTCATGGGCTTAGAGAATATAAATAACCTATTCAGACCCAATCATATCAGACATAGAGGTTTAGACACCTGAGTCTCCAGGTGATCTACGACCTGACAGCAAGAACTAAAACTTTGTATACACAGACTCAAAAAAATATTTACATTTAAAAAAAAATGTATCGTAGCATTTTTATTATGGAATCATTGCAGACGTCAATTACAACTTGGCAACACCTTTTTTTTTTTAAACTCCTGTTACAAGTCAGCGCGTGCGATTTTCAATGAATTATTCCACGTGCGCACGTGCATGAGATTTTCCCCTGCACGCGCCACTGAACGTAATATGCCGTTACTCTAATTCAAAGACCAGGCAGAGATCTTTTTTTAACCTATTGTTTTTACCTTTGTGGTAACGAAAAGAGATTATTTTCTGCTTATTCCGGGGGTCTCAAAAAACCTCGGCCAATTGTACAGGCATCGCGATCTTCCTAAATGGCAGGTTTGCTGTAACTGATCCCTCCTGAGTTTCTCCTGTCGACATCAGTAATCAAACATTATATTATTCTCATAACTAAGGCACCTCAAAAAAAAAATGAAATAAATAAAACAGACAATATTAAAATAAAGCTGCTCTCCTTGGCATCACTCATCACAACTGACCAAAATCAAATAACACTTCCGAAGCGCAAGAGATGTTTTTTCCCCCACCAACTTCTTTTTGTATTTCCCTTTCTGGCTAACTCGTATTGAGCATTTGCCTGTTAGGTGTTCAATAAACGATGGAGAAAATTGAAAACTACGAAGATACTGGGAAAAGGGAGAAAAAAAGGAACCTGATAAAAATTATTTCCGTAACCTTTTCAACGGGAGATTATTGGACAGAAATGGACCAGCTCTGTAGGATCCCTTCAAACAATAGTCCACCTATTTCTCAAAAGGTATTCAGATTTTGTAGGGCTGTTTTATGTTTTATTTAAACCTGGAAAATGAGTCTAGTTATGCAAATATCATAAAATAAAGACGGGAATTGTTCACAAAATTGGTTTTGCAGGTGTTTCCAGTCGCTCGAGTTTGCAAGACTAGCTTTGATACGCGATCAGTTTCAACGCATCAATAGCGGCAAGACTCTAAAAGATAAAAAAAAACTTAACTTTAAATTTTTGTGAGTAAATTCATCTTTGTCTTTACCGGGATCTGTACAAATTCAAAATACTGACACTTACTCCCCTTTATTTTATTTTAGAGTTTATTGATTGTCTCCACGAGGACTTTTCATAACAGGTTGCGAGCGAGCGAGCAAGATTGTTAGCTGGCTTATACTTGAAAATAAGCGAGTCTCTTGTGAGATTTAATTAGCCAGAAAATAAGGTTTTCTATAGTGATTGTCTAAAAGACAATGGCAGTGTATGCACTGATGTCATAAATAAGAGCTTTATGTCCCGACAGATTTAAGGTGATGTGGAACAACATAATAAATGACATATATTCTATAGAAACTTGGTTGGCAATGGAGTTCAGTGGCGTAACTACCGCCCGTTGGTTCGGGCACGTCCCGCGGATCCCAGCATCAAGTGGGCCCAGAAAGCAGTTATCAAAAGGGACCTTCGCTTTCACACACACACACACACACACACACACACACACACACACACACACACACACAAACACACACACATATATATATATATGGGACCCAAAGACGCAGCAACAGAGAATGCAGTCAGCTGCCCATAGCTTGACTGCTTGCGTTAGGGTCAGCGAACCAGAGCTGACCGAGACCCTACTCCACCTCCAAGTGGTGGTCCTGGAAACAGGCTGCGTCACTGCAGTCTGGCTGAGAGAGTAGGGATCGAAGAGGGAAGGCAAACCCGGTCCAAAAAAATACCGTGCTGAAGTTGGATGTGTCGGCCGAAAGGCGCAGATATCACAGCTTCGCTGTAAACAGACAGAACGCAACCAACGTCCTTTTCAGGACGAACGAGGAAGAAGAAGAAGATTATATATATATATATATATATCTATATATATATATATATATATATAATATATATATAGATATATATATATATATATATATATATATATATATATAGAGAGAGAGAGAGAGAGAGAGAGAGAGAGAGAGAGAGAGCACGCTTGTATATGACAGCGAGACATGGACATCATATGCTAAGCAAGTAAGATACTTTCCATCTACGATGTCTACGCCACATCCTTGATATTTCATGGAAGGAAAAAGTGACAAATGTCGAAGTGTTGTCACGTGCTAACATTCATAGCATCATACACTAGTACACAGTGCAGACTAAGCTGGCTTGGCCATGTCCGCCGCATGGAAGATGGTCGCATCCCGAAAGATAATTTCTAAGGACAACTGGCAGATGACAGAAAAACAGCCGGAGGACTGCAGCTGAGGTTCAAAGATGTGTGCAAGAGAGACATGAAAGCATTGGACATAAATCCAGCAGCCTGGGAAGATGAAGCTGCCGATTGCCCCAAAATGCAATTCTGCTTACGGCTTCATCTCAGATTGGGCGAAAAGAAGCTCTCACAACAAGCAAATGAGAAAAGAACACACCGATAGAAACACCAGGAACAAAAATAAAAGCAAATGAAGGATATCACTTCATGGACACATTCCCATAGTCAGTTATTACTGAAGTGAGCAAGATTGTTAGCTGGCTTATACTTGAAAATAAGCGAGTCTCTTGTGAGATTTAATTAGCCGGAAAATAAGGTTTTCTATAGTGATTGTCTAAAAGACAATGACAATGTATGCACTGATGTCATAAATAATAACTCTCAATCGTCCGGTTTAAACAAGACCAAGATGGAGAGAATCAGAAGAATATTAAAGGAGTGGTATAGAATGGAAGTTGGAATAAAAACACACTTGGCTAAAATCAGCTCGATTTGCCAAAAATTGAGATGGACAGATAAGCTGTGACGTCATTGCTGTCTCGTCCGGAAGATAAAGTGGTATAAAACAGAGAGAAAAGATTTGAATAGAACACACCGCCAAAATTTTTCAGACACAGAGGAAAGGACAGAGCTCGCCACCAAGCATTTTGCCATATGTATGCGTCTGCAGCCTGCCAGGCTATTGATGCCCTGTGTATTTCAGAATTGAGCGTAATTTGACTCGCCTTAGTAAATATGTTTATATTATTTTATTGCAGATTCAATTATATAATGTAGAATTATATTGTGTAAATATTTGGAGGGAAGAAGCCATTGAGGATGAATTGGATTGCAGATTAGTTATCAGGAGACATACAAAGCCTTTCTTGATTACTGGATGGAACAATACATACAGTGAAATGTGAAAGGAAAGGATGAATTAACTCAAATGAATGATGTGTATATATTTATGATAAAATATGCCAATACTATGTCACTGAATTTATCTGCCTGGTCTGACAATAACAAATGACATCTGAGGACTTACTGGCCTCACATCTGTGCTAGAGAAAGCTTCTCCTAGCCAAATACTAGCCTAGGGACATTATGTTGTTGCAGGTTAAATCGTACATTACTCTCAACACGGCAACAGACTGGTTGTTATACCAGTGATAGCCAGAGAAGCATTCAAATCACCAAGAGTATACAACAGATCAGGCCTGGAAACCCTACTGCATGGGACTGCCAGCCACTGTCGAAATCTAATTGACAGCACGGTGATGTCATTCAAGATAAGTCATCTTAAGAAAGACTGACTCATAATATATGGACTACCAAAAATTCTGAACAGAAATCATGAGAAAACATTTGTTTATAAAGTCAGTATATGTATAAAGACAGTATGACAAATCAAAGTGACTATAGTTAAATTTGAGAACAGTGCTTCAAGAACTAATAGTGCAAGTCTATTCAACGGTGAAAGTAATTTAAGTGACACTAGAATCTAAAGTGACATTCCTAAGAGGAAATAAACATTGTATGAATTTGGTGTATAATTTAATATTGTGTGTTACACATTTTCTTATGTAAATATAAAAACCATTTTTATTTGTCTTTCATTAATTTTCCTAACAGAGAAAAGAAGAATTAATATACATAATAAATTGATTTAATTGTACCCGAGGACTTGAGTAACTTATTACTGTTTGGTTTGAAGTTACACTTATCATTATTTTATGTACCCTAGAATCAATACACCATAGGATAGTTGTTGAGAGGAGGCGGCTAAGTGTCTGGTACTTATCATTACCATCTGGGCCAGATAACTTTGTAGTCTATACCTATGACAACTATACACCAGTTCTTATTTCTAAGACTGGGGTATTTCTTTTAAGACCAGAACTCTTATCTGGCAATTGTATCCTTGTACCATCTGATACACCTATTTATCTACTTAACATCAATACCAAAATTAACCTCTCGTGACATTTGAGATACTGACTTCCGGCTCAGAGAAATAGTTAAGGCAACTTGTTTAAGATGCCTCTTACACGTGGTCTGGGACATTACTTTGAAAATAGAATCCCATTATGACTTAATGTTCAGGTTCCTAGGATTCCGGTCTTTCCGTATTAATGAAATTAGAGTTTTCCTTGGATACATGTCCACAACATGCTCAAACACGTTGTCCGGTCCTTTAAAGTGGAATCCTGATCCTATTCCTTACTCTGGTTTGTCTGACTGTCTTCTTGACGAGTTGAATTTCACAGTGCAGTAAACTAACAAGGTGTAAATTATAAAGCAACATTCGACCCACATATAGATTCCTACTATATTGCAAGGCTCAAATCAGAAATGTAGTATTTTTACATTTCCAATGCCAAGCCGATAGCAAGAAAAACGCATATATTTCCCCTTCTATAACGAAAAATTCCTACATAACAAGAGCGAAAATAAATGTGTTGTTTACAATCGCCATATATGGTATGCCAGCTTCCGTCTATTATCGATCATGTTACACTCCCGACTTCAAAATTTATCACAGGTAATCTCTTTCAAGATGGATAATTATTCTTCCGAAAGTCTTGACCAGAAACGAATATCTCATTTACCCGGTCTAGTCAACATTGACAATCTGGTCAAACAGGACTATTACCAGTTGATAAGATAATCGACTGCGGTCATCCCAAGGTTGTTTACTTATTAATCGGCCGCAAGAAAATGTGTTACTCATTTGTAAACCACACTTCCCTCTACCGATCCCAGGTGTCAATATGGGTTCAAGCGAAAGAGGTTGATTACCGTAAGCAGCAAAAGATGGTCGCTGAAGTCCCGACATAACAATAATTGAGGGAAGGAAGTGTAAACAATGAATCGAAAATACAAAATACTGTCACAGGTGGGAAAAAACTAAAGTGAAGAGCACAGAATGAATTATAGGGTGGTACAGGCAAATGTGACGTTCGAGGTTATTCTGTCACAGTGTCCCTCAAATTTCATTTGTTCATGTGATAAGTGTTATTGCTTGTCCTAGATTTTAACAACTTAAATGACATTTCTCACAAGGCACCTAAATCTGTGGCCCTTCATTTCAAAAGCCCAGACCATTCCGGTTCTCTTGATGCCCTGGTAACCGGTTTACGCGCCTGCTTTTATGATGGCCGTACTCGCTTTTCTCTAGAGAATCGTCTCATTTTCGAAATGGGTTACCTTTTTCCTCATGGTCTAAATGTCCAACATAATGTTGCTTAACTCTGTTATTCATTGGCTTTCCATTATTTTTGACTTCTTGATTTCATCCATCGCTTTTTCACGATCTTTCTTTTATAAGTTTGTGTTTCGTTTCGTGTCCTATTTGTGTATTTGTATGACGTCACGTTAATTTGTGACTCCTGACTCCATTGTATTCACCTCTTCACCGTGTCTTTTGCCGAGCTTGTCATATCAGGGCTTCTTGTTTTGTTATTCCATTTTCTGCTTTTGATTTTCGTTGATTGTTGAATTAATTGTCATTATATTTTTTCGGTTTTTGTATTTTCTTGCTTTATTATTGCTCTTCACCTGTGTTGTTACATTTTATTACATATATACATTACGCGTTTCTAGTGTTCAATAGTATATTTATTTAACCTGTCTATATTGTTCTTGTTGCTTATTTGTAACTGTGACTGACGAAGGGTGAAACCCGAAACGTCCCGTGTTTCCCGTGTACCGTTAATTTTTTTTTTTTTTTTAAAGTTTCAATACCGTTTTATTTGTTAATATATATTTATTACCTAGATTATAAGGCACAGAAATGAAAGAAATAAAGAAGATATGGAAACGTCTTGATCAAATGGCATAAGACAGGAGGACCTGACACTGTTGTGTTGAAAGCCTATGGTCCTGCGGGAGCAAATTTGCTGGTAATGATAAAGTAATTAGTTATGTTTATGATACAGATTTACGGTACATTGATTTTAGTTTGTGAGCCCATTATATCACTAGGGCCCCACTGAATTTCTGCCCGGAGGCCTCTTATATTGTAGTTACACTACTGATGGTGTGTCTGTGTGTGTATTATTTCTTGTTAACTGCTGTCAAAGTGTAAATAATTACTCAAGTGATATTAAAACCGCCCAGTGTGGTTTCCTAGGGTCTCTTATGAAACAAAAGTAATTAGTCTACTGCTGCCTCAGGCATGTCGTACAAGGCTACTAATATGAACGTGCGCATGGGGGGCGCTAGCAACCTCATCTTGTAGAATAAATTGCTACAGAACTCACTGCTGCGAGAGCTTGTGAATAGTGTGTGCATACTTCCTGCAAGGGGTCAGCTGGAATGTTGGCTTGATGCTGCAGGAGCTAAAATGATAATATTAAAGCCGAACACAGCAGACGCCATGTTTTTTCTTGTAAGTGTTTATCTCTCCTGTACAGACAGGGGTCGTTGATTACACTTAGACCAGGGGTTTCCAACTTTTTTCAGTCCCTGTACCCCCACTGGCTTGTACTAAGAAGTCTCTACCCACTATTCAGTATGAGAGGAAATATATTCTAGAATTTACCATGCATATGCACTTTAAACAAATTAAAAAAATACATGGAATAATTTATTTTTCATCAAGAAAACGTTATTCTGTACATACAATTTATTTTTAATATCACAATGTTGTTACATGCTTATCAAAACACTGTCAAATAAATTTATGAGATCCTTATTCTGTTTCTTGTCAGCCAACAGTTTTATTCTTGGTACATTTTTGAAAGAGATACCCGCATATCTTGCTCAGCTTCCAGTTTGTTTCCGAGATACCCACATATCCTGCTCAGCTTCCAGTTTGTTTCCGAGATACCCACATATCCTGCTCAGCTTCCAGTTTGTATCACAGATACCCACATATCCTGCTCAGCTTCCAGTTTGTTTCCGAGATACCCACATATCCTGCTCAGCTTCCAGTTTGTTTCAGAGATACCCACATATCCTGCTCAGCTTCCAGTTTGTTTCAGAGATACCCACATATCCTGCTCAGCTTCCAGTTTGTTTCAGAGATACCCACATATCCTACTCAGCTTCCAGTTTGTTTCAGAGATACCCACATATCCTACTCAGCTTCCAGTTTGTTTCTTGCTTTGGATTTGATTGAGAACATTACTCGCCGTTGTCTCTCCAATCCACAACGTTTTTTCACTAGCACCTTTGAACCATTTCATCAAGATAAACACAGTTTATTTACCAGACATTCCCCGTACCCCTGACAAGATTCTCGTGTGTCCTCGACATTTATCATTCTCTTTTGCACTCCTAATTAAGTATGGAGCCGCCACTGCAGCTTGTCCCTAGCAGGAAGTTTGCACCGAGCAGTCACATGCTCTTGCAGCACAGTGATTTCTGTAGCAATTTGATGTCACATGATGAGGTTGCCAGGCTCATGCACAGCGTCATATTAGTCGCCCTGTACGACATGCATGAAAATGCATTAGTCTTATTTTTGTCTTTGTCTCATTAGTGATCCCCAGGAATGAAACCAGCATATGAGACAGAGAGAAATGACAGAACGTTGGACCACTAGTGCTAAGTTCTTTTCTTGGACAAAAGCTCTGATTTTGGTTTTGGTTTTTTTTCAGGACCATCTTCATTGCACTTGGACAGCTCCATCACTCTCCGATCTCCTTTCTTAGATCACACATGTAGAACATCAGCACAGTGCACGAACTCCGTAGCACCGGCGAGGACCCCAATGTGGCAATACAGGAATCACACATTCTATAAATATTGTTGTGGTAAGTATGTTTCCAAATTTTTTTTAATTTTGCCAGGGCAGCGACCGTATGGCCTACTATTTACGATTTCCAACTGCTGAGGGATTGTTAACGTGTGCAACTTGCACATGGGGCCTCCTACTTTTTTCATCCTTATCCGAGAAGTCTAGGCATCAGATCTCACTACCCAGGAGATCAGGGGTGAATATGGCATCATTGGGAACCTCTGTTTCTGAACTAAAATGTATATCAATTGTATTCCCTGTACTGGGAGCGAAACGGATACCTTTAGACGTAATGGAGATGCCAACAATCTCAGACTGACCACTGCCTTCGTTGAACATATTCAAGTCGACGCCTGAAAGTGTACAAAGAACATGTGAAGAATAATGTGTCTTTATTGATGAGAAGTCAGCGCTGACGTAATGAAGGTGACAAAAAGGATAACAATAAACAAGCATATACAAATGAGAAAAATAATAATGTTCATTAACCTCTTTCTCCTCCAGAATAAGAATGGCCAAAACTACATTCTAGTACATGAGACAGATTCTAACATGTAAACAAATAACTCATAAATTAAACATGAGTCACCAAGCGTTATATATATTCTTCATAACTGTATGGTGTAAAAATATGGACAATAAACGAGAATACAGAACTGAGGTCAGAGAGATCAAGCGAACTTACACACTGATGAGAATCTAAAACTGCTCAGCGACATAAACAACTAAATTAAAAAGAAGGATACGAAAAAATTTAAATATGCTGCTGAAACATATTGGAGCTGCAAACTTACCTCGGTATCTAGCAAGCAAAGAATTCAGGATTACGAGAAGGCAAAAGAAAAAAAAACAGCAAATAAACAAACAAATTTTTATATAGTCAGGAAAACAATAGTACTTTGCAGCGAAAAGACAACAGGTCCACATGGAATTCTATCAGAAATAATACTTTTAAAATGGCGACACATGTGTAAAGGTATTTAAAAAGTGACTTTGTACGTCTAAGAAAAAGGAGAAATGAGTGAGTAATGGTAAGAAAAATGCACTCTGTCTACTGCTCAGTTTAACCGATGATTCGCGTGGCAGACATTGGCTGTATTGAGATTTCTGATGACAGGAACATAACGGAAGTACCACAACACTTATGCCGTAGGGATGAGTGAAATATTAGAGAGTTCACAGTACTAGGTCCAGTTTTATGAGGCGGAGTTCCTTCCTCGCTGCCTTCGCCTTCCCTAACTTACAAGCAGAGCCAAGTACCCATCTAGAGATGGTAAACTGGAGCATGACATCACCAGGTTTCGAACCTCAGAACTCGATACTTTCACAGCAAGAAACAAAGCTTCTAACAGCTTAGCCAATGGACGCTTTCTGGTGAAAGTACCAGATGGATTTTCTAAAGAATTATTGTCACATAATTATATAACTGGAAGCGGAAATAGTTATATTTATACGCAAATTTGCATTAGACGTCTCTGTGGACCTTCTCTCAGCAGCATTTTGTTCCAACTTTTTGTTTATTTTGAAAAGGAAGTTTAATAACTCTAATATTTTGTGAAACGTACACAAGTTGATTTAATGCTTATGGGAACAAAAAAAGATTTCCCACCATACCATCATTATGTAATTAGCCATAAGGAACACACTGTTTAACATGTTCAGTTTCACAATAAATCCGATTTGCATACTGCGACGTAAACCAATTAGGACATCTGTGCACGATTTTTCAGCTCTGCAACTTTGCGCAGTCACTATTTCATTAAATAACCGATTTACTTGCTTAATGTAGCAGTACTCCACGGTAACAACAAAGAATTGGCAGCCTTTCTAAAGTTTACGGCGTTCAAAAATAGCCATACAAACGTGATCTTATAAAGGACAGAATGGGCTTAATGGGTTTACTTGCTAGTGCTTACACAGACTCGTTCAGTTCTCACAATTATTCGCAACGCAGACATTGACAGCCTTCAAACTTCAAATGGAAGTCCCTGATGGATTTTCTGAAGAATTATTTTCACATATATTTTTACGTGGTTCAAACTATGAAGTCAGGAGGAATCAAGCTGTGAAGGACAAGTTCGGTATTTAGACGCACCATTAGAATTCGTAGTGAAACTGCATCAGGTTACAAAAATATGAAGAAGAGAAGGTATCAATGCTTTTGATGAGAAAGAGCATTGTATAATTGAGGAATAAAGAGTGTACTTCCCGGGGCTGTTTGAGGAGACAAAGAAAGAATAAACCTATAGCTCCTTTTGCATGTCGTATGATGCGACTGATGTGAGGCGGTGAACCCCAGCATGTAAAACTAATTGTTACAGAAATAACTGCTTGCTAGAGAATATAATTGTTTCGGTGCAGACTTTCGCGATAGAGACGAACGAACGATTCTTTATTTTTAAAGGCTGAGAGAACTGGCTGTGCAGTCACGTCTAACATTCTGCCCTTCCTTTCTCTCATTCTTTATACTGTATACATGCATTCTCACAAGTATCTTAAGTATAAATTTAAAGACACACAACATTGTAGAGGTAATATAACAGCATACATTTACAGCATCCAGTCACAATGTAGAAAAAAGTACGTTAAAAAGCAATTAAAAAAAAGGAATAAAACAAAAAGGAAAAAGAAACAAACCCTACTTGAAAAACATTATCAAAGTAGAGTGGCATATAATCAGAACTCATTAAATATTCTAACAGTCTGCTTCTAAATGAGTACGGACTGAGTTTGTTCTAAGAGTATAGGGAAGATTTTCCAAAGACAAGCAGCTCTGAGATTTGTAGCAGATACTGCAGTTTTGGAGTGAAGTGTTACAGCCTTACCGACACTAGGCCCAGCCTTATAAGGTGAGGGTGACCAGTCCCGTTCCTCGCTGCTTTTGCTTTCACTAACTCAAGAACAGAATCAAGTGCCCATTTACAGTCTGTTTAGACTCGAGCATGACGTTACCAAGTTCTGAACCACCTGCAGTGGATGCTTCATACTCTACGGGGAGTGCAAAACAAGATGATAATAATAATGAGAGACAGCTGTTCATTTATTCAGAAAATAAGTGCGTCCAGAAAGTTGTGCTCATGCCAGGGTATTCCACAAACCAATAGTTGAGCGATTTGCGTGCATTTGTGTATTTGTGATGGCTTCACATTAAATCTAAATGGGGTGTGATTTAACATTGAGAGGCGAATTTAACTCTCAACATTATAACGCCCACATCAGACGTCAAATACAAAGTAGAAGGTTGTGACGTGTAATGGAAAAAAGTCTACATTAATCTAACAGCCTACTGTAACCTAATAGCTGCTCTCTGATTTGCTAGCTAAAACATGCATTATACTACCTGTCCTTACTTCGGCAGCTTACCTTTTTGTTTCCGCCTTCTTTTCTTTAATCACTAGCCAACGCAGTGTTTACAATCTTCTTATACCTGTCAGTAATAGCAGGAAACAAATCACGCTATGGTTATACTTCGTTCTACTCACGCGAGCTCATCTGTCAATCATATAATACTCGATAGCCAGACAGCACGTGAGAGAGACGGAAAAGACCTTTTAAGTTCACCCAGGGAAATCTTAGAATCCCCTAGTACCCTTTGATCTTGGAACACGGGCATTCTGAGGGAAACCCGCTAGGAGACTGTTGCGTGCATATTTTGACGCCCATATTACAAAAATCGATATGGCTATTTAATATGGAAAAAATATAGACATTCATTCATTTGTGTATGAAAATGCTGTCTATGGTAAAGCTAGATAATTCATGATTGATTTACACTTTTGATCATAGGAGTAATCGTTCTTGATATTGATTCGGCGCATGGATATTGCACTCATGTCCGTACTTATTTGTTAGGGCCAGAAAATAGATTAATTTGCTTATTATGTTTATGGCCTGAATTCATATGTATTACATATTATTAGTACAAGTAGAATCAGTCCTATATTGTATATTTTGGATGGGTAGGCAGGACTATATTCTTGTTATGCCGCTCTAGCGGAGTATGAGTTGTCTTGACAAGTCGTGATGAGTTCCGATGTACCGTTTACAATGGCGGGTTACGCATTTTCAAGGGCTGGTACATTCTTAAGTAAAAATGATTTATGAAGTGGTTTTTCTTCTGTAGGAGATTGTGTCTCTACTAGAGTTTGTGTTAGAGACTCTCCTAATGTACGGTACAATGTATAATTCGGACTCCATGTATTGCCAGACCCTATTTTGATGATCTCATGTCGGTTAGAACTAGATGGAACATTGTGCTTCGTATCGCTAGGGTCGTGTTTTGTTTCGACGAAGATGACAGACTTTCCTACAGCGGTTATGGCTACGTGAAGTACTGGATTACTGTAGAACTGTATGGAAAACTTTAGGAAATTATTCATATGCATTTCAAATTAACTTTGGCTTATATATACCCTCCTGTGAGTGAGTGAGCGACAACTCAGGAAGGCGGCCATGTTACATTCCTGTCATCATATTTTTGAATCACTGTCCAAAGAACGGGCATGTATCTTATTATTCGGACAGTGGCAAGGAGATCTCAATTTTGATAGAAACCCCTTATCGTGGTTTCATAGTATGATATAAACTGTGAACATAAAGCAACTTAGTTACTTACCGATCCGCCTTCACTGACGCGTTTAGTCAGATAGGGGATGCGGCCATAATGTATGATACATTGGAAGCTATTGATGTACTACCCATTATTTATGAATGTGGTCCATGACATGGGATCTACTATGTATGCCTGAAAATTGATGTGTCAACATATACCCATGATTTACTCGTTATGTCCCAGTGTGTGCGTCTAAATAAACTGTGTAAACAAAGATTCCAGCAGTCTGCATTGGTGCCTTGTAGACACAAGTGAATGAGTGCTTAGATTGGTCAGAACACGAACAGTACACCATTCGCGTTAATCACACTCTACACTTCTACTTCATACATACACCATCCTGCGTCGGTTGGATTGACCAAGTTTAGGGCCTGCTCCCCCTGGAGCCTTAGAGGGAAACTACTGCTTACAGTTGCCTTTGCCTTCCCTAACTCAGGACTAGGGTGAGTTACCCATTTACAGCTGGGTAGACTGGAGCATGCCTGATCTCAACAACTCTGTACACTACAATGGACATATACAGTAGTGGCAACCACAAACAACATGCTACAGTGAGTGTGATAGTGGAGCTTTACAGAAGAAAGAGAACACACCATACACCACACACTTTACAGGACTTTTACAAGAGACCAAAAAGTCTTTATATGTCGTCAAAAGCTCCCAGACGAGAAACTGCTGGGAGAACCGAAACGTAAAGCCTATTATCTGAAAACTCTAGCTCCTGAATTTGTCCCCAACCAGGATGCCGAAATAATGGCCATTAGAATCAAGAGCAGATCTATTAAATATATCTCGCTGTTTCTAAAACCCAGCCATCAGTCCATCAGTCCAGAAGAGTTCCCTAAGCGCCGCAGTATTAAAACCATTTCTTTAGGATATTGTTTATACTTTATTCCTTGAATTTCCAATCTGGATTTTACTGGTAAGATGAAAATAGTTCTAAAATTATTAGAAAGTATTCACGTTGATAGCCATTTATACAAACCCTTGTACTTTCACTTAGATTTGTTCTTGTCTAGTAAGGCGAATACAATAAAATAACGCATAGCGATTTTTCGTAACATGATTATCCATTTAAATTGTTTGACCACGCCACCGCCACCCAACTCTACATTACCTGAAAAACGAGACCCGTACTTATGTTTACAGGTGTAGACGGACGCGGCACAACCTCCTCCAGGAGAGAATAGAGATAGATAAACTCGAACTGTTAACGAGACCTTGGACTTAGAGGCGTTAAGACTACTGGACAGTGTGAAGAAAAGAATACATGTATATATTCAAGTTTTACATTTTTATTGTTATTATAGCGTCAATTATTTCTAGTGACTACACGGAACAAGAGCAACAAACCCCGACAAAAATATTAGCAAAATAAATGATAGTTTGATTTAAGTTTGCAACGTGTTGCGTATTGTGAGAAAATTAATAATAACACACTGTGCGAGTGACCGCCAGCCGGGAGCGACGGTGCGGTTAAGGTCATCATCGACTAATAACGTGGTCCCGAACCAAATCAGCGGGCCATCGACGCCTGTGAGTGTAGGCGCCGGACAAACCCCGGTGGTATCCTTCGTCTAAAATTTCGTTTGGAGGCTTGACAGAGTAAGATGAGAGATTTGTCCTTGTACCCGTCCAACACACCACGACCCACACACACACAATATATAAGATAAATAGTTACATAGTGTATGCGTGTCTTTTATATTTATTGTAAGATGACGAGTAATACAGGTATTAAATTACTCACACAGGCCCAAGTCCACACAGGGGTCTGTAAGTAGACCACACACACACCCCTACACACTCCAACTATTTAGTTTACACCACAAAGGCCTAGGTTTGGACAAAATGAAATACTCAGTTTATTCTTCTTACAAACTGAAGCTTCCATAAGTCTCCATCGAGAAAGCCATTAATGCCCCCCCCCGTGTGTGCATTACATAACTCGTCCAACCAGTATAGCTCAGTATGCGTCCTGTAGCTAGAACACTGTCCCTCAACCGGTTTTCCAACCATTTCAATTTTCTCACGTTCATCACAGAAATATACATACCTTACATAAATCAACTAGCCTCATCTCACGGAGGTGTCATAGATAGATCTTTGTGGTCGAACCATCATAGGAATCTGTCCAATAAAATCAACACTTTTTCAGGAGCACAAAAGACATACGTCCCCTTGCCTCCCAAAAACCACACACAGAAGACCCTAGCAGACGATTGTAACACTTTTGAAGTTTAACCGACCGTATCTTCTGCTAACTGAACCCCGAGGTAAAGACGTAAACTTTTCCTGTTTACCGACACGGAACTTACCGATAATAAACTAACACCACACCCCGTAAAAACCCCCCCCCAGATCACTCTGTCTAACCATTTTGAATTATCGAGCAGACATGTTTATGAATATAACTCATAACATTACTTATCTCCCCCCCCCCCCCCGTAAAAATAAAGGAAACGAAAGTTTGCCATTATTTTCCCGTGTGGTGTGTGTAATAAACAACAGTAGAGTTAAAGAAGGTAATCATCAAAAGTCACCGTTAGTATGAACTAGCAATAGCACCGAACCCAGGATTGGTGCCACAGAGTAGGCATTTAAAACACTCAATGAGTGGACCATTAGCAAATAATACTAAAAGGACCAATTCGCATTACAAAGGACATAAATCATTTTTAACAACAATGTGATGTGACCCATACTAAGTATCGACCCAAACAAATTAAAAAATGATAGCATCAATCATGCACAAACCGTCCCAAAAAACACCTATTTTTCAAGTCCAGATACTAGTAGTCCCAGATGAGAATCTTATAATAATTGCCTAAGTCATAAATTCGCAAAGCAATTAAAATTAATACAAATATGTTCATAGAAACAATAAGAAGAAATGAGGGCAGACAATCAACCAAGAAAGTGAATGACTGCAATCTTATCTGTGTAAAAGATTCAAAGTAATGTGTACCTCAGGTAATGTAATGTCATCAATATAACACAGTAGATGTTAAGAAGAACCTAATGTAATCGTTGTAATTCACACACGTTGTGTAAGCAAATAGGTAATACTATGTCTGTGTGTTTGTTCGAATTTGATAATAGTATAAGATTAGTTTTGGTGCATAGTTGTGTGTTATATTTGATAGTGGTGTTTTTGCTCTAGAAATAGTTGTGTATATTTCTGTTTTCGGGCCCTTCTAAAGTAAATATAGTGAGTGTTAGGTATGCGGCCAAATCAATACGCCTAGCGCGCAGTAAATTGAGTGATTCGACCTGGGCTTATAAAAGAAATAGCGAGCCAGCAGCGACCTTTCCTAGTATCAGCCGCCCAGAGAGAACAGACGAAGTAAGACACACAGAGCCAAGCTGTAAATGCCTTGAGCACATTAGCAATCTGGCACATGCTGGGTGTTTTGTTATGTTCGCTGGTTTATTTGTTTAATGTTTGCTTCAGTGTGCTCTTAGTCACTGAATGGGTTGTAAAAATAAATACAGCCCCTGCCTCAGAATCAAGAGTTTTTATTGTTGTTCGGGTCGGTGCGAGTGTGAAAAGAGAGTGATCAAACACATCACAATATAATCATCATTATCATCATCTCGCCCACCCTACCACAGCACAATATATGTATGTAATGCGCTGTGTTCAACGAGATATCACCCTATCTTGAGCATTGCAGAATTCATCAACATCATGTGCCGTGTGAACCGATTAATCGTATGAGCAATGTCACATAAGTTACTGTAAAATCTTTCTTTCAAAATGCGAACATGTAGATTTGTCTTCAGCATTAGTAGACTACAGAATGTTATAGTATACTATATTCTTGGACTTATTGTTCAAATGTAGTAGTGTCAAAACAACACGTCATCATCATTGTAATATTTCAAGGTTCAGCATATCATGACGTCATTTCATAGGTTAGTTTGAACATTGTGAGTCACCTGTATTGATGAGTTGATTGGTGATATAGGGTCCTTGATACATCTGGAAAGGACGTCAGCCATAACATTCTGGCTTCCTTTGATAGCTCTAATGTCGTAGTCATAAGGCTGAAGTGCGAGCGAAGCCCTGGAAGCTCTTTCGTTTCGGAATCTCGCTGTCTTTAGATAGTACAACGCTTTCTGATCGGTCTCCAATGTGAATCTTGCTCCCATTAGGTAACATTGTAATTTAGAGAAGCAAAACACGATCGCCAGCAGTTCCCTCTCAACAATGGGATACTTTTACTCTGTAGGTGTCAATTTCCTGCTTATATATAGTATTTGGTGCATGCAACCTTCAAACTCTTGCATAAGCGTTCCACCGATTCCTGTTCCAGAGGCATCTACTCTGAGGGTAAAAGGAAATCGAGCGTTAGGTAATCTCAAAATTTGTGATTTGGAGAAGCAAACCTTCAGTACATTTAAAGCAACATGACATGCATGGGACCAGACAGTCTTGTTTGGAGAGTTCATTTTCAACAACGAAGACAGAACTGAGGTAATCTCCGAAAAATTAGGCAAGAATTTTCTGTAGAAATTCACTAAGCCTAACAGACTGCGAACCTGTTTCTTAGTTCTAGGAATTTCAAGATTTAAGATTTTAGAGATAGTTGAATCTTCAGGTTTACGAAAACCACCTCCTAAAGACAAAAGCCGAAGTAATATCAATATCCGTGATGTTCCTATATGAAAAGGAAAAAATCATATTAAAAGGACAATTGCAAAAAGGAACTCAAACAGCCAAACGTATAGTTTTTGACTGAATAGTGTACCACCAAACTACATTTGACATCAGACCACCCTCGACATTAACAATGTCTGGTACCACAACATCAATGAGAGATGTGGATGGTCTCGCAATTAGGAACATTGTCATTGACAATCCTGGTATCACATCATCCATGCTGGATGTGGTTGGCTCCATATTAGCAGCAACCAGTGATTCACTCGAGTCAAAATAAACATCCGATGATTCCTCACCATTTTGGAAATCATCAAGGGGCTCCTCAATGATGGGAGGAAGAAATTTTCTTTCCTCACCATTATCCTTACCTAAAAAAAAAAAAAACTGTGTCACACTGAGTCCGAACATGTAATCGAGCATGTACATGCCCAAGAGCTTGTGCTCTGGTAGTATCAACCCTGGCAGTATATACATGTCGTTTTTTCTCCCACCTCACAATATCATCAGCAGTACAATCACCTTTTTTCAGCTAATTGCTATTCTTCAGCTCTCTTCTTCTCATCTCTCTCTAATTTCCTTTGATCTCTGAGTTCATTTTCTTCTTGCCTTTTTAATGCAAACTCTTTTAAAGCTTCACCCTCCATTCCAAATTCTTTTCCAGCCTTAATAAAATACTCCAAGGTAGCCATAATTCGCAATTATTGTGCTTTCCAATAGCTGAACAATAATGCAAATATTACATAATGAATATGTGAGCAATATTAGCAACTATTATTTTCACCACTCAAAATCAACCAACTGTATGTAATAATAGATGTTATAATAGGAGCAAGAAAGAAAATATATATACGAACAAGTTGACAGAATACAGTGACAAGAGCTAAATCAAAATAATATCAATAATCAACTAAGGCAGAAGTGTATGAATTGTAGAACAAATGAACAAAATTCAGCTTTATCACACTTATGACAAGACAAGTACGATTTCACAACATATATGACATCTAATAACTGAGGGATAGCAAGAATAGGCCAACAATATCACAAACAATAATGTAGAACAACTGAATAAAAATTACAATCAACTTTACAACAATAACAAACTTACAAAATTACAGGACCTTCACAACTAGACAGATATTGGATCTGGTTAATTCAATTAAGGCAGTAAAACTCAGCATTGTACGCCGGCCCCTTAATTTGAACCAAACAGATGCATAAAACTAAAGAACGCCCATGAATTTTCTCGACCATACAGATGAGGTATTGAAAAAAAATCATGAGTCCCTCCAACCACCCACTAATTACAAGAACATATATGCACAAAAATACATGGAACATATAAAAAAGAACTCTGGCAAACAGGGTTCTCAGCATCACACGCCGTATGTAACCTTAAATGTACTTATCTGTTTGCCAGAAACAATGAATCCTCCTGGTTTTAACGCCTCCTTCACAAGGCACGATGAAAACACTCCGTTTGGACCAGGTTAGGCTTAGATTTCAGTATCCCCACCTCTTAAATGGTAAACATCAAGGATTCTCACACTATTCGCATATTTGTAATTAAAACTGTATCCAGATAGAAGTTCCAGAGAGAGCGAGAAAGAAGCTTGGTTTTTCCCGCCCGCCCATACACAGCAAGCGTTGTCGCAACGATTTATTCAGTTGTAGTTCCTGTGCCTAGACTTATATTCCCCTGTGCACCCCATCTGATGAAAAGTGATAGTTAAGAACAGTGAAGGTAACCTTTAAGATTTATATTGCTACCAGGATTAATCGAGGAAAATAACATACTCGGCGTTCGCCTCATTAGTTTTTTGTTTTTTTAGATGAACTGCGGTCAATTTGTATCCTCGACAGCTGGAGTGGTACATAAATTACAATGAATTAGGGATTATGTTCGAGGAATATATCTGTTACCAAGGGTTACCACAGACCCACGGGTAAAATACAATAGGTAAGAGAGAGATAAGTGGCCACCGAGTGAGAGAGTGTGTGATGATTTTATGTTCTTTTGCTGGGAACTAAATCTATTAATTTGGTTGTCTGATTTTTGTTTACTTTACTTGCTCTTATAGTGTACCAAGATTATTTATTCTGTAACCCAGTGCTAACCTTTAACCTTTGGGTTAATATTTTTTGGGTTTTCTCCATCTTCTTTACTTCCTCTGTATGTAAATGATTTCTTGATATCTTTTGGGTATTTGATGTTGTAACAAGTTTAGTGATAATAAACAACAAAGAAATTTAACTTTGTGTGTTGGTCAGACCCATAGCCATTTACCCTTAGTTTTTTTTCAAGTGTATGTGTCTTGTTGTCACATATTGTTGTGTGTGTAGTGTAACTGGTCTTATTTTAGATAGGGAGGCCAAGACTGTCTTAGAAACAAAGCACATTCGTACGGATAGGCTGGAGGAGAGAAACCTACTCACTCCAGAGACATATCTATCCCTCAACCTACCACCAGGGAAACCTAAATTTCTATATTATTTTCAATACATTCTTGTGTATCTGTCAACATTCACTCTTTACTTAGATGGGCCCAATAAAACAATTAAATTACCGTACGACAAAGGTTCATATTCTTTAATAGTACATCTCCGTATTCAGACAATCAGACTCTTGATGATTGTCACAACAATGCATGCAGAATGAATTATTATTGTATGCTGATTGTCACAAAAATATATACAGAATAAATGATTAATATATGCTGATTGTTACTTCCAAAAAATATATACAGAATGAATGATTACTGTATGCTGATTGTTACAAAAATATATGCAGAATGAACGATTACTGTATGCTGATTGTTACAAAATATATACAGAATGAATGAATTACTGTGACGGTATTGCCTCGCCTGCTTTGCAGTAGTGGTCCAACAGTGGCCAAAACTAAATAGTATCTAATATGGGCTTCAAAGGTATCTACCTTCGCACAAGATTACTCTTGGCAGGGATGTAGATAGAAGGTTAATGACACGTCTAATACAAAGGGAGTCTTCACAAGATATTCATATAAACGTTAATTCTAGAATCTGCCGACAACTTTTGTGAAGGAATTAAGCACATTAATTTCAGCTCGTTTAAGCCCCCACCCTTGATTTACTCAGTGGAATTCTTATAATTCTGGTATAGCTCAGTTGAGAGTGTGTGTAGTAATTTGACTGAGACAAACATGAAGTAACTTTAAAATGATTAAATCGAAGTTAAATTTGTAACATTACAAATAACAAAATTGAATAATCACTTAAGGTTTAAACAGTTTGAAAATAATTTGAATAGTTAGAAGACAAATTTCATCATTGATTTATAGTAGAGATAATGAGAAAAGTTCACTTTGGCAGCGTATATTTTTCACTTAGCTGCCAATAGTAGTTTCTGCTCCCGCTGATGGGTTCTCTTTACACTGCTCTCGCTCGTCGCTGGTCAAGGTTAAAGGCGCCGCAAGTTCCTAGAAAGTCAAGAAGTAACGGCCAAGCTGGCCCTGCGTCTGTCTATAAAACCCTCTTATAATGGCGTCTCGCACAGCGTCAGTCCACTTCTACCTTTACTTGGTTCCAGAGATAGTACTTTCTGCTGGTACCACCAATAACTAAGGTAAAAGAATAGAAACGAAACGCTCTTCTGAGTATTGCGTTTTCCAACCCATGATTATGGATAGGGATCTTCCCATTCCACCATCCCATTTATCTCAGAACTTACCCTCGATGAGAATTAAATTTTATCCCTCGGGATAAAACTTTTCTTTACATTTAAATATTATACTGTTCAAAAAAAGAAACGCATAGCTATCCGAGGGCGCGTTTTTGTGAGTTTGTAAGTAAAATTTGGTGCTAGGGTATATAAAAACCAGCCTCAAATGTTCTTTACAGTGTCAAATGCACGTGTTGACCTGAATTGCGTTCGTTTTTGTAATCGTTACAACGCAGTGGTCAATAGTGTTTATGACGCAATTTTTTTTACCACACCTCATGTTGCGCGCACGTGAAAGCAACAAAATGTGGGGTGAACACTATTCACTGACTACGCAACTGAAACCCTATAAAAGGATAACGCTACACACAAAAAAAATTCAGTTCATTTTCAAGCAGACATTTATGGCGTCTCTATCGATAAATTTAAGGAACATTGCTACTGGCCGACTGCATGCAGGCGAAAGTCAAAGTCAGGTTGCCAATCATCTAAACGTGCATCAGAATACCATGAGTCGACTTTGGCACCGGTTCCAAGCCACTGGCTCAGTTGAAGACCGGCATCGCAGTGGACGACCCACAGTGACCACAGCAGCGGAGAATCTCTTTATTCGGCCTTCGTCACCTCAGAGACAGGTTTACAACAGCTTCCTCAACTGCCCAGTCATTGCCTGCAGGACGTCATGTGTCTGATCAAACTGTCCGGAATAGACTGCATGACGCTGGACTTTGGGCACAACGACCTCACCGAGGACCTGTCCTTACGCGCCGCCATCGCCAAAATCGACTTCTTTGGGCCAACCAGCATCGTCCCTGGGCAGCTGACAATCAATGGAGACGTGTCTGGTTTAGTGACGAATCTTTCTTTTTGTTGCAGCGTCATGATAGACGGCGTATGGTCTACCGTAGGCGAAATGAACGTTTTGCTCAAAAATTGCGCTGATGAAGCTCCGCCGCACGGTGGTAGAGGTGCAATGGTGTGGGGAATGATCAGTTACAACGGGAAGGAGTCAATTGGTGCACATTGAAGGAGGCTTGAATGCGCAACGATACGTCAATGAAATTCTTCGACTCCATGTCCTTCCACTTTTGGCTGCCCAAAGGTCTGTGTTTCAACAGGACAACGCCAGACCCCATTGTGCACGGTTGACCACGCAGTTCCTGACTGCCAACAACATTCTCACCCTTCCCTGGCCATCCCTGATTCCAGACATGAGTCCGATTGAGCGCCTGTGGGATGAGCTGTATAGACGTGTTTGTCGCCGAGACGTTGCTCCAGCCAATCGTCGTGATCTGTTCCAGGCACTCCAGGAAGAGTGGGCAGCCATCCCATAGGCCCACATCAGACGTCTGATCGCATCCATGCCCAGGAGATGCCAGTCGCTGATCAATGCAAGAGGAGGCCACACACCATACTAACGGGAAAGCCCGTACGCCAAAAAAAAACTCTCGTGACCCAGATGCAAAACAACTGTCAATTGATTAGTTGAACCCTAAGGTATTCTTGTGTGCAATTTGAACAATTAACTCATTAAATTAAAAAAGTTATTGAATGTCAAAATTATGTCTATGTATGTGCCTTCAGTAGCTATGCGTTTCTATTTTTGAACAGTATATAGCATAGCTCTAGCTGTACATTACATTTAAATGAAAAGGTTAATAATACAGGTAAAGTCTGTTTAAATTTATATCTCCACTGATTGAAAAGTGTTCACAATATAAATTGAATATGTTTTCATTTATGTTTACACTGATTTTAAAAGTTTGAAACTTCCATTAATTTAAAAATGAATATTTTCACATAGACATAATTTCTTTCATCTTTTCCTCCCTGCTCCCTATGGAACTTGGGACTACTTTCTGCTTTTAGTTCTAATTAAGAAACTAGCAATAAAGCAATCACCAGCCTGTGCAGTGGTGGTTCATGAATCATCATTCTATACGCTGAGATTGCCAGCCTCAAATGACTTGGACATCCACTAGCGATTTTCACATATTAAAATTCACATGGCAATATACATATATATATTAGTTCACATGTTAGTAATGTAAATATAGAATGTAAAATGACGCCAATCCTGGCTCACATACGTTTTGCTCAGATGAATAAAAAAGACTTGAATCGGCCTCTTACACGCGTCTGGGGTGTCGTTAATTTAATAAGTTCCCTCTCTGACTTTGTGTGTGGTCCTTCAGTCCCGGTTTCCATATTTAGTATGAAAGAGATTTCCTGGGCTATGTAAAAATTCTCCAATAAAAGGTGTCCGGTAGGTACAGAAGGAATTCTGAATTTTAGGCTTCACTCTAGCAAGGTCTGGTATCTTGGCAAGCGATCTTCACAGTGAAATAACTCTGAAACGTGTCAGGTTATATTCCCAGTCTCCCAAGCATCTGTTTATTATGGAGTTAAATAAACGTTCCAATCATTTTCAAACAGGCGGTTGAGGTTGTGGTACTTTCAAAATATTCCACGTGAAATAAGGTGCGTACAGCAAAAGGTCACGTATTACCATATATGGGAATAAGACATGCGATGTCTTGCGTACAGACTCGCGAACATGTCGATAACCTCATATGAAAACGTGTGTCAAATGTAACAATTCATTACTTTATCAGAAAGTAATCTCTTATCTGTGTCTGACCATCACTTGTCTCCCCGTATTCCAAGTTTTGATGATGCGCGCACCCGCCGTATCGGTAATTAGGCAGATAGCGCTGGGCGATGTACGTGTTAATACGTAGCGGCCAAGCTTGGTACAAGGGAATTTTACCAACCTGCCTCTCGTAATATTATATCTACCTCTCCTTGCAAATGTGAGATGTTTATCATCCGCAAGGAGTGTCAGATAACGGACAAGACACAATATACTGAAAATAGTGAAGGAATACTTGAAAATATAAACTATCTGCTACATAGTACAGAAAGAAAGAAAGAAAGTGCGACAACTGAAAGCACGCAATAAAATCAGTACCACAAATGCACCGATTACTGCCAGAGTGAAACAGAGATCGACAGGGGTCGCCCCATTCTGTCACAATTACTGTATGCTGATTGTTACAAAAATATATACAGAATGAATTATTACTGTGTGCCTTTTGTTATAAAGATATATACAGAATGAATGATAACTGTATACTGATTCCTACTGAACACTTACAATTACCATTCCATGCTGGACATACAAATATTATTGCATCTGAGAAAGACTCACATCACAAGAATCACGCTTTCAATTAAATATGTTCTTAATCTGCTTGCTAATGTCTTTTATCTGGCATTGTGATTGTAGTTGTTTCTTAATTGTTGCAGGCATACTGAATGTTTTAAACTAGTTATGAGTTACCAAATTACAGTTAACCATTTTATTGCTATCATTAGTAAACAGGTAAGAAAAGAACTGGACAAATGGTTTTACAGAAAAACGTTAACAATACCATGGATATCTGAAGAAAGACAGTGAGGATATACTGAAAGAAGCCAATGTGAGAGGTAGCTTATTATTCACATTATAAAGAAGAAATCCCCTTTCTATGAGAAGACGGAGGAGTAGGAGGATGAGGAAGAAGATAAAGAATGATAAGGAGAAGGAGAAAGAAGAAGGATGAGGTGGAGTAGGAAGAATAAAGAACTAGTCAGTTGATTATATCCTAATCGACGAGGGTAGCTTGCACTGAATACAAGGAACACAAGAATGTACCATTCAGTTTTGTTATTTGAACTCAACTGCTGGAAAATTGGAACTAATTCAGTAATCGCTATTTATAACAAGGTCGCGACCCCTATCACGTGCCGTCCTAATGTTCTTCTCCTGTAAAGAAATAGTGAAAGGTAGCGTGCTTGGGAACTGCAAATGATTTTCATATTTGATTTGATTGATTTCTCAATAGTCATATCTCCTCTAATCAAGCAGGAAGTATCTAGGTATTCAAGGTAATTCACACTTGAAAGAAATTAGATTCCTAAAATTCACAGCAAAAGTCCAGATCCTCCCGAATAGAAAAGTGGACTTAACAAACTGGCAAGGTTGGGAGAGGCTGGCGTAGAGAGAGAGAGAAAGAGAGAGAGAGAGAGAGAGAGAGAGAGAGAGAGAGAGAGAGAGAGAGAGAGAGAGAGAGAACGAACGAGCGAACGAACGAAATTATTTTCAAAGAATTATGAATTGGGCCGCAGGCCCGTCAAATATTCTGCCCTTCCACTCTCACTTATCTTGCATACTATATACTTTCATTCCCACGTGTTACTTTATGTATTAATTTAAAGGCATGCAACATTATAAAAATAATATAACAGCGTACATTTACAGTATCCAATCATAATCAAAATTAAGTATGTTTTTTTTAAACAAACAAAAAAAGTAATGAAAAGAAAACAAAACAAGAACAAAAGAAACAAACAAACAAATCCAAAACATTCGTACAGTAAATCAGACAATACTGTAATTATAACAAAATCAGATTGTGGTGGCATAGAATCAGAACTCATGAAATATTTGAACAGTCTGCTATCAAATAAGTAGGGAAGTGATGCGTTTTTCTTAGCCCTCCCTAACTCAAGAGCAGAATCAGATAGATAGATACAGACAGACATACAGATAGACTGACTTAAGAGATTAAATTTGTATATTTTTTTTTTTATTTCTTAATTATATGTGATGTATAGTTTATTTGATTGTGATTTGATATTGGGTAGTTATAATTTTTTTTTGTTTTTTTTTTTGTTTTTGATTAAGTGATTTTGATTTTTGTGTTTTGTGTTGGTTAATTTTTGATGTGGTTTTTGTTTTTTAGGATTATGAGTTTTTGTATTTTTGTGTTTTATTTAATTTTATGTTGTTATTTTAATTTTATTTTGTTTTTTGTTTATGTGGATTGTTTTTTTGTATATTATGTTTTTTGTTTTGTTAGAGATGTTTTTTTTTTTTTGGATTGTTTTTTGTATTGTAATTATTATTATTTTGTTTTTTGTTTTTTTTTTGTAATATTATTTTTGTTTATATTATAATATTATTTATAGTTTTTTTTTTATATTTTTTTGTTTGTTTTTATTATGATTGTATTATTTTATTGGATAAATTAGGATTTTTAGAATTTGTTTTTTTTTGTTGATGTTGTTTTTGAGTTTTATTTTTTTTTTTTTTTTTTATTTTTTTTGGTTTATTTAATTTTTTGTTTTGTTTTTTTTTTTTATGTTATTTATTATTATTTGTTTTTAATAAAAAGATATTGTTTAGATATATTTTATCATAGGGGGGGGGGGGGGAGATATTGTTTTTAATAAGAATTTTTTGGTTTATTAAATTACATAAAGATTAGTTAATTATTAGTAGTAATATTTTTTTCTTTTATTTATAGTTATATATAGTATTCTATAATATATTTTATATATAGTATATATATATATATATAGAAATATAGATGATATTCGTTCGTTCCGTATTTGGCACACACTGAGAACCATCGCGAGCTGCCGAGCTAGCCACATGAAATTCTTGACTCTGACACCTCTATAATATACATCGCCTGTTGCCCTCAGTACAGCCCGCTCACTAGTACACACAAAACTCAGCGTTTTGTGGAACTTAGAAAAATTCCTGGTGTTTTCTGTACGCAGCGGTTTATTGTCACGATTTTCATTGCCATTGCGGGTTGTTCCACAGCAGCTGATGCTTTTTCGGCAAGTTTCACTAAGCTCTTCAGTGCGCTTGTTTCGCTCTGTACCTTCAGCCCCAACAGTTTCAATAGATCCTACATGATGCAGCCAAAGCCCTTTGCGCCCAATTCAATCAGCCATGACCATTGTAGTGAACCCCTCGTGTCTTCAGATCCGCGGCCAGATCACTAGTTGTTTGGTCGTTTTTTGAACGAATGTTGCTCGTCTAATCTGGATTCAAATGGGCACGGTCAGTTCATCAGTATGACTGCAAGCGTTGAGAAGAATGAAGCACTAGATCCGGCGTTCTCCGCGATTTGTTGATTACTCTTGGATATGCCCCCTGTCAGGTAGGTTCTACAGCATCTCCCAGTCATTTGCACAATCAAAGAGAGATGGTAAACTGCTACCTGGTTACTTTTTCGCGGGGTTTGGGGTGTGTGATTGACTTTCCTGCCCTCATGTGAATGTAATGGGTATTTGCGGGAGGGTGCTCGGCCTCTGGGTTTGCTGTTTCTCATTCATCCTTGCTAGATCTATTGTACGCAGGGCAAGCTCATTTAGTTGCACTTTGTTATGCGCGCCAGGTGTATCGCCTTTGCCCTAATGACACCTTACACGCTGGGTTGAGCACGTCGTTTATCGAGTGTCTGCCTCCCCTGGCCAGAAAGGGGCATGCTCATCATCCGACTTTTTCCCCATTTCTCCAAGGGTTGGTGGGGGGCCGACGGTGTAGTATGTGGGGTCATACATTGTTCTAACAACGTAATGAATGAGCTAAGCGAGGACGCCAGATGCCCATTTATCAATTCATGTCCTAGGACTCGGCAGGGCTCCTTCCCATGTAGTCCATGGACTCCCTTGTTGGACATGCTGAACTGCTTTTTGCAAACCTTTTATCTTTTCAGCCTCTTGTAGTTTCATTGAACAACCATGTCTTGCGCTCCCTGATTGGGGCTTGGTAGCTGCAGGGATGTCTTATATGTACCAAATAAACGTCTATTCGTCTGGGAGCATCCGACAACAAAATCCCTCCAACACTCCTAACGTGACTCTTGGGCAGCAAAAATATATTCTTTACTTCATTCAAAATATCTTAAGTGACCCGTCGTGATAGAGTTTAACCATGGTTTTCAGTGACTCCGCGTAGCATCAGCGCAAGAAAACTGACTTTAAGAACACTATGTTATTATATCAACGAACTGACTTGAAAGGAATGTTTGTTTGTTCAAGTGTATTTTGTTATGTTCAGTTCTACATCGCTCGACAGAACCTGCACTGGTAACCTCTAGCAATTTTGTCATGTTCTTGTTGACATTCTGCTCTATAGCTACGACTGTATTTGTGTCATGTATTTCCTACAATTTGTTTTGCACGTTGGCCATATTTTGTCATGTTCTGTATCACATGAACTGTTATGCATGATATTTAATGTCCCATGAGTCTGTACTTTTGTTCATGATCAACTAGACTATGTCTAGTCATTTTTCATGTGACATGTTGTCACTGTTGTACTGAGTATTTAATGAGTCATCGTACAACCCTGCTACACTTTGTAAACAGGTACTCAATCTCAGTTTTGTGTTTTGTCTCTTGCCCCCACTTCGGAAATCATGAATTGTCTACTGCCATCTTATCAATTGCTGACTGATATGCTTCTCGATCTTGTGTGTGCAATGACTATTCCCCCCCGCTGACCTAGCCTTAACAGGCCTTTCACACGCCTCGGGTTTGCCTCATCTGCCCCCTCGCTCCCCCCGCCTTGTTGTTGTCCTCCATGAATGGCTTCGGAGCGGTCGCTACGTGACCCCCCCCCCCCCCCGCTCCCGCCCCCTGTTAATGGAACTCCAGCATTTTCCACCAACACGCTAATGGGATACTACTAGACGGGCTGATTCTATGTAGATATATCGGGAGATGTTATTTTTGGTTTTTTTTTTACTACACTATTCGGACCCCCGGTAAAATACTAAGGCCTGAATATCTCTCTCGCCCCCTATCAACTCTCTGGTGACATATCTGACAGCAAAAAAGCAAAAAAAACACAGGATATTCGCAGTGTTCCAATATTCGAGCTGCAACAGTTTCCACTGTTTTTCCCGCATGCCCCGCCTCTTTTCCGCTCTTTTCCATGCACATCGTTTCATGCTACTTAAGTCATTAGGGACAGGGATGGCAAAAGTATTACCACTGCTAGGCTCTAGAATGCTAAAACAATTTGTCAAATCTCTATCAGCAAACATTGGCATTGCTTCCAGATCATGTGGCCTGCTCTAGACATCTGGAGTACCTGCGGCTCAACTCCTTCCTGATATGTTGTGTCAATTTACCCATTTGCCAGGAGGTACTGGTAGTCAGCCTTTTCGCCGCGATCACTTAGAAGAATATCTTCACCCTTCCACATTAAGTAGTGAGAATTGTTCTGAAATGAACTGATGTCTGTGGAATTTTAGGTCGTTCTTACGTTCTTGTCTACTACTCGCCTTTCTTACCTTCCTTGCTTACATGAAGAAGACTCGCTCGCACCTTACTTCCCAGTCTTCGCGAGCAGTTTTTTTTTTTATTTCTCGGGCATCTCTGTCATATTACCAGGATAATCGCAAACCTACATTAGGACTTGAGCTGATCATGCCCCCACATGCCTCGGTATTACGGTAGCATGCTTTTCCTGTGTGGCACCGTTGGGTCTTGGTGTTAACACCCAGTCCTGGCCTACTCGGCTATTCGAAGGGCCTGCCAACATCCCCCCGCGGCACATTCCTCTGCGCCCCCCCCCATAAGTCATTCCCCCGTGTTCTACAGGACCCGCCACCCCGATGTTTGCCCCCCCGCCCCGAGAGAACGACGCCCACCAACCCATTACGACCCCCCCCCCCTGAGGAGACGAGGAGAGAGAGAGAGATGAGAGAGATCTTTCCTCTCAGAGAGAAGTGAGTACAGAGAGACAGAGAGAGACGAGAGGACAGAGAACTAGGAGGGATAATTATGTTGAGAAAGACAGAGTTTCCAAATTCGTAAAGCAAGAGATCTGAGAGTGAACTGAGTTCTTGAAAGAGTGTCGTGCATGAATTCTAAACTTGTTTCCTAATTTCTTATATTTAAATTTGTTTGCTACTATATCGTCAGTGGGTTACTTTCCCAAATTGCCTCACATCAGATCTGAATTAAATATTCACAGTTATCATGTTATGCTTTAATATGTTGGCTGCACCTGGCCGGAGACTTACCAGGTTGGGACCAAAGTTAACTGCTTCAGGATAATTATTTATCTTTTCATTGCCCTCGAAGGGCTTGGTCAGCTGTTCCCATTCAGTTTTTTGAGCAACAGGCAAGTTGAATTGATTGCTCTCTCTTTCTCGTCCAAGAAAGACATAGTATATTATATATATATGCTAAAAAAAAAGTTAAAGGCCACTTTCCAATTTTTAGGTCATTGTCACTAAGTAATTTTTTTTTATTTTTCGTACGCCCGTCATACTCGAGTCGAATTCAGGTTCTTATAAATGTCTAACCTGACATTGATTTTACTTGAGTAATCCCTTTTCTTGTACAGAGTACAAGTGTCCACCTCGCCATATCAGCCAGATACTTGCCCGATTTCGGAGGTAACCCATTAGAGCTGGGTTCCGCTCAGGTGCCGCAAATCCCAAGTCGAACCAAACTCCTATCAAATGGTCCTCAAGCCAGGTCTCGAGTTAATTACCTCCACTTCCAGACTCGGTCGACGAAAAATCCTCAAAATGCTGCGTCGCCCCGTTTGGATTCCTAGAATTCAACCCGTCGCCCAGAAGCTGTTGTAACCACTACGCTAGAGGCGGGCACCATATTTTTTTTTTTTTTTTTTTTTTAATAAACCTGAAACACTCAGTCAAAAAAGTTTTGCTACATTTTGTTGAATGCTTTAAACAATGTTTGTAATCTGACAATCAATCAAATCTGTGTTAGGTTTTGTATGTACCTCAAGGTCATCAAATGTCCGAGGCGGAAAGGGAAAATGCATGTATGAAAATGTTCCTATGGCAAGCCGTTGATAACATTGCTGAAAAATTTGCTTTTCACGTGTGCAAGGTCGGACTATAGAGAACACAAGTCACACTTTTCGGAAGGAACAGGCAATGGGTATGTTTGTAAATTTACCATTTTGCCCATGGCTTCAGCTAAGACGCTTGAACCTGTTGACAGATGGAGCGCCGATGACATTGGCTGCAGGATGATTGTCGGGGCTGCGAGAAGTTGCTAGGAGACTAGTAGTTGCCCCACTCTGTCACGAAGTGGGATTACGTTTTAGAGTTTGCCTGAATGAAAGCAAGACCCCTTAGTATGAGAAAGTTGAGAAGATGAATCTAGATGGAAAATGACATGCCTGTGGGACAGATGAGTCTATGGGCTCAAGGGATAGAAACAGGTTTTGACTCGCCATGCCGCCACTCGTGACGGTCAAACTTGCTATAATCTCACCTCCTCTGACTTCCTTTAAATCACGGAGATAATGGTGTATAAACAAAAACGACCACAGGACCCACTATACAGACCACATGTTTGTTTATAGTATAGACTATGAAGTGATCCAGTAAATTATATATGTATATATTTATTTACATACAAAGAAAAAACATAAAAATGGATCATAACTTCATCAAGTCAGTCGAATTAGGTGCACTGTTGCACGGCCTGAAACACAATGTTTTTTACCAAATTAGATTAGATAGACACTAGAAAAAAAAAAAAACCAAATCACATGCCACTCTTACTGTCACCCTGCTGAGGACCATAAAATGATAGTGATTCAATAACTATAATATTGTGGGGCTGTCCACTTTAGCCTCCACTCTCTAATACAAATAAGATTCTACTGTCTCCAGTCCGGTTGACTCTTTCCTCAACGAAAAACATTCACAGCTTCCATTAGTAGGCGATTGCGCGCTAAACTAACACCACTGGCGATGCTAAAATAATATACTTGGAGTAAACCAAAGGCTCAGTGTCTATCTTCGTGTGGAAACTGAACAGGAACCTACTGGTTCCTGTCTATGTCTCCCTCTTCTCTCTCTCTCTCTTCTCTCTTGTCTCTCTATGGTCTCAGTGTCTCTCTTAACCTCGACGACTGATGTATGCGACGTCTCCGTTACGCTTTCTCTCGTTTACTTTCAGGACCTAGTCATGGTAACTGTCACCTGTTTGATTTGGTAATGACGATGCTGTTAGGTATCAAGGCTGAGTGCTTGATAAACTGTCGCCTACAATCTGCTGCTGAATAGCTTCCCTTCTTTTAACCCGCTCTGGAGTTAGGGGGAAAAAAACCAGCCCTGTGTCCGGCTGTACGCAATTGAACCCAGTCTCCGGCACTTGCCGTTGGCTAAGAGACTTATATAGCGATGCTCTTCGCGCTGTATGATCAATAAACCACGGTTCCGCTGAAGCAATAGGGACATCACTGCCAGAGACATAGGTCTGACCTTAGGATAGGCCCTGTTGCCGTGGGTAATTTTTGCACATGGGAAAATTTACGCTCCCATATTCTTGCCGTGACTCGCTGAAATTAATAAAATGCGTCTATTGTATAACAACTCCAACTAAGCAATCTCTACCAATCAATCCTTTGACACTCCCTTATCAGTACTACACTCGTCATGTACTACAATACAATAAAATAATATTACCCACGTGGCACTTAAATCTCTCTCTCTTCCCTTCGTCTGGAAAAAAACGATACTAAATACAAATTCCTACTCAGTGTTCTATCATTCACATCCTTCCCCCTCTTCTCTCTCATCTAATAATCTGCCAGTAAGTAAACCGACCCTCCCGAACTGTCTTGTTACACAAAACATCACTCTTGCTCCCCCTATACCCCCAAAACCCATTTCCCAACAATAATACCTCCATACGTGTTAACACCAAAATAACCCCAATACCCATCTTTAACTCAACAACACTGCCCCAACATACCAATACAATCTCAAACTGCCTACTTAACACGCGGCCGCAGACAAATCGCTGGGTCCCGAACGTCACACAGGAACCTGGAGTGTGTCTGATTGAAACTCCCTGAAACCTAGCGCCCCATCTCAGTCACAACCTTCCCAGTGCGGCCTTGTATCGCGCATTCTATCGAATAGACCGTCCATAATCTGCTCACTGAGACTACACTCCCTGCCATTTCTGAGACACTGACCATATCCACTGATCACCATCCACCTCCCTTATGAAGGAGTGAGCCAGCTGTTTCTACAGTCTAGCTTCGCGGACCACCAGACCCAATGACATACTTGCAGAGTACAGACAGTCACGTGAAAGTTGACCAGGATGACTCCAACAGAAATTATTTAATCATTTCACATCGTATCAATAAAGCATAGGCTAACTGCATCGGTCAATTAGCGATCACTAAGT
>JAMPIV010013144.1:0-367787 GCA_024509875.1 Oreohelix idahoensis
GTAGTCTAGACCATCTGAACCTTCCATAAGGTGTAATCATTGTTGTAAGTTTACTAGACTTCTCATCAAGTTTGATATGCCAGAATGCTTCCTTGAATCCAGCTTTGAGAAAATCTTGGCATTATTGAGTTCATGCAATACATCATCCAAAGTTAGTAATCTGTAATGCTCCCTCTGCAAAGCCTATTCAGGGGTCTAGGATCAATGCATATTCTTAAGGAACCATCAACTTTTCAACAACACCATTTGGTAAACCCATTCAGTCTTCTTCTACTGGTATTAATATACCTCTGTTCATTAGATTTTGAAGCTCTGACTTTACCTTTTCTTAAGTGAAAATGGTATCTTTCTGCATGGCAGTGCCTTTGGACGAATATTAGGATCAATATGCAAACAGAGTCTCCAACACCAGGACACCTAGAATTATCAAGTCATGATCATTTTCTGAACTGTCAGTAGCCACCTTAGCAATAAAATTGTTTGTGTTGACTGTCACAAACTGTAGATCCTGCAGTGTGTTGTTGCCCAGCAAACATGTGAATTTATTTTTCACAACAGTGAACCTTATATTGTGTTTTGTCCCAGTCTTAGATTCTCAGCAGTTAATATAACTTCTCCCAGTGGAGTCATTCTTAGTACCATTCCACATGAACAAGCCTCTGTTTAGTGGGTAACAGTTTTTCTTGCATCACAAAGCGTTGACAGATTGTATTCACATCAGCTGCTGTGTCCTAGCTGAAATTTTAACCATTTTTTCCATTGATAATGAGTTGTGCAATGTACAGGCTTTGCTAGACTTCACACAGTTAAGAAAAACTTCAGAATCTTCCACTGACTGTGTGTGAACAGTGTGAACTTTCTTGCATTTAACTTTAAATGGTTTCTTCCCCCACAGTTTGAGCAAAACTTCCCCATGCAGACACTTTTTCTTAATCAATGGATGTTTCTGTCCACAGTAATGGACAGGCTTTTACCATATGCTGCAAAGTGTCTAACTTGGGAGATTTTTTGAAGTGATTTTTTTCTGTACCTTTTCAACCCTTGCTTCAGAAGGTTGTACTGTATATTATCCTCACTTATGTCGTTTCCAGTTTGCTCGAAGATTCTGCATATGTGAATGGCTTTTCTTTAGATCGAGGTCAGTTTCTCTCAGAGCTTCTCTTTAACCTTTTGTTGACAGTAAAGAACCAATTTGTCTCTATCATACGATCCTTGTCGCTAAAGTTGCACAAGTCCGTCTTATTCTCAGCAGTCAAAAAGAATTAAAATGTTCTTGAAGAGGTGTGTTCCAGAATCGAACGTATGTAATACTTCATTGCTTCGTGAGCTACAAATGGTTCTGAGCAAATCGAGAATTTTGTTAGGATTAGTGTGTCTCCTTCCTCTGCCAGTTGATCAAAAACTTCAACAGCTTGAGGTCCAGCACAGTGTAAGATAATGGCTGCACGAACAGAATCAGGTTTCGACGCCATCTCTGATGCATCCATATATAATTGTAACTGTCGTCTCCATTTACGAAATGTTCTGTTCGACGTATTTATTCTAGGCAGGGTGGTAACCGAAATAAGGGCCGTTCTGCCATGACGAAATGTCTAATAATGGTATGCAAGCAATAAACAGTAATCTCACCTCAAGTAGTCTAATGACATTCAGCACACGTGTCACAAATATTCATCAGAATAGTTCGATATCCGTAGAAATAAACACCGCTGCAACCATGTTGATATTTACCCGTCTGTGTAGTAAATATTGTTAAATGAAATGAGACGTGGCTGGCTGTCATACATTACATATTATGAAGCATAATGACGAAGCTTGAACACACACTGGATATGGACTCTACGTGTTTAATCAACCATCTTAGAAGACAGGAAGTAGTAGAAGGTAAGCAGAAGATTCCCGATAAGGCAAGTAACTCTACAAGATTATATATACAAAGACCATATCAACAAAAACAAAGTCTGGCTGTCTACGCTGATCTATCCAAGGGTGATAGTGGACAACTAGGTGCCGGAGTTGTAATACCACAGGGTAATTTAAAAAGTCACAGTGTAATTGAAGGGGCTTCGATTTTACCGCAGAATATTAGCGATTTCTAAAAAGTTTAGAAATAATCGAAAATAACCCACCAGAAGCTGTTCCGATTTTTTCGACTCACTTTAATAACTACAAGCAGTAGAATACACAGGTAAATGTAGCCGCCAGACATAAAGGAAGAAATTCTAGCAATTTAATTCATCACTAGGGAACAGAGGATGTATGTGAGGCTAGTGTGGGTTTCAGCACACATAGGTATAGCTGGTAACGAGTTGTCAGACCAGAACGCCAGGTGTGGAAGTATAAGTAACAACAATATAAGAGCAGGACTGGAAGGTCGGAGATCAAGAGCCACGTGAAGATAACCATAAACTACGAATGGAGACAACTTGGAAAAAACAGTAGAAAAGGCAGACATGCGTTCAAACTGCTGAAAGAACCAACAAGGACATGCCAGTCAGAGAAGAACTAAAGGTACCTCGAACAAAAACTGTGAGTCTCGGTGCATCATACTTCATGATAGAGGAACCACACTGCCAAGAATGTCAGGAAGAAAATGACATAGACCACTACCTGATCCACTGTAAAAAAATATGATCAACAGAGGCTAGAATTAAAAACATACTTTAGAAATAACAATATAGACATGGCAGGGGATAAGGTTTGAAGTATAGATGCCCCAAGAGATGCCCAATCAATACTTAAAAGATATATACATAAAACAAAGGATGGGAGCCGCGCTGGTGTAATGGCTACAACGTTGTACTGGCGACCAGGTGTTCATGGTTCAAACCCGGCCTTCGGCGTTTGAAGAAATGTTTACGACCGGAAATTTGACTGAATAACCTGAACGGCTCCTGCACATAAATCCCGTGTGGATGGGAAGGAGCGAAGCTCCTGACCGGGTTGGAAGGAAAGTCCACTGACCCCCCAGCCTCGCAATGACATGTCATTGGGCCGAAAGAGCTGGAAAGCTCGAGTGCCTCTGGTTATAGAAAAAAAAAAAAAAAGGAAAACAAATAAGGTTAGTAACAGTGGAAATATCAAACACCAATAACAAAAATGATACTTCAGAAAAGACATTCAATCAAAAAGAAATTAAGCAACAAAAAACTAACATATCATAAACAAAATAAAACCAGACAAATTAGCAAACCTATTAACCACTCATAGGACAAGGAAAAGCAACGAGATAAAAAAAACAAACACAAAATAATTACAAATTAAAACTAAGTGCAAAGAACAATAGTTATCTATATACAATACAACACTGAAAATAAAATAACAAATACTAGTAAATTAAAACCAGCAACTGCTAAAGACAATAGTTATTTAAACTTAATAGAAATTAGTAAATAAAAATGACACTTAATACCCCAATTATAATTAATTTTCAGTTGAACAGGGTAGACCAAGATGGAACAAGAAGAGTTAATAATGGTAAGCTGTTAAGTGCCCGCTCTCCACTCATCACCTTTTCAAAACAACAACAACAAGATGCCATTGTGTAGACTGATGGTCTGTGATACATGGAGAAATGAGGATGTGGCTTGTCTACTAGAGTAAACGGAAAAGTTGTCGCTGAACTTAGCGAGCTTACGTGACAACAAACCCCACCTTAAAGTAGTTGTCTGCGACTTCATTAAAAAGGGCAATTATTGTGTCAAACTCACAATCCATGTTTCGGAGGTCCAAAGTTGATGGCTCCAGCATGAATTAAAAAACCGTCAGAAGCTAGTGCGGATCTACTGTCCTGGTCATGAAGGGTTACACGTCAATGAAAGAGCTAATACACTAGCTTCAAGAGCACCAATAGAAGGCGCATTGGATATGGATAAGGGAGAGATACTGAGGGCAATGAAAGAGCTAATACACTAGCTTCAAGAGCACCAATAGAAGGCGCATTGGATATGGATAAGGGAGAGATACTGAGGGCAATGAAAGAGCTAATACACTAGCTTCAAGAGCACCAATAGAAGGCGCATTGGATATGGATAAAGGAGAAATACTGAGGGCAATGAAAGAGCTAATACACTAGCTTCAAGAGCACCAATAGAAGGCGCATTGATATGATAACGGAGAGATACTGAGGGAAATGAAAGAGCTAATACACTAGCTTCAAGAGCACCAATAGAAGGCGCATTGGATATGGATAAGGGAGAGGTACTGAGGGCAATTAATGACCGTCTATTAGAGAATAATACTGAAATCGATGAATCATCTCAGCCAAGAACGCTGATATTTGACATCAAATGTAAAACCTGCAGGGATGGACGAATGAGAGGATGTGTACGGCGTGTATACAACCAGCGTGCTACAGGAACATTTATTATTGATACCCTTCGCATTTGCTGAGGGAGGACTGAGCACCTAAAGGTTTGCCCGGAGTACAGTGACGTCAATTCTGATCAACAACCAACTTACATGCATGAGTTATTACAACAACCAACTTACATGCGTAAGTTATTACAACAACCAACTTACATGCGTAAGTTATTAAAAACAATCAACTTACATGCATGAGTTATTACAACAACCAACTTACATGCATGAGTTATTACAACAACCAAACTTACATGCATGACTTATTACAACCACCAACGTACATGCACGAGTTATTACAACAACCAACTTACATGCACGAGTTATTACAACAACCAACTTTCATGCATGAGTTATTACAACAACCAACTTACATGCGTGAGTTATTAAAACAACCAACTTACATGCATGAGTTATTAAAACAATCAACTTACATGCATGAGTTATTACAACAACCAACTTACATGCATGAGTTATTACAACAACCAACTTACAAGCATGAGTTATTACAACAACCAACTTACATACGTGAGTTATTACAACAAAAATCATCTCAAGAATTTTGAGACGCAAATAGATGTTCTCATGATCCCGATGGTCCACCTTCTCAAAGAATGGAGCGGACGAAAGTGTATCTATGTGACCCTCTGAGAAAGAATAATCTCGTGTCGTCTGGTTTCCGTGGTCAGTAAAGACCGTTTCACTTTGCATAGACCTTTAATTTGTGCGCCCTTATATACTAAGGAATTTTTCAAAGTGTTGCGAGGTCTCGTGACGATGGCTCCCATTCCACACCCCCCCCAGTGGAGTATTGAGTACACTTTTACGAGACTCAGTGTCATGCTGTTCAGCTGGATCATTTGAAAATTCTAAGACAAATAATTTGACTGTAGCACATTACAAAAACATGATGAACCATTCCTGTTTTGACTAGAACAATCTAAGACAAATAATGTTGGCTGTAGCACATTACAAAAACATAAATAACCAATCCTGTTTTGACAAGAACAATCTAAGACAAATAATTTGACTGTAGCACATTGCAAAAACATAATGAACCAATCGTGTTTTGACAGGAACAATCTAAGACAAATAATGTTGACTGTTGCACCTTACAAAAACATAATGAACCAATCGTGTTTTGACAGGAACAATCTAAGACAAATAATGTTGGCTGCAGCACATTACAAAAATATAATAAACCAATCGTGTTTTGAAAGGAACAATCTAAGACAAATAATGTTGTCTGTAGCACATTACAAAAACATAATAAACCAATCGTGTTTTGAAAGGAACAATCTAAGACAAATCAAATAACGATCAGTTTCATATGAGCAAATAACGTTTTACTTTCAACGTTTTACTTTCAACTTTACTTTCAACGTTTCTATTTCATTTTCTGGGGCGGGGTTTCTTTGGGGGGGGGGGGGGGGGTGGTTCTTTTATAATTTTAAGTTTGCCTCACCCTCACACTGCCTAAGAGCCGCCCATATGTATATTACTCGTTTTGTCTTTAAGTCAAATACTAAGTGGCGATGCTATGTACGACACAATATCAGATTGGGCGAAAAGAAGCTCTCACAGCAAGCAGAGGAGAGTAGAAAACGTCGAAAGAACACCAAGAAAATAAGCAGCTGATGTCTGTGACCTCAAGGGGCGCATTCTAATAGTCAGTTATGGCTGAATGGGCTATTATTATTATAATTAGTAATATGTCTTTGTTAATTGTTTAAATTTAATAAAAGAGCTTGATTGAGGAGTTTGGTGACTCTAATCGTCAGCGAGATATTTTAAACAGTAGATACAGAATAGCTTTTCAATATTCATTAGATATTACTGCTTAGTAGAGAGCATTGCCCTTCTCCTGTTTTTTCTTCCCATCACGAATAGGTTCCTTCTTTACTTATCGAGCGAGTTTAGGTGCACTTATTAAAGGTATTCACATTTCATAATTACGAGTACCTATTCACCAATCATAAATTGGCGCGTCAGTTAGTGGCCATTACCCTGGGAGTATTTGTGGCCGGGCTGGTTACAACATCAATGTAAGAATGTGTATGACCGGGTCAGTTGGCCAGTCAATTGTGTTGTGCGCAGGTAAATATATTGACGAGAGCTAATCCTTTATACGTTTCTGTTCAAGTGTTTACAGGCCTTCCGCCTGAGATGGAAATTCTTGACTGAAGTTTATTTTTTTTTCCAAGTTCGTTCTTACCCTTTAAGGTTTAGTGATAAGCAATACATCGTATAATGGTTTTCAAAATGATCCAACTGTAACACAGCAATGTAGAAAATTCAATCAGTGTTTAATTTATGTCATTTGAACAGCACTGGTATTTTCACAATGATGCAGTACATGTTACTTACGCTCAACAGAATAGTGAGTATTTTTCACAATGAAAATATAGATATCCACAGGAAAAATATTATCCACAAGAATAATATAAAAACTTGTCTACTTAAAATAAACGTGTCTACTAAAAATAAACTTGTCTTGATAATCTCAAAGATGAAGTCCTTCTAAATCTAAAAACCATAAACTAATCTAATCTGAAAATCTGATCTCAGCTTATAATCTACATCTGCATGCCCTATTGCCCACATCTCTCCCTTTATATGCACGTCCTTCCTTTTCTCGCCCATTTTTCACACGACTCATTCTTTTTTTCAACACGTTACAATTTTCTACACACGTCTCTCTGTTTTCGACAATTTGCATACGACTTTCGGTTGTTTCGACTTTTGTGACATTTCTCTTCTCCATGAACAATGGAAAAAACCAAAATAGCAACTCCCACTTCACAAAATTGTCCATTCAAAAAGACCAATTCATTATTTTCTCTGAGACAGCTTTATTATGCCTCTCTCAAAGCCGTGAACCTTTCACGATACTGTGTCTTGTTCAAAAATGTCTTAACTGCTTTTAACGTCTGTTATTCCCATTCTATGTGGTTTTTAAACACGTATATTTGGTAGTGGGACAAATGGAAAAATATAGAGAATATGTGACACTCAGAACAGAAGTAAAGAACAAAGTGCTAGCAGCAAAACAGAAGTCCTGGGAAGAATTTGGAGAAAAGCTAGAAAAAGATGCACAAGAAAACCAGAAATTGTTCTATAAGACCCTAAAGAACATGAGGAAGGAAAAACAATGCCCTCTCAAATTTATAAAGGACAAGCAAGGCAAATTGCTTACTGCCCCGAAGGAAGTAATGGAAGATGGAAAGAATATTTCTCAGAACTCCTTGATGGTGAGCAAGGTCAAACATCAGAAATGATAACCACTAGCACAGAAGAGGAAACCAATGGTGATGAAGATGACATAAAGATGGAAGAACTGAAGGCGGCACTGGAGAAAATCAAGATGGGCAAAGCAGCAGGGCATGATGGTATAATACCAGAAATGGTTAAGTACATGGGAGCATCAGGCGACCTGTTACTCCTAAGAGTCCTACAGGCAGCATGGTGCAACAAGACCATACCAAAGGATTGGGAGATCGCCATCATAACACCAATTTTCAAAAAGGGTGACAACCGACAGTGTGGAAACCATAGAGGCATATCCCTTCTCAGTGTCCCTGGAAAAATCTACTCTAGAATCCTACAGCAGAGACTCCGACGCCTAGCTGAGCCACAATTGGATGAGGTCCAGTGCGGATTCCGAGCAAACCGAAGTACTCAAGACCTAATCTTCACACTCAGACAGCTGAGTGAAAAGGCCCTTGAGTATAAGAGTGAGATCCATCTTTGTTTCATAGATCTGGAAAAGGCGTTTGACAGGGTCCCTTGGAGCAAACTTTGGGACTGTTTGGCAAGGAAGAATATTCCAGCACCTCTGATTCATGCTATACAGAGCTTCTACAAGTCTTGCAGAAATTATGTGAGGACAGCAAACCATAAGTCAGAAGAGTTCAGGACCACCACTGGTGTAAGACAAGGTGATATCCTATCACCTTACCTCTTCATACTCCTTATGGACGATGTCATCAAGGCATGTAAGGAGAGAACAAGAAAGTATTCAGTGGGGTACTGGAAGATGAGACAGGTCTATATTTCAGAGCTGGCATTTGCTGATGATGTTGCCCTGATTGCTAATCAGAGGCACATCTCCAATCCAACCTGCAAGTCTGGAAGGAAGAGCTGGAGAAGAGAGGGATGGTCATAAGCAGCTCTAAAACAAAATCCATGGTGATATCACGAGAAGAAAGAAGACATCGGATTAAGCTGGGAGAACAGGTCCTGGAGCAGGTCGACCACTTTAAATACCTCGGAGCTATTATAGACCGAAAGGGAGGCATCAAGAAGAGTTGGCCACTCGAAAAGCAGCAGCTGGGAGACTTTTTCAGGCCATAAATCGAGGATTCCTCAGCAAGAGAGAGGTTGGTAAGAAAACGAAGATGGCTGTATACCGCTCCACCTATGTCCCAGTCTGACATATGGATGCGAGTCATGGGCAATGACTACAACCCATAAAAGCCAGATCCAAACCTCAGAAATGAGGTATCTGAGGAAGGTGGTTGAAGTAACAAGAAGAGACATGGTACGCAACCAGACGATACGTCAAGGCCTAAAATGCCACCCCCTACAGACCCAAGTAGAACAGTCCCAACTAAGATGGTTTGGCCATTCTGCAGAATGGGAGAAGATCGGCTACCACGACAAGCATGGGAACAAAGAGCCAAGGATCCAGACCCCGAGGATGACCCAGAGTCCGCTGGGAGGACAACATTAGACAATCTTTGAAGGACCGAGGACTAGAATGGAACCAGGCCAGGAGGAAGACAGCCGATAGAACAGTCTGGCGCTCTCTCTTCCAAACCTCTACACCTCACGGTAGAAGGGGAACGACTAAGTAAGTATATTTGTAGTGTATGCCAAGCGGTCACATATTTCTTACTCTGAACCAATCATTAGCATCAGCTTTTATCTCCACAACGAAGGTTGGCTGTAATGGATCTCCAACGTGTTCTGCCTCTTGTCTTGGTGGTGCACTCTGATAGTTTTCTTTCCTGTCCATCTCTTTATGTAATCTTCCCACTTATAGCGCTGTCTTCTCCTTGCACGTTTGCCTTTACCTCTCTCTTCTATTGTGGTCTTCTGCAAGGTGTTATGCCTTTTATGGGGCCAAAGTATGTTAGCTGCCTAACTTTGCTCTCCCTCATTAGTTCTCTTTTCATACCTAGATTTTCTCTTTTCATACCTAGATTTTGTATGACCCCAATATTTGTTTTCTTCTCTTTCCATGAGATGTGCCCTATTCTTGTATATATCCACATATCAAGAGTCTCAGTTCGTTCTTCCAATTGCTTATTCATTGTACGTGTTTCTACACCATGCAGTAGTGCAGAATATATATTAGACAAACATAAAGGTATGAAAACATACCTTTATGTTTGTCTAATATTTATTTACTGTTTACAGGCCTCGGGTTTCCCCTCCTTATGTGTTATTAGTGCAGAATATATAACAGTTTATGATTCTCAGTTTTAATTTGTGAATCAACTGTTTAGATGTCAGTATATGTTTCATGTTGTTGAATGTAGCTTTGGCTATTCCTATGTTCCTCTTGATTTCTGTTCCACATCTGCCATCTTCTGTTATTATATGACCAAGATATGAGTAGCTCTTGACGTGTTCCATGACTTTCCCATGGATGCCTATCTTTAAGGTGGGATTATCGCAGTTTTTGTTTTCTCAATATTTATGTCCAATTCATATTCATGACTTATACTGTTCACTTGTGTCACTAGTTCTTGTAATCATGTTCACTTTCAGCCAACAGCACGGTATCATCTGCATATCTAAGGTTGTTCATTGTCTTTCCACCAATGTTCAATCCTAGCATTTCCTGTATCTACTTGAATTTTTTTTTCTGTGTATAAATTAAATAGGCAGGGGTACAGTACACAACCTTGTCTGACACCTCTTATTATGTCTATGTTTGGTGAGTTATTCCATCCAGATCTTACTGTAGATGTTTTCTCCCAATAAAGGTTACTGAGTATTCTTATGTCTTTTCCATCAGTACCTATGTACACTATGCTCGCACTAATGACCTGTCATCGAAGCATCATTTTTTGGTGATGCGTAGATGGCAGAAAGAATAGTGGGATTCGCTTGTATAGCTAGGCGGTGTTTTCGCACGGAAGGTCCAGGGTTCGAATCCTGGGTAAGCCACTCATGTCTGTTGTTTTTCTGTTGTCTAGTGTTCTACTTCTTTATTTCTTACGAGTGCCTGAAAACATACCTTTATGTTTGTCTCACATTAATTTAATACTTATTTTTGACATCGACAAGATATCTTTGTTTTATATTTGGTTTTTTCAGTGCAGATATTTCTATCTGGGTTCCTCCTTTCTTATGATTCCCGCCCTATTTAGCTTTTTATTTACTTTGATGACGACCTATGGCAAGGCACAAGCGAAGAAACAAAGTTACAACTGATCAGAGCATGTATATTCCCAGTAGCAACATACGGCTGTGAGACATGGACACTCAATAAAACAGTTGCAAAAAAAAGATTACATCATTCGAAATGAAATGCTACAGTAGGATGTTGAGAATACCCTGGACAGAAAAAAAGACCAATAGAGAAGTACTGCACTCACTAAATGTAGAGGAAAATTGGCTCCTAAATACCATCGAAATAAGGAAGCTGAAATTGTTCGGTCATATAAAAAGACATAACAGTCTGGAAAAATTAGTAATGGAAGGCATGTCCCCTGGAAAAAGGGGAAGAGAACGATCTAGATAACGGTGGATACAGAACATCACAGAATCTGAACTTGTCTTTGGATGATGCAGGTCGACGTGCCCAAAATCGTGATAAGTTCAGAGCAGCTGTAATCGAGACAATGTTCTGGAGACAAATACGTCACATGATAACGATGATGACGACCGGATTGTGATCTGAATTTATGTCAGCGACTGGTTGTGTCTTTGCGCTTGTAACATTGTTCTTAAATCTATGTTTCATGATGATAAATTCAGTTTGATTTCATGTTACATCGTCTGGCTTATCCATGTCTATAGTTTCTTTGTGTGATGTTTAAAAAGATGTTACATAGAACCAGCTGGTGTTCTTCACAGAACTGGATAACTCTGTCACCTCTATCATTTCTTTTCCCTAGTCCATACTGTCCCACTATTTTCATATATTTTCCTTTTCCTATTTTTGCATTCATATCACCCATTACTATCAACCCATCTGTAGATTTTAGTGATTTAAGAGTGTGTTGTAGCTCTTCATAGTATTCCTCTATTTCTTCTACGCTGTGTTCATTAGTTGGCGCATGTGTTTGTAAGATTGGTATGTCAAATGGCTTTGTTCTCATTGTCAGTAACATCATTCTTTCCTTGTGTGTCCAGTATCCATATTTGTCTAATTCCTTCTTTATTAACATTCCTTCTCCTCCAGTGTTTTTTCTCCTCATGAGCGTATAAGCGTTTATTGATCTCTGTGTATGTATCCTGTATCCAATAATCTTGCCTCTGCAACTCCCTGTATATCAAGTTTTAAATTTGTTGCCTCTAAAGTGAGATTATCTAGCTATCCTTCTCCGTTTAAAGTTCTAACGTTCCATGTTCCTATCTTAGGCTCTTCCAACTAGTTTTTAGTTTTTCTTTCAAAAGAATTTGTGCAAAACTCGTCATTATGTACTTCCTTACTCCTTAGAGAAGTTACCTCTTCCCTGTTGTTATGTACAGTAGATTTCTCCCCAATGGACCAATAGTTCTCTATCATTTCCTTTATTTTTGTTGCGATACCATTACATTATTTAAGACGTACGTGGTAAGGCCCCAATCTCTTTCACGGTGGCTAGCCTTTTTTTTTCCCATGTTCTACACTCCTTTAGTGCTCCACACACTTTGCTGTTTATTATGTGAGCCGTTAATCTTTTTAGATTTCGCCGCCTCACTCACCGTCTCAGTCTTTGTGTACTAGGGATGGACATTACCTTGAGTAAGATTACTCCTTCTTCACTCATGTAGTTTAGCCAGTCAGCCAAGACTGTTGCCCGGGATGTGGCCACTACCGTACACAAGCGGTATTCGTGGAGCCAGACATGAGCTAGATAAAGAGAGAGGAACCAAATAGGATCATGACTATCCATTAACGTTATGGCTGTCTCTCACCGTGAGATACTACCTCTCTCTTTATTCTACATTCCCTGAAACAATACCTATTCTCTAATGTGTACTATACCTCTGGAGTAGGGGTGAGGAAAATAACCCTTTGGGCTTGACGTGGTCCACAGCTTCATTTTAATCATCCTACCAAAAAAACTAAATTAATTTCCAATCAGTGATCAATTTCTTATGACGTCAGAGCAAACTGAAGAATGGAATTAATTTTACGTTGGTTTTTTACATTTATTTGTATTCGGTAGCCAATCAGGTAATTTTGTTAAAGAGTGTACAGTCATCTTGTTATTTAGAATCCGTGAAGGATGTAGACACTTTATGAGAACAAATAATAATGTGAGAATGGGGGATATCTTTTATCATAACTGCTGGAAAACTGAGTACTGACTTCGCATAATTAGATAAGTGGCTCTGAATCGTTTTTCTATTTGTTTTTTTTAATTGAAACTGGTTTTGCAATTGTGACAGATAGCTGTAATTAGATTTACTTTTTTGTGTTGGGCGAAAAACATTGCTTGCATGCCATAACCAATATGTTTTGTCTCCTACCAGACTGCATGTCAAGGCAGAAATGGATAAGTTCAAAGTCGTTTACATCGAGGCAGCCCGGGAGCTTGGTGTGAGTGGAATAGGTAGGCGTGGTTATTGCTAGTTAAAATATAGCAGGCAGCGTCTCCATCCACAATCAATATATTTTAATGACCACGCGACGGATAACTTATCGCCACGTGAAACAGATTTTCTTCTGCGTTCTTGATTGGTTGTCCTGAAAAGGGCTGGTGCACCTCTGCTATATGGTTGGGTATAAATTAAACTGTGTACAAGCGGGTGTATCCCACTGCCCATCATACGTGTCGAGAAACAGGAGTCTAATGTAAGTGCCAGTATGTGTCTAAGCAAGTATTACTCACTCAATAGTTGTAGCTTCAACCCGTCATATTTGACTATGAGGATGATGTACCATTGTAGTGATATCCTTCTGCTTCTTTTTTTGTCTCTCTTGTGTTCCCTTAGACTTTCAGTAAATATGGCTTTAACATTACCATATAATTTTTGTCAAATCAGTTTAATATCTATGAACGATTTCACTTAACTCAAATACTAAGCAACATCATACTGCTTTTAAAGTGAATTATATTTTATATCTACATTTCAACGTCCTTTCTCCGACCGTCCTTCGAAGCATGTCGTCAATATACATGACACAAGTGATGATTGTGATAGCAAATCCAAAGTTTTTCTGCTTTTTATTATTTTTTATTTATTGATAAAATCAATGTGTTTCTTCAAAAAGCTAAGTCTTTTGTTTAAACCACTGTCTGGTAAAGAATGATTTAATGTGGACTTTGAATGAAATGTGTGAGCTTGTCAAAGAAATATTTTTCAGATGAATTTACGTTACTTCAAAACTAATATCCAGTAATCATATAAAATTTTAAAAAAATGTAACGAAACAGCTTTTATTGTGTTTACACAATGCACCGAAAATTAAGAAATAAATTGTCTGGAAAAGGTAGAGCGGTAAGGCATTGGCGCTCGTTTATCACAAAGCCCTCAGTATTGTCCATAGGCTGTACTTGTGTATAAGCTTTGACATGCCTTTTCAAAGTCAAAAAAAATTTATATACATCTACTTCTGCCATTCTAAACACTGCTTTATTATGTTTCTGAGAGTGAATATATGTTGAAAATTTAACAGTTATTCATCCGTTCAAATCCGTTGACGTTGTTTCTAGTTGCTAGATTTGTGCAAATAAAGGTTCTAATAGATATACCGCTAGTACTGGATCTGTTTTAAATAGCTCTACATTTAGGTTGTCATGGTCTGAAGCTTTTCCGTTCTTCAAACCTTTAATAGCTGTGATGATTTCTTCCCTACGTGGAAATTCTATATTTATATCTAAAACATTTTTAACCTCTGGAATGTTCAGTTGTGACTCTGGAGGTGTTTTATTTAGTGTTTCTCTGAAATTTTATGTACATTTTGCTTCTTGCCCCAGTTCTGTGGTGACGAGATTTCCACTCTTGTCTCTACCTATTACAATGTTGTTTGTTTCCCATTTTCCATTGTAGCAAAAGGTTTTTAAAGTGTAGTGTTATTAGTAGAGCAGAAACAGTCTTCTGTCTAGAAAGTGTGAAATCCCAGTGTTGGAGAAGAACACTGGTGTCACAGGCTAGTCACGGCTGAGGAGGTCTCTACTTCAGATAGTTTTCAAATTAAAATCAGTTTCTAAGGTGCCACTTCCGCTAAGTAACTAACTACCTGTGATAATCAAACAATTCAGAACCAAATTCAACCTCAACAAACATTAATAGTCAGCTAAAAACAAATTTATTATTTACATCTATGCTTCTTTCTTTGTGCTGAATGGTGAATGTTGGATAATGGAACTCAATGGATAAGTGTTTTACAAAATTTGGATGATGGTGAATTTGTAAGTAATTAACTTAAAATAAAAAGTATGTCATGAGACTTCCAAGTAATTTGGAAATTTCTGCAAAAGGTTATTTCACTTTAATCTCTTAGCAACACCAATACACTACTCTGTTCATCATTAACAGTCATTGATTAGTTCACACACTTGCTTGCATGACTCATCATTAACAGTCATTGATTAGTTCTCACACTTGGTTGCATGAATTGGCTACAGAAATAATTAACATCGAATCTGTGCCAGTCCTCAGTATGAATGTACACAATGTTAATTAAAGTCTTGCTGAAGTCCCCCAAACACTGTTGTGTACTAGGGCAGAATTACAGCAGACAATATCTGATGCTCCTGGGTTTCTTCAGGATGCAATGATTGTTCTGGAGTCTTAGGCTTCTGTTTATTAATGACACATATGAACCTGCGGACAATGATAGACAAGTAGCTAGCTTTTGGTTGTAAAGCCCACAAGTCTAGTTGTGCATACGATAAGTGTGTTTCACATGTGTGTCTGTATATGAATGCTAAATGACTTAGCTTGATTAGCGAAAGCGAGACAAGATGGGTGTCCATCTGCAAAACAATTTCTAAAATAATATAATACATAAATATAATACAGTTTATTTATAGGTATGATGCTATCGTTGCCTTTCACATATAGAATGCCAAGTCAGCCCTGAAAAGTACTGTAACTTTGAGCAGGTTATATTAATCCAAATAAGGACTGTTGACAGGACTCTGCTGAGTCACTGTAGGTTATATCGTCGTATTCCATCTTCAGCAATTGTACTATTTAATGCAAATATTATGCATGGTACATTCACATCCTAACTACGTATATCAACCAACTAAATTCCTGAATTAAACAGTTGTATTAATGTCACAAATATGTACAGTAATTCTACATACGCTCTTAGCATAATTATAAGGTTCAGAAACAACCAGATTTGATGGAGATTGTGCAGCCCGGCATCAGATGGTAACGGTTTTAGCCTTGACAAGCTTCTCTCTAGCCTCCGTTCTTCTGTCTTTATGATGTGCATGTATAGTTTACAATTTCTGCTGTCTCTTTTTATAAGCTCACATCCACCGTATGGGAGACCAAGGGTTGGTAACTCTTGAACAGTTTCTGGTTTATACATTTCAATGTGAAACTGTGTGAGTGGTATTCCAAACGTCTGCTTCAAGCAGCTCAACCTTTTCTCTCTAGAACATTTTGTGTTACATTCTTCTATTCTCCGCCAGTTCTGCTTTCTCCTTGTGTCGTTTTCCGAAATTGGTTCTGATATTGATTTTATATGAAATTTTAATCAGGAAAAAAATACAACATCGTTCGTTGTACTAACACCTTTACTAGCACATTCGTCCAAAAGTACTTATTCCATCCATTTTTCCTTTGGCAGAAACATAACGGAAGTCATCCTTTATAAAATGAGATCATTTTCATTAACTTCTGACACTGCATACACTTATACGGTCCCTAATTCTAACCTGCACTTCGTACGGTTGTATCCTCCATAGTAAACTGTCGTAGCATTATCAATCGAGTTTCCTGAGTGCTTTAATTTTCTGATTGGTCACCCATATTGTCTTCCAAGAATAGACAAGCATAGCGCCTGCAACACATGACATATTTTCCTTTCTTTCATTTATTTACAAGGCAATGATTAACACAAATGTGGAATTGATGACAAGAACCAGACAAGTGTCAGTGGAACAAGAGTTGAGAAGAAGGCGCTGGCGATGTATAGGTCACACATTGAGGAAACCTGTTGATAGCATTACAAGGCAGTCATTGTTCTGGAATCTACAGGGAAAGAGAGGCAGAGGTAGACCGAAAAACACATGGAGAAGAGAACTGGAAACAGGTGAAAATGATGAGGAAAGCATGGAAAGAACTTGAGGGGATGGCACAGGACAGGAAGATTTGGCATGTGTTTGTTGAAGGCCTATGCTCCTTGGGGAGCTAAAGGGTATTGATTGGTTGAATGGTTAGCATGCTGCATCCAATGATTGCTATAGTTACTTTGTGTATCGTGATTTGTTCATTAATCAGTGCTGCCTCTTCTTGCCTAACTTGTACGGTTGTCTGTTGTAAAAAATTGAATGTGAATCGCAGTCACTACTAGCTGAGTGGCCTGCCTCTGTCTAAGTCTCTATTTTGTCTAGTCCCATTGTTTTCTTTGTATTAGCTCCTTCAGCTTTATTTCTGGACGTATTCATGTCGCTCTTACTTTAGACAGGCTAAATTCCACCTCGTTGCACGTGGATATTGGCATTATGTTCAAGATCTTTTCATTTTCTCCTTTCTTGTGGGTAGTGGCAGAATTCCTTAAGTCTTTGATTCAGAGAGAAGCCGGACACACAGGAAAGCAGCCTTCAGCCTTTCATGTGATCGCGCTCGAGTCTAGAATCGAGAATGCTGGCTTTCGACTGACCGCCATAGTGTCACTATAGCGTGTGTGTTACGTACTCCAGAGTGTTGTTGACAATTAAAGTTGATATTACAGTACGGGTCATGAATCATTGGTGTATATTGTGAGAGCCATACTGAAAGCTGTTATCAATGTTAGAATGTTGCGAATGGCTTAAGTTCTTGGCGAATAATCACACATACAACTTTGGCGAACTGTAACATTTACACATACACAGTGTCAACTGTATTAAAAAAAAACAATCAGCAGGCAAAGTCCTCTAGCCGATACAAATATTTAATAACATGTTCCATCATATTTAAACAAGGCTCCAAGACTCCATTGTAATAATCCAAACAGTGAGATATGCAACAACTGTCAGGTCCGCCTTCATAATACAACTCTATCTCGGACTTCTTTGCCAACCATCTTACAAGTTTCTGCAGTCACATTGTACCTTTTCAAAGTCTATCTAGACGGACAACAAAATCACTTAAGAATGACATATACAATAAAGCACATTATGTATTATATATACTGATGCCGAGAAGCTGGAAAAAAATGTGTAGAAATGGATTTTCCCCGTGTTTGTCATGAGATAGCGAATGGCTGCTGGAATGGAAAGTGCATGATTCAACCCACTGGTTTGTGTACAGACTACAAGAAAACAATGAAAGTTACACGTGCAACATGATTCCCAACAGATATGACCCTGAAAATGTGTACACGTTGTGGCAGTATACTCGGTATAAAAAGGCAGTTGAGACAAAACACCCAGTACATGTGCTTAAAATGCCATGACATCTGAAAACGACCGCCAATGAGCCATTTGTATGTTGGAGACCGGAATAAGCTCGCGGGCCATTGTCAGAAGGATGAATTGAAACCACAACGCTATTGTACGTCTCAATGAACGTTACGGAACCACTGGCAGTGCCCGGGATAGACTTCGGAGTGGCCAACCACGAATTACTACCCCTGAACAAGATCGTCATATTGTGCTGAGTCACCTAAGGAATCGTTCTCTCCTGGCAAGTCAAAAGCAAAAGCAATAGTGGGTAGACGTGGGCAAGTCTCTCGAATGACAGTCATACGAAGACTCAGATATACAGGCTTTACTGCAAAACGACCTTATGTTGGGCCAAACTTGACTCACAGACATCGTCAGCAGCGCCTGCAATGAGCAGAGCAACATGTCAGATGGACTAGACTGCAGTGGAATGCTGTCCTATTCACAGACGAGAGCAGATTCAACATATCCTTTGCTGATTGACGTATGCGGATTTGGCGACGGTGTGGAGAGCGCTTTGCAGATTGCTGTGTTCGTCAGCTCAACCGATTTGGAGGTGGCAGTATTCACATTTGGGGAGGATTCAGTTTTCACCATCGCTTGCTGATACAGGGACATTGTATATCAATTGTTGCAGGCGTGTTGTTGTTTCGCTATTAGGCCACGATAGGTGTTGAAGAATGGACTGTGTCCGTCCAGGCGTAACGGATGTTCGTGACACAAATAGTGCAGGCTCAGTCTTGCCACCGAAAATGTAGGTTTAAATGTATACGAATGTCCAGTATAGAATCGAAGCGATTCTAAGCCACACAGGCGGGCATAACTAGATACAGGCCCTGGTTTGCCGCCACAATGCTGGCATTCGTTTGGATGTCTTGAAAGTGTTGAGGTGTTGTGGAAATAGAGTGTGAGTAGATCTCAATGTATGCGAATGCGTGTATGAAAGTTCGTGGAAGATAGGCATCAAAATGACATCACACTTGTAGAAGAAATTACATATAGTAATTCACATAGTTCTTGGTAACACCTCTGACGTTTGATAGACTTTATTACACCACAATAACGGGTACGCCGACTTCAACATAAATAGTCATTTACTCCAGGACATAGCATGAATAAGCATAGTTCATCAAACAGCTGTGCAAGTACATAATAATGCTGACTTCGAATAATTCCACCTTCGTCAGCTACAGCTTAATATAGTAAATAGGTAAGTTAATACAACTCCTTCCTGACATCAATAAGTCAGATATACTTTTATGGGTCTACAGCAGGCCACGCAATATGGCGGGCTTTTCTTGATATCATGGTCCTCCGTGGTATTCCTATAACAAACAGGATTAAGTTCGACCTGGTTGAATGTCATTATCGCAGATAGCGGAATAGCACTTATTCCGATCATTGGGCATGCACCAGCCCAGTGCATATAATATTAGAATACTTCATGAGCTCCATTACTAGTATTCATTAGATGAGCTCTTTCCCGCCAAAGGGAAAATCATTAGCTGGCTACAAAAGTCACTTATATTACAGCAAAAAACATTGAACTGTCTAAAGGGTAAATTACCTTAATATCCCTTTTGAATACACAACACATAATCACTCGCCTCCAAGGCGTAATCAGAATATAACAATGGGGAACACTATTAAACCATCTTGGTCGAACAACCACAGGACCTTCCCCGAAACCATCTTGACCCGTTCAAAATCTACAGCTCGACACATAACACAGGATGTCTTAAATTGCACCAGATTCTTTTGCGCATGTCTCATGACACTCGACCTTTGAGTTACAAATCAGATAGGTGAACATCGATTCTAACATTAGACGTTGGGTTAACAGACAAGCGGGACAATCCCTACTGTCAAATACAATCCCAGTAAAATATGAGTACCTTTCCTTAGAACAGGAAACTATTACATTAAAGTCTCCACAATTAAATCGGTACATTTTAACATATTATCGATTAAACTGATCGCAACACTTGCCTCTTCACGTCTTCCGTGGAAATGTTAATGCTGTGACATATTGTTACACCTATGTAAGTGGCGTAGGAAGACAATGTTAATATCTTTCACTGAAGAAGGCAATCAGCTTATGGTCGGGCTTACGATGGCCGACAGCTGTGTGAATATGTAGAAGTCAATATACGCGGATGTTAAGGGTTCTGGCATACCTGCACCAACTGGAACCACACACCACAGTAAACATAAGAGTCAGGAAATATTGAAACTAGCTGTAACGTTTCACAGTTTATTACGACAGACTTATGTAGACATCATGGGATGAAATATCATAGCATATCATGGAGCAACATGTAAATAAGTCCATAACAGTGTGCATAATCCAAAAGGATATAATCGTAGATAACAGCCCATATTACGTCATCCGGCATCAGGTAAGTAAATCCGTACAACTCCATTACAGGTATAAAAAAATCTCAAGTATATAAGCTGCAGAACACAGCATCTTACAATCCCAGATAACACAGCAAAAATATTCATCAAAAGGAACTGCCCACCTCGCAGTTTACAGCAATATAGCCGGAGCCGACATACTCCATGGCTTCGAGTAATAAACACAGGGCAAGGAACATTCCCTTCAATATCTCTCAATCTCTCAATACACAGCACATTAACAAGCCATTATATCCAAGGCTTTGAATAGCAAATACCGGTACAAAGAACATTCCCGTCAATATCGCTCAATCTTCATATCCACCATAGGAAATATGGGTATATCTATATATTAAATTCTCCCTTTTCACAAAAATATACTGGAACACATTAACGAGATGGGAAAACGACCATCTCGAAGCTCTGCCAGGAACGCACTGTCACGAGATTACAGCCTCTCAGAACAGCTCAGTAAAAATTACTCAAGCGCGAACTCACCGCGTGAGAACTCAGCTCAGCTCAACCGTCTCTTCCCCAAAAAACCACTAAGAACGTACGAGCACTTTCTTTATATTATTTTTATTGTTATTTTTTTCGTACGCTCGCTAATATTCGATGCGAAATCTCAGGTTATTATTAAGGTCTAACGTGACATTGATTTTACGTGAGTATCCCCTTTTTCTTGTACAGAGACAGGTTTCCCTCGCCATGAGGAAGATAATCGCCGATTTCGGAGGTACCCATTAAAGCTGGGTCGGCTCAGGAGCCGCCAGTCCCTGGTCGACGACACTCCTTCAAATGTCCTGGCCAGGTCTCGAGTTAATCTAGTCCAAATCCCGGTCGACGAAAAATCCTCAAATGCCGTCACCCGAGTTTGATCCTGGATCACCCGGTCGCCAGAGCGGTGTGGTAACCACTACGCTTGCGCGGCTCCTATATTATTTTTAAAAAACAAACTAACAGCTAGTCAGAAGAGCTATGTTAAAAAATTACTGAGCATAAAGCCCCCCCCCCCCCCCCCCACTAAAAAATCATCTCATCAGTAAAGCGTGCTAACTAACGGTGTACAAAAATCCGACCCATAAATACAAATCTTTAACACCTAACTCCTACTAACAAAATATGACTTAACAGACTACACCGACCTCCGGGGAAAAGAATGATATCATTTTTTTTGACAAGTACATGGAACAAAAAAATTGAGATCGATGCAATTCCAATATCTACACACAAGGATTACACTATGTTAAGTCATAAAATTAAACTAACAATAAAAGGATGAAAGTATGAGTAGAATATGAAGAAGAAGAATGACAATAGAATCAAATGCAGACGTAGATGTCGTATGCAAGCATAAACAAAAAACGAACCAACAAGTAGAAATCTTTAACACCTAACTCCTACTAACAAAATATGACTTAACACATATCGAGACGAAGTTCTAAATGCATTGGTTGCTCCTGCGTTCACAAATTATCCAGACTTGCAGCTTCTCCAGCAGGATAACGCACGTGCGCACACCGCATGCATTACGCAGCAATATCTTCAGCAGCAGAACTTTGTGACGATTGATTGGCCTGCCCTATCACCAGAAATGTCTCCTATAGAACATCTGTGGGACGTGCTTGGACGCAGAGTCTGCAGGCAAGGTTCTCCAGCTAATCTGCAACAGCTCGAAGCTGCTCTTACACGTGAATGGGACCTGATGCCCCGGAATTTCCTTCAACGACTTGTGCGTTCCATGCGGAGCCGCTGCCAAGCTTGTTTGCAAGCACATGGTGGACATACCAGATACTGAGGATAGTGTAAATGACATTTTTTATTGGTTTCATTTTTGGTTTTCTCCCCTGTCTGCACAAGAATGCAATGAATTTCATAACAATCAAATGTACAAATTAAGAACCAGCATGGATTCATAGGAAAATGAATAAAGATTCCAAATATGTAAACTTGTAAACACTTATATTTACATTTCCCACTCTGTTCCTGAATTATACAGGTGGTGCGTTTTTAATGTGCTTCCGTATATATAACTCCGATACCCATCTCGAAATATACGCCTTTAAATCACTGGATTAAATACACAAAGTGTCGGTTCTCATTGAACTAGGATCACGTTTAACTTGGAATATAATATCGTATGACGGATACCGTGTTGAGACTACTGTTAAGGGGTTTCCCTACAGTGAAAACTAACTTTTGTTCTAATAACATTTTCAAACTTTTTATGTGCTCAATAGACACAGTGTATGTCCATGAACCAAATTCTACAGTTTATTTTGTTAAAAAACATGTGGTTACCATGGTAACCAAAAAAAAAATCCGCCATATTGGATTTTCACCACTTTTCGAGAGCTAAAAACTTATGTTTCCCATTGACCAAACTTTACCAAATTGCACACACATGTTGTGACTGACAATTAAAACAATTTATCAGGGGCTTTTTTTGATAAGTTAAAAATTCTATTTTTAATGATTTTTTAAAAAAATACACTATATTTGTATGAAAAACAATGAAAAAAAATATTTAAAAAATATATCAAAGCAAATTACCAAAATATAAAAAATAGCCCCTGTCATTTTAAAGGTATATATGTGTCCTACATGCATGCCAAATTTCAGACTGATCTATTAGATAGTTTGTAAAAAATAACATTTTTTGTTAATAAAATGTTAGTTTTGAGAAAAATGCATTTTAGTCACCGAATGACTTGTCTTGTCCAATATACTCCATTCTGGGGGGCTGAATGTGTTTAAAATTGTCCAGCACTATATGCTGCACCTCCTTCAGCTTCCTGCAGCTGCTCCTCTTGCCTTTATCTTGCCTAATTTTTCTTCTTTCCTTCTACATGGTAACCAAAAAAAAAACAACCGCCATATTGGGTTTTACACCAATTTTCAAGAGCAAAAATCTTATGTTTACCATTGACCAAACTTTATCAAATTGCATACACATGTTGTGACTGACAATTAAAACAATTTGTCTAGGGCTTTTTTTGATAAGATAAAATTTCTATTTTTAATGACTTTTTTTTAAAAATACTCTATATTTGTATGAAAAACAATGAAAAAAATATATTTAAAAAAATATATCAAAGCAAATTACCAAAATATCAAACAAAGCCCCTGTCAATTTAAAGGTATATATGTGTCCTATATGCATGCCAAATTTCAGACTGATCTATTGGATAGTTTGTAAAAAAAAACATTTTTTGTTAATAAAATGTTAGTTTTGAGAAAAATGCATTTTAGTCATCGAGTGACTTGTCTTGTCCAATATACTCCATTCTGGGGGGCTGAATGTGTTTAAAATTGTCCAGCACTATATGCTGCCCCTCCTTCAGCTTCCTGCAGCTTCTCCTCTCGCCTTTGTCTTGCCTAATTTTTCTTCTTTCCTTCTACCCTGGTAACCAAAAAAAAAAAAACAACCGCTATATTGGGTTTTTCACCACTTTTCAAGAACAAAAATCTTGTTTCCCATTGACCAAACTTTATCAAATTGCACCCACATGTTGTGACTGAAAATTAAAACAATTTTACTCATGATTATTTTAATAAGTTTAAAATTCTATTTTTAATGATTTAAAAAAAAAAAAAACTATATTTGTATGAAAAAATATTTTTTTAAATATTTTTTTTAATTTATAAAAGAAAATTACCAAAATATCAAAAATGCAGATGTGTTACTTTAAAGATATAGATGTGTACTACTCATGATTATTTTTATAAGTTTTAAATTATATTTTTAATGATTTAAAAAAAAAAAACTATATTTGTGTGAAAAAATATTTTTTAAAATATTTTTAAAAAATTTATAAAAGAAAATTACCAAAATATCAAAAATGCAGATGTGTTTTTTTTAAAGATATAGATGTGTACTATATGCATGCCAAATTTGAGACTCCTCTGTTTGATAGTTTTAGTGAGAAATCGTGCATTTTCGGCACAAATTTGAAAATCATAGCATGGGGGTGGTGCCGACAATATGCTTTTTGATACATCAAATGCATTTTTTATGTTATAAAACCTTGCTCAATCGATTCCTCGATGATTATTTAATAAAATAAGCTCAAAAGTAAAAAATCTATATTTTGTACGTAAAATCCAGTTTTCATAGTAGTGGACCTCCTTAAGGCAGAATATATGATGCATATTTATGTAATGTGTATCTTAACCACACATAGGCTATTACCAGTTAATATACGCCGTGATATGTCTCTCTGTGGTTAATCATGTGTTTGCATGGGTTTTTACTTATATTGAATACGATACATTCAATAGGTCATATGTTGTTTATGACGTGATGCGTTCTGCACTAATGTATGCAAAAAACGGTTAAGATTCTTGGCCTTTCGTGATTTGTAGTATTCGAGGAAGGACGTATTATATGTAAGCTCCTGAGATACTGTGGAAGTTGAGCTATCAGTGGCATTTTATATTATTCGAAGGCCACCACAATTATTGTGATAATGTATAAGATGATCCAGAACCTAGTGAGAGGTTTGTGACAACCTAAGAAGTTTTCTGCGATATAATTCCGCGTCTACATTGTCTGACGCACATTACTTGGGTGATCATCGTTCGTATTCACCCCTAGTACAGCGGCCAGAAATGTTTTGATGAGACGTGACTATTGAAGGACAGAACGAAATATCTATATTATGCTATGCCAATATTTCGATGATGTCGTTATCAAGTATCATTAATAAACGTCAACCATATTATGTAGACCCATCCACCTCACGGCTTGGATTCATGAGAACTGATGTCATGTATGTTCTTGCCCGTCTGCATTCATGTGTGTCAGTATATTTGGTCACTGAACTTTTGAATATATTCAATATATACTACAAGAGAAAAATCACCCGTAACACTTACACACATATGCAACCAGTCTAGTCGGCAAACACTAGCAACCTCCCAGCAGAAACTCTCCACATTTAGCAGTACGATTACCCGCCAAACGCTTCTACTTCACACCAGAAAATTCCATCCTATTACAGTAGAAATGGTAGGCTGTTCACTAACAGTGTGTTACCATGTTAGACTGTCCTGCACACAGCTAATTTGTGTATTTCTGTGTGTGGAAAAAGTGTTCCACTAATGACATGGTTTTTAATGCCACAAAAGTCTTTTAGTTTATCACCATTTTCATTTGCTATTCCGCTGCCTTATCTTCCAATTACTCTTTCGTTATATGTAATACGAGTTATAACCTTAGCACTGAGATCTTCCATTTATGTGATAAGATCATACTTTGGTGTACATTCCATTTCTTTTGGTAATTGTTGACAAATCTCACCCGTAACTTCTATGGCACTATCATTCTTTGGCAACAAAGCACAAATTTAATTTTTCATTTATGACAATCTAAAGCCTTAGCTGAGAGTGTTCTTGAAAAGGATTGGTTGGAGGAAGTGAGTAGTTTAAAGTACGTAAAGCTGCATGTGTCAGCATAACGAGGAATGGAAGTCAAGATGAGGTGCAGATAAGGTGTAGGGACAAAAGTTCTGGGCGCATTGAAATATTGTTGGCAGTGATGGGATTTATCGCTGTCGAATTGCCGTATTGTCGTACAGTCGTGTTTACCTAATTTGTGTTTCCAGTGTCGGTTTATTTTGTGGCTGAATATAGTTGTGTTGCTCTCCGTATCATTCTGTTTTATTTTTGTCCTATTCCAGAATGTCTTATCATGAAACGAACATCAAAAAAAAAAAAAAAGGAAAGAAAGAAAGAAAAGAGATGTTGTGTTGATCACAAGGCAGGAAGTTATGACACGTGCATGAAGTTAAAAAGTCAAGTGGATTTATGAAGCATTTATTTCTTTTCTTTTTTGAAAAGCAAGAAGCTGGTACATCGGCAGTAACTGCATCCTATGTTAGTGTTGACTAACCCACCAATATATTAGTAGCAAAATTAAGTGTCTTTCAAGAACCAGAAGTATTTTCATGTGGCCAAACGATACTTAGTGGAGATGCAATTCAGTATCATGATATAGCTTTCTTGAGGTGTGATGAGACATTAAAGAAAGTCATTTTATTAGATGCAGTGACTACATAAACGATCAAATTAAATTCGAAGTCTTTTAAAAATAGCAAAGGATCTTTTATTCGCACAAAAAATCGATCTATTAATAAAAGATAGTTTAGAAGAAAGTTGAGAAATGGAAATGGAGAAGGCGTATGACGCTCCAGGCTTGTTTAGTCTTAAAACAAAAGGCAGCCTTTTGTTTATATTGTTTTCTGTTTTCCAATCAGTCTTCGTTGAAGCAGGACAATTGGTTCAATTCCTGGAAAACGTAGAAAGGTTTTCGCTTTCATGAAAAACAAAAAATCATCGATACTGTTTAACACAGATGAAAGGAAAATGGAAGAATGATTGTAGATAACAGAGGGATCCTTGACGTAGAGCTTCAAGCTCAAATTGTAGATAACAGAGGGATTCTTGACGTAGAGCTTCAAGCTCAAATTGTAGATAACAGAGGGATCCTTGATGTAGAGCTTCAAGCTCAAATTGTAGATAACAGAGGGATCCTTAACGTAGAGCTTCAAGCTCAAATTGTAGGTAACAGAGGGATCCTTAACGTAGAGCTTCAAGCTCAAATTGTAGATAACAGAGGGATCTTTGACGTAGAGCTTTAAGCTCAAATTGTAGAGAACAGAGGGATCCTTAACGTAGAGCTTCAAGCTCAAATTGTTGATAACAGAGGGATCCTTGAGGTAGAGCGTCAAGCTCAAATTGTAGATAACAGAGGGATCCTTGATGTAGAGCTTATAGCTCAAATTGTAGATAACAGAGGGATCCTTGACGTAGAGCTTCAAGCTCAAATTGTAGATAACAGAGTGATCCTTAACGTAGAGCTTCAAGCTCAAATTGTAGATAACAGAGGGATCTTTGACGTAGAGCTTCAAGCTCAAATTGTAGATAACAGAGGGATCCTTGACGAAGAGCGTCAAGCTCAAATTGCAAAAGAAAAATGACAAGGAAAATAAAGATGGCGAGATGTTCCCCACAGAATCCTCCAGTCCAGACAATTTATAGCAACTGGAAACCTTTCACTGCGTGGCCACAAGGAATCCCTTTGACGGGAAGAAGAGAGTAATGCTGGAAATTTCCTTCGGTTACTAAAGTTGTTAGCAAACTTTTAATTAACCGCCTTGAAAGAACATCTCAGTAATGTGGAAAAGTACCCTGGAACAACATCATAGTTATCTCTTTTAGAGCAGAATCGGCTGAAGACTTCTTTTGTTCATCAAAAATTGTTACGGGGCATCCATTTGGTCAAATATTTTGGCCTTATGATTGATTCAGCTCCAGATGAAGCACATCTAGAACAAATAGCAATTTGTTATGTTGATATTGATTTTTAGAAGAAAATAATTGATGTCAAAGAGTCTTTCCTTGGATTTATTCAATTATAATAGAAGAATGATGAAAGCATTCAATAAGTGATTTTAGAAGAACTGGAAACAGACTAAATGCTATTAGAAGACTGTTGGTCTCAGTGCTATGACAATGCTGCTATGGCTGGTTATAAAAGTTGTGTTTAACAGAGTTATATTGACAAAAGACAAGCAAACCTGTTTTTGTAATCTTTGATAATCATTCTGTCAATTTGACTGACGTGCAAACAGCTACCCATGGTGCACTAGTGATAACTTTTTGTTGTGTATTTGAGTCATTTTATTCATTCCTTTTACGTTCCTCCCTTCGCTGGCAGTAGCTGATAGATATAATAGTTACCCATAGTTGTCAAATCTGAGCCTGAAACGCGGTGGAATTCTAGTACAAAGGCAGTAAAGCCAGTACATGAATACTTTGATATTACAGTTAAAGTCTTGAAAAGCGTGATTGACGATAGAACGTAGAACACTCCCAACTAAGATGGTTTGGCCACGTCTGCAGAATGGGAGAAGGTCGACTACCACGACAAGCATGTGAAACTAAGAATCAGGAATCCAGACCTCAAGGACGAATCAGAGTCCGTTGGAAGGATAACATCAAGCAATCTCTGATGGACCGAGGACTAGACTGGAACCAGGCCTGGAGGAAGACAGCTGACTGGATAGTATGGCCCGAAGAGGAGCAGCTAGAAGATGTTTCCATGCTATAAATCGCGGATTCCTGAGTTAAATAAAATTTATCATGAAAAGTAAGACGGTGGTGTACCATTCCGCCTATGTTCCAGTCTTGATCTATGGATGCAAGTCATGGACAATGACTACAACCCACAAAATCCAGCCCTAAACTTCACAAATGAGATATCAGAATACGGTGTTGAAGCAACCTAGAAGAAAAATCCTTATGATTGTGGACTTAGATGTAATCCTGTGGTGAGCACTTGCACAGGCGGTTTTGATCTGTCACCCAGCAGTGTTTTAACTTTTCGAAGCAAATTGCCGTAACCTAGGCGACACAAGGTTGAATCCTTCAGCATTTCACTACTCAACTGGAGACGTACCTTGAGAAATGCGGATCGTTCAGTAATTTTGAAGAATCTTATGAAGAGCTGCAAGAGATAATTATCGCGGAGCAGTTCAAAGACTCGCTCACTCTTGACATCAAATTGTTCCTGGCGGATCACGTGGCCGAAACTCTTGAACCGGTGGTTATCTTTGCAAAAAGATACCAAAACGAGCAAGGAGAAATTAACCCTGTCAGAAAGTGCGGACACAATAATCAACCTAAGCAAGCATACCGCCCCTTTACGAATACGCCAGCTACAAAATATAGAATTCAACCACAACATAATACCAGGCAGAAACAGAGCACTCACCTCTAGGGCACCAGGAGGAGATGATGTAAATCGTAGAACCGACACGCATTTCACATCCAAATGTAAGAGGAAGATAACTGACCTATATAATATTGATTTACTGTTAACCTGAGGGTCAACAGGAAACTTTACCCTTACGATACGCTAACAAAATCCCCGTCATCCCACCATCAAAGACGTAGTGACCGTTAACAGTCACTCTTTCTTTGGTCTTTATGACTAAGATAATGATTTTTAAGCTCTAATCTCGCCATCTTTGGTGAAAGCTGGTAAAACTGGTAACACTCTAGAAATACAGAAGTCCCTGAAGAATGTCGCACCCATGATTCTTCATGTTGCGGCAGTTGAAGTTTCAACACGATTTATACAGCGGAAAATTAAATCACCAGTTTTAGATAACCAAGGGAACGAACGAACGAACTTTATTTTCAAAGGGTTAAGAATTGGGCACTCAGGCCCGTCTGACATTCTGCCCTTCCTCTCTCTCTCTCTCATCATGTATACTATATCATTTCATCTTCACATTTACTTTAAGCATTATTAAGGCATTTATCATTATAAAAGTAATATTACATTTGCAATAATCATCATAATTAAAGTACGTTTTTAAAATAAAGAAAACAAAAATAAAAAAATAAAGAATTACAACAACGACAACAAAATTAACGAAAAAAAACAACAAATAATAAATTTAAAAAAACAATAAATAAAAACAATAAAACAAACAAACAACAAGACTGATAAAAATCGAATTCGTCATACAGTAAATTGGTCACGTGATTTGAGACATATTGAGAGGTGTGTTATAAGAACTGGTGAAATATTCAAATGGTCTGCTACTGAATGACTCAGGGACTCCGTGTTTTTTCCAGTGCGCGCGAACAAATTTACGAGAGATGAGCAGCTTTGAGTCTCATAGCAGATACTGCTGCAATGAATGCAATGATAGGTTCATCAAGATGAGGTGGGGTAAACAGTTTCTTTCCACGCTGTCTTTGCGTCCGCAACTCAAGACCAGAATCAGACTAGGTAGATAGACATATACGAAAGCAATTAATTTGCCAAGGGTTGAAAATCTGGCACAGTCCCCTCTTGCATTCTTCCTTCCTCTTGCTCATCTTTTATTACTGTTACTCAAACATTCTCCAGCGTACTGAAAGTATTAATGTAAGGGCAGTGCAACATTACAAGGAAGTATATCAGCATACATTAACAGTACCTGATCATAAAATTAAGAATATAATATTAAGAATAAGTATATTGTAATGAAAACTAGATCATTGGAGCCTCCATACAGTATATCAGGAAATATGACCTCTTAGGGGACAGCACACAGGATCTCAGGATGACCCAAGCTAGAGAGAATCGAGGACACGCCCAAGTGGTCCCTGACCTCTAACCTCTAATCAGTAAGAACATATTGGCGCTGAAGAAGGCCCAAAGGGATTATAAAACCCTAAAGCCGGTGCTGTACAAATTTATAAGACAACTAACTATCATGCTCCACATGGAGAACATTATAGGGAGAATAGTTTCGTCTACAGACAGGTCGAACGAACGAACGAACGAACGAACTTTATTTTCAAAGGGTTAAGAATTGGGCACGCAGGCCCGTCTGACATTCTGCCCTTCCTCTCTCTCTCATCATATATACTATATCCTTTCATCCTCACATTTACTATAAGCATAATTAAGGCATTTATCATTATAAAAGTAATATTACATTTGCAATAATCATCATAATTAAAGTACGTTGTTAACATTAAAAAAGAATAATAATAATAATAATGAATGTAAAAATAAAATAAATAAAAATAAACATTAATAGATAGATAGATAGATAGATAGATAGATAGATAGATAGATAGATAGATAGATAGATAGATAGATAGATAGATAGATAGATAGATAGATAGATAGATAGATAGATAGATAGATAGATAGATAGATAGATAGATAGATAGATAGATAGATAGATAGATAGATAGATAGATAGATAGATAGATAGATAGATAGATAGATAGATAGATAGATAGATAGATAGATAGATAGATAGATAGATAGATAGATAGATAGATAGATAGATAGATAGATAGATAGATAGAACGAACGAACGAACGAACGAACTTTATTTTCAAAGGGTTAAGAATTGGGCACGCAGGCCCGTCTGACATTCTGCCCTTCCTCTCTCTCTCATCATGTATACTGTATCCTTTCATCCTCACATTTACTTTAAGCATTATTAAGGCATTTATCATTATAAAAGTAATATAACATCAAACATTTGCAATAATCATCATAATTAAAGTATGTTTTTAAAATAAATAAAGATAGATAGATAGATAGATAGATAGATAGATAGATAGATAGATAGATAGATAGATAGATAGATAGATAGATAGATAGATAGATAGATAGACAGACAGACAGACAGACAGACAGACAGACAGACAGACAGACAGACAGACAGACAGACAGACAGACAGACAGATAGATAGATAGATAGATAGATAGATAGATAGATAGATAGATAGATAGATAACGAACGAACGAACGAACTATATTTTCAAAGGATTAAGAATTGGGCACGCAGGCCTGTCTTACATTCTGCCCTTCTTCTCTCTGTCATCTTACATACCGTATCCTTTCAATAGCACATGTATTTTGAGCATTATTTAAGCGTACAACATTATCAAGGTAAAATAATAACATACATTTGTAACATCCAGACATAATCAAATTTAAGGGGGGAAAAAATTATTAATTAAAATAGATTAACAAAAATTAATACCTTTAAAAAAAAAAAAAAAAAAAAAAAAAAAAAAAAAAAAAAAAGAAACTAACAAACACAATCAAAACAATTCATACAGTAAATAAGACATAATTAGAAACGTAATCAGATAATGGTGGCATATAATAAGAACTCGTGACAATTTGGAAATCTGCTGAAATAGCTGGGACTTCATGTGTTGTCAGCGCATGCGGAAAATGTTCCCACAGGTGAGCAACTTTGAGTCCCAAGCAGATACTGCCACAGGGAGTGAATTGTTGACGCCTCCACTACACGAGATCCAGTTTTATGACCTATGCTCCTTAGGGAGGTAAAGGGTATTGACTGAAAGATGAGAATCGTGCATATAGGCCCGTCTTGCATTTATCCCTTCCTCATACTCATCTTTTATTGCTAGGTATCCAGACATTCTCCAGCATACTGAAGGCATTAGTTCAAAGGTGATGCAACATTATAAGTGGTATAAAAGCATACATTTACAGTATCTGATTTTAATTAAGAAGTAAGGTATATTAAAATGAAAAATTAGATCATCAGACCCTCCATACAGTGTATTAGATAATAATAATTCGATAGATATATAGATAGATAGATAGATAGATAGATAGATAGATAGATAGATAGATAGATAGATAGATAGATAGATAGATAGATAGATAGATAGATAGATAGATAGATAGATAGATAGATAGATAGATAGATAGATAGATAGATAGATAGATAGATAGATAGATAGATAGTTTATGGTGGTATATAATAAGAACTTGTGACATTTTGGGAATCCGCTGCTGAATGACCTGGGACTTAGTGTGTTGTCAGCACATGCGGAAAATGTTCCCACATGTGAGCAGCTTTGAGTCCCAAACAGATACTGCCACAGGGAGTGAATTGTTTACGCCTCCACTATACGAGATCCAGCTTTATGACCTATGCTCCTTAGGGAGGTAAAGGGTATTGACTGATAGATAAGAATCGTGCATATAGGCCCGTCTTACATTTTGCCCTTCCTCTTACTCATCTTTTATTGCTAGTTATTCAGACATTCTCCATACTTAAGGTGTTAGTTTAATGGCGATGCAACATTATAAGTAGTATAAAAGCATACATTTACAGTATTTGATTACAATTAAGAAATAAGATATATTAAAATGAAAAACTAGATCATTAGACCCTCCATACAGTATATTAGATAATAATTCGAAATATAATCCCTTAGGGCGGCATATAATTGGCACTCATAATGTATTTGAGCAGTCTACGATTATATGAGTAGGGACTGTGCATGTTTTTAAGATCATGTGGAAGATTGTCGATTGTCGGGTACATGAGACAATTAACTGTCCTAGTCCCATATTATAGGGCGAATGGTTTAGTCTACAGAGAGGTCGGGAACATGAGACAATTAACTGTCCTAGTCCCATATTATAGGGAGAATGGTTTAGTCAACAGACAGGTCGGGAAAATGAGACAATTAACTGCCCTAGTCCCATATTATAGGGCGAATGGTATAAGGTTTAGTCTACAGACAGGTCGGGAACATGAGACAATTAACTGCCCTAGTCTCATATTATAGGGAGAATGGTATAAGGTTTAGTCTACAGACAGGTCGGGGAGATGAGACTATTAACTGTCCTAGTCCCACATTATAGGGAGAATGGTTTAGTCTACAGACAGGTCGGGAAAATGAGACAATTAACTGTCCTAGTCCCATATTATAGGGCGAATGGTATAAGGTTTAGTCTACAGACAGGTCGGGAACATGAGACAATTAACTGCCCTAGTCTCATATTATAGGGAGAATGGTATAAGGTTTAGTCTACAGACAGGTCGGGGAGATGAGACTATTAACTGTCCTAGTCCCACATTATAGGGAGAATGGTTTAGTCTACAGACAGGTCAGGACGATGAGACAATTAACTGTCCTAGTCCCATATTATAGGGAGAATGGTTTAGTCTACAGACAGTTCGGGGGCATGAGACAAATAACTGTCCTAGTCTCATATTATAGGGAGAATGGTATAAGGTTTAGTCTACAGACAGGTCGGGGAGATGAGACTATTAACTGTCCTAGTCCAATATTATAGGGATAATGGTTTAATCTACAGACAGGTCGGGGACATGAGACAATTAACTGTCCCAGTCCCATATTATAGGGAGAATGGTTTAGTCTACAGACAGTTCGGGAGCATGAGACAATTAACTGTCCTAGTCTCATATTATATGGAGAATGGTATAAGGTTTAGTCTACAGACAGGTCGGGGAGATGAGACTATTAACTGTCCTAGTCCCATATTATAGAGGGAATGGTTTAGTCTACAGACAGGTCGAGAACATGAGACGATTAACTGTCCTAGTCCCATATTATAGGGAGAATAGTTTAGTCTGCAGACAAGTCGGGAACATAAGACAATTAACTGTCCTAGTTCCACATTATAGGGAGAATGGTTTAGTTTACAGACAGGTCTGGAACATGAGACAATTAACTGTTCTAGTCCCATATTATAGCTAGAATGGTTTAGTCTACAGACAGGTCGGGAACATGAGACAATTAACTGTCCTAGTCCCATATTATAGGGAGAATGGTTTAATCTACAGACAGGTCAAAACATGAGACAATTAACTGACCTAGTCCCATATTATAGAAAGAATGGTTTAGTCTACACTCCGGTCGGGAACATGAGACAATTAACTGTCCTAGTCCCATATTATAGGGAGAATGGTTTAGTCTACAGGCAGGTCGGGAACATGAGACAATTAACTGTCTTAGTCCCATATTATAGGGAGAATGGTTTAGTCTACAGACAGGTCGGGAACAAGAGACAATTAACTGTCCTAGTCCCATATTAACCCCCCCCCCCTCATGCAACAGCTGCATAATCCCAATTTACAACTCCATTGAGGATCATGAGCCTTAATTAGATGTTTTCCTTGAATAGTTTTGGCCGGGCAGCAACGAGAGACTCGACAACACGTGAAAGCTCGCTCGGATTGCAATAGCGTGGTCAACAAAAATTTTGAAAAGCAACCATTAATCCTTGATGATTGAGAAGAAGCAGAGTACAGAACTCCCAACAATGGTGAGCTCTGACATCTATTCACCACTAATCCTCAGCATAACAGAGCTGAAAAGACGCAGGCTGAAGACGTAACCTGCTATAATAAACACCATACATCACAGAGTATACTTCAGCTGGAGCTTTCCACAAAGAAGATGGTGTTCTATATCGCCGAGTGAGAAATGAAAAACAATTGGTTGTTCCACTCCCCTTCACCTCTCACATCATGAAAGCTGGGCATGTCTTTCCATCAGATGAACATGTTTAATTGGGAGTGACTGTGCCTATTCATGCGTACAGTCTGGTAACCAATGTCAGCAAAAATACCAGTCATTGACAATGCATATATTGCAACCACTATGAGTCAAAAATACCAATCACTGACAACGCACATATTGAAATGGAAGAGCAAAGCCGTCTCACAAGAGACGACACTAGGGGAATTCAAAAGCACAGTAAAAATGATCGCCCAAATCTCTATTATTTAATAATTGTTCAGGAAGTCCAGGGTAGCATCGTCGAGGGATGTTTCCCTTGCTCCGGCAGTAGTGGTCAACGAATGTTAAAAACGTCGAGTTTAAGGATATGTTTTCAGAAGATTACAACCTTTACTCAAGATTACTGTTGACAGATATGTAAAATCAAGAGTCAAATGGCTTGGTTGGAGTACATTCCTTGCGTTGTAGGAGTAACTGACTTAAATTTTTAGAGTGTCCTCTAGACCCGTATGTTGTAGACGATGTTCAGCGTTAATTACTAGTATCAGAAACTGAGGATTCATTCATGCATAACCCTCCACTACCAAATGCGCAACAAACACCTGCCAAGTCCTCCTGTCACGTGCCATCATCTCAAGTACTTTCCACGTTCTTCTTTTCATTATCATCTTTGTTTCCAGTTCTCTTCTCCATGTGCTTCTTGGTCTACCTCTTCCTCTCTTGCCCTGGGGGTTCCAGAACAAGGACTGCCTTGTAATGTTATCAGCAGGTTTCCTCAGAGAAGACGTAAAATGCTCTGATAATACTTCTCTTAAGAATTTGAACTAATTATCAGGCTACCGAGATTAATGCAACTATGTGTTGGAGAGTGGAAGAAGAAAATTGCACCATTTGCCAATATATATATATATATATATATATATATATATATATATATATATATATATATATATATATATATATATATATATATATATATATATATATATATATATATATATATATATATATATATACGAAGGAAGGTCAAAAAGTAATGCCTCCTATATTTATGTACTGTATGTTAATACTGCATCGGTGTGCAATTTGTAAATTTAGCAGGATTCCTCAAACACTCTTCTGCACTGTATAGCATTACCAACCTGTTTCAGTAACAGGTGGCACCACTGTAACAGTTTAAAAATGGCTGCCAAAGACGTTCGGTTAAAACAACGTTATGTCATAGAATTCCTCAATGCTGAAGGCGAGACCCAAATTCGCATCCATGAACGTTTGAAGAATGTTTATGGAGATTCAACAGTGGATGTTAGCACTGTCCGACGTTGGGTACATCGTTGTGACGAAGCTGAAGTAGGTCAATCCTCAATGGCTGACGCAAAGCGGACTGGCCGTCCGTCTACCGCAGTGACTCCACACAACATTCAGCGAGTTGATGGCATCATTCGTGGTGACCGTCGGGTAACACTGGATGAACTTTCTTCCTTGTTGTCCATTAGTAAAGGCAGTGTCCAGAACATCATTAAAGACGGTGGGTACCCAGAATGTTGACAGGCAGACATAAAGAAACAAGGAAAACCATAGCCATCAACCTCCTGCACCGTTACGAAACTGAAGGAGAAGGGTTTTTATCGAATATTGTGACAGGTGATGAGACTTGAGTTCAATTTTTTTTAACCAGAATCCAAGAGGCAGTCAATGAAATGGCATCACACAACATCGCCGACAAGAAAGAAGTTCAAAAGTTCACCATCTGTAGGGAAAGTTATGGCCTCCGTATTTTGGGATGAGAAGGGTGTGATTCTTCTCGACTTCTTGGAACAGGGAAACAATGTGAATGCAGCCCGTTACATTGAAACTTTGAAGAAACTTAGAGGTCGTCTTCGGCGACTTTACCCATTAAAAGATCAGAGAACTGCACTACCGTTGCACGATAATGCCACGCCACACACCGCTAAACGCACCATTGAAGCGATTGCAGAATTTGGCTGGACATTATTACCATATCCCCCTTACAGTCCCGATCTTGAACCCCTGACTTCCATCTGTTTGGACCACTAAAAGAAGATCTTCACGGACATCACTTTGAGGACACCGAGACCCTTAAACGCGCAGTATGCCAGTGGTTTAGGAAAACATGGATACATAGCATAGGAATACATGCCGTTGTGAGAAGATGGACAAAAACTGTAACAAATAACGGTGACGACATTGAGAAATAAAATTTTGAAGTTCAGACTTGTGGCTACAATTCAATGAGAATTTAATTCTGTTTTCTTGCCTATTGAATGAAATTAAAAATTACGAGGCATTATTTTTTGACCGTCCCTCGCACATATTATATATACTGATGCCGAGAAGCTGGAAAAAAGTGGGAATGGAATTTCCCCGTGTTTGTCGTGAGGTAGAGAGCGAATGGCTGCTGGAATGGAAAGTGCATGATTCAACCCACGGGTTTGTGTACAGACTACATGAAAACAATGAAAATTACACGTGCAACACGATTCCCAACAGCTATGACCCTGAAAATGTGTACGCGTTGTGGCAGTATACTCGGTATAAAAAGGCCGTTGAGACAAAACACCCAGTACATGTGCTTGAAATGCCACGACTATCTGAAAACGACCGCCAACGAGCCATTGGTATGTTGGAGACCGGAATGAGCTCGCGGGCCATTGCCAGAAGGATGAATTGCCACCACAGCACTATTGTACGTCTCAATGAACGTTACGAAATCACTGGCAGTGCCCGGGATAGACTTTGGAGTGGCCAACCATGAGTTACTACCCCTGCGCAAGATCGTCATATTGTGCTGAGTCACCTAAGGAATCGTTCTCTCCCGGCAAGTCAAACAGCAAGAGCAATGGTCGGTAGACGTGGACAAGTCTCTCAAATGACAGTCATACGACGACTCAGAGATACAGGCTTTACTGCAAGACGACCTTATGTTGGGCCAAACTTGACTCACAGACATCGTCAGCAGCGCCTACAATGGGCAGAGCAACATGCCAGATGGACTAAACTGCAGTGGAATGTTGTCCTATTCACAGACGAGAGCAGATTCAACATATCCTTTGCTGATGGACGTATGCGGATTTGGCGACGGTGTGGAAAGCGCTTTGCAGATTGCTTTGTTCGTCAGCACAACCGATTTGGAGGTGGCAGTATTCACATTTGGAGAGGATTCAATTTTCACCATTGCTTGCCTCTTCACGTCTTCCGTGGAAATGTTAATGCTGTGACATATCGAAATGAGGTTCTGGATGCATTGGTTGCTCCTGCGTTCACAAATTATCCAGACTTGCAGCTTCTACAGCAGGACAACGCACGTGCGCACACCGTGTGCATTACGCAGCAATATCTACAGCAGCAGAACATTGTGACGATTGATTGGCCTGCCCTATCACCAGACATGTCCCCTATAGAACATCTGTGGGACGAGCTTGGACGCAGTGTCTACAGGCAAGGTTCTCCAGCTAATCTGCAACAACTCGAAGCTGCTCGTACACGTGAATGGGACTTGATTCCCCGGAATTTCCTTCAGAGACTTGTGCGTTGCAAGCGGAGCCGCTGCCAAGCTTGTTTGCAAGCACCTATAAAAGAAGTCGAAAAGATTACATGCCTCCAGCCAATGACAGATAGAAGAGACTGCAGGGCTCCGCAACAGGCCGAAAAATTCAAAAGACTAACAGATCACCCAATGTACCATAGAATAAATGCTCTTAGAAGGCAAAGACTCAAACGAAGTAATTTTGTAGAATCAACCAAACCACAAATGAGAGCAGTATCCATAGATAAAATATCCACTGTTAAACCCATCTACGCTGCACACTAGCTTCTACTTTGGAAACAAAATTGTTTCCCCAAAATTATAGAAAACATTCCTGGAATTGAAGGTAAAAAGAGCCAAACTGCAACAGATAGAAAATCCATAGCGACAAAGTACATAAAGAAACATTATCCACGCAACACCTGGACACATGCATACACAGATGGATCAGCAACAAATGCAATAGATAATGGAGTTAATGGTGTCTTTCTGACCTTAAGCACTGGTGCAGAAAAAAGGCTGTCAGTGGCGACAGGACGATTCTCCAACAACTTCAGAGCAGAGGCAGAGGCCTTGAAAACTGCAGCAGAGGTTATATTGACAGAAGAAAGCACAGAGAGACAAATTGCTTTCTTTACTGATGCACAGTCAGCAGTTGCAACGTTGAAAAGCCAAAATAATACAGACATGGATGATCTCAGAATTGTGCTCCAAAAACTTTGTCAACGATTCAAAAGTGTTGTGATCCAATGGATCCCATCTCATTGTAACATCACCGGCAATGAAGAGGCTGACAAAATGGCAAAAGAAGGTTCACATCTATCTCAGCCTGATGCAAGCATAACTTTTGAGGAGGCAAAGAGTTTTATCAGAATCAGATACAGAAACAAATGGAATGTAGAACATCCAGGGCACACACAGAATGATGCTTACTACCAGCTCCACAGAAGAGAACAAGTGGTAATCTTCAGACTCCGCACTGGCCACAATAGATTGAGATACCATCTATTCAACAAGCTAAAGATAGGAGCTACCGATCAGTGTAACTGCGGCACTGATAAAATGACTGCTGAACATCTGCTTCAAAGTTGCCCCTTACATGTGGTACAGAGAATAGTGCATATGGCCGACGCCAGTTCCTTTCGTGGAAAAGCTTTACGGGAATTCAAATAGCCTCAAACTGACTACTGCTTTCTTTGAGAACATTCAAGTGGACGTCGTCTGAGAGTGTACGAAGAAGAAGAATAAGAAGTTTGCAAGCGCACGGTGGACATACCAGATACTGAGGATAGTGTCAATGAATTTTTTTATTGGTTGCAGTTTTGGTTTTCTCCCTTGCCTGCACAGAATGCAATGACATTCAAAACAATCAAATGTACAAATTAATGACCAGCATGGATTCATAGGAAAATGAATAACGATTCCAAATATGTAAACTTGTAAACACTTATATTTACATTTCACACTCTGTTCCCGGATTATACAGGTGATGCGAATTTAATGTGCTTCAGTATATATATATATATATATATATATATATATATATATATATATATATATATATATATATATATATATATATATATATATATACATTATATAGCCGTTCCTTTGGATCTACCACCTGTGTGGAGAGGGGGAACATGCTGCATGGGCAACAGCTTGATATCCATATAACTGTGCCCAAGCTCGCGCCCTGGAGAGGATACTCCAGCTTCACCCTATAGATGTCGGCAAAACACGGGAAGTAGCAGTTACCGGTTATAAGCATTTTGCCCAATTGGCGTAGGGCATGGCGCTAGGGGCTACATCCGACAGTAGGAGAGGTTCGAGGATCTCACTGGACTGCTACTGCCCGCTTCAAGCTGGGCAGCCCCAGACAATAAGGTGTTAAAACATGCATTCAGAGATTTAACTGAAGGAATATGCCTTCACATTAGGTCAGATGGCCGTCTGTTTAATCTTTCAAGGCTGAAGGCAAAAACAAAAATCAGAAGGGTCACTATAAGAGACTTGTTGTTCGCTGATGATGCTGCAGTCGTCACTCAAAGCCAACAGGAGCTTCAGAACTTGATGATTCGCTTCACTAAAGCATGCAAGAACTTTGGCCTCACAATAAATCTAAAGAAAACGAATGTGCTGAGTCAGGATGCAGGTGCTGCACCAGTTATCACTATCGATAACTATGAATTGGCAGTGGTGCACCACTTCACATACCTAGGGTCTACCATCAATAACAGACTCTCACTGGATACAGAAATCGACAGCCGCATTGGCAAAGCTGCAGCTACCTTTGCCCGCCTCACATCCCGTGTTTGGGGAAACTCCAAACTCACAACGAAGACCAAAACTGCGGTATATAATGCCTGCGTCACCAGCACACTCCTATATGGCAGCGAGACCTGGACGACCTATGCTAAGCAAGAAAGAAGGCTCAATACCTACCATTTCCGGTGTCTACGCCGCATCCTCGGCATTTCATGGAAATATAAAGTGACAAATGTCGAGGTGTTGTCACGTGCTGGCCTTCAAAGTATGTATACGCTGCTTAGACAGCGCAGACTTCGCTGGCTTGGCCATGTTCGCCACATGGAAGATGGTCGCATCACAAAAGATATCTTCTACAGACAATTAGCAGATGGCAAGAGGACAGTTAGACGACCACAGCTGAGGTTCAAAGATGTGTGCAAGAGAGATATGAGGGCACTGGACATGGATCCAGCAACATGGGAGGATAAAGCTGCCGATCGCACTAAGTGGCGATGCTATTTACGGCGCCACCTCAGATTGTGCGAAAACAAGCAGAGGAGGGGAGAAAACGTCAAAAGGAGAACAAGGAAAATAAGCAGCTGAAGGCTGTCACCTCAGGGGCGCATTCCCATAGTCATTTATGACTGAAGGGGATATTATTATTATCTATATATATATATATATATATATATATATATATATATATATATATATATATATATATATATATATATATATATATATATATATATATCCAAAGGTTGTTACTGCTGGGAGTTGTAGTGAGGATAAGCTCTTACTGCAGATAAAATACTTCTATGGCACGCGCCTCAAACAGCCTCTGACAACCAAGTCCAGCTCCCGGCCTTCACGTGTGGCACAATTTGAGCCCGGCGGAATTGTTTCCACTGACGGGAGAAGGGGCAAAGGCGAGCGACTGGCGCCTTAAAACCAGCAGCTTCTGGCAGATAGGGCTCGTAATCCTTGGTTGGTAGCTTAACTAAGAGAAGGAACTCTGAATTCAAACCACCGCTGCTTTGAGGGAATATCCATTAATGGAATTGGCTTCGGGAGTAAACCCTGAGGATAAATCCTGAGTCGGAGTCCCTAAGGCAGTCTAATGTTGATTCAACATTATTCTGGCAACTACGGCGACGTGGCTGGTACCAAACTGTATCGGCTACTGCCGTTCCTTTGGATCTACCAGCTGTGTGGAGAGGGGGAACATGCTGATTGGGCAACAGTTTGATCTCCTTATAACTGCCCAAGCTCGTGCCCTGGAGCGAACACTCCAGCTTCACCCTATAGATGTCGGCAAAACACGGGAAGTAGCAGTTACCGGTTATAAGCATTTTGCCCAATTGGCGGTAGGGCATGGCGCCAGGGGCTACTTCTGACAGGGGGGAGAGGTTCTAGGATCTCACTGGACAGCTACCGCCAGCAACAAGCAGCTGGGCAGCCCCAGTCAATAAGGTGTTGTCCCGCCACTGTCTGCTTTCCCCATTGAGTGCATGAGGATTAGGGTCAAACCCGAACTGTGGAACTACAATTTTGCACCAAGCAATTATCGAAAAAATAGAAATAAGTAAGCTAACATTTGGATGCTGGAACGTCCGGACTATGTTGCCTGGACTATCCGAAAACCTACAGGATATAAACGATGTAACGAAGACAGCCATAACTAATGATGAGCTTAAACGACTTCCGGTGGATATAGCTGCACTTCAGGAAATGCGCCTGGCAGGCTCTGGAACGGTGAGCGAGAAGGACTACACATTTTATTGTCAAGGGAAAGATCTTAATAAAACTAGAGAACACGGAGTAGGTTTTGCGGTCAAAAAATCCCTAACTAAAATTGTTGAACCAGATGAGAATGGATCAGAACGCCTGTTAACACTCCGCCTGCAAACTAGCACAGGTCCCATCACCCTTGTCAGTGTGTATGCTCCTACTCTGTACTCTGCCTCAGAAGCTAAAGATGAGTTCTACGAGAATCTAGCAGCAGTCATCAAAAGCATAGCTAGGCAAGAACAGCTTGTTCTCCTTGGTGACTTTAACGCTAGAGTGGGTGCCAATAATGCTCATCTACTGAACACCATTCAAAGTACTGCACTTGCCACCTTTGGTAAGAACACGGCAAAGTCAAATGACTGGTTTAATGCTTCATCAGATGTGATGGCACCTGTCATTGAAGCTAAGGGCAGTGCTATGAATGAATACAAACGTTCACCGAGTGCTAGAACCCTACAGATCTTGATGGCTACGAGAAGCAAAGTTCAACAAACTGCTCGACGCTGTGCAAATGACTATTGGCTCCAGCTCAGTGAGAGCTTCCAGATCGCAGCGCAAACAGGCAACATTAAACAAATGTATGACGGTATAAAGAAAGCACTTGGCTCCCCAAAAAGTAAGACGGCACCGCTAAAAACCATCAGCGGAGAGAAGCTAACCGATAAGGGTAAGCAGATGGAGAGGTGGGTCGAGCACTACTCTATGCTAGAGAAAATACCGTTACACATGCAGCCCTTGATGCTGTCAAATGTCTGCCAACTATGGAGGAGCTGGATGCCGAACCAACATTAGAGGAACTCAGCAAGGCCATTGATAGCTTGGCCTCTGGCAAAGCACCAGGCAGTGATGGGATTCCTCCTGATTTAATCAAATGCTGTAAGAGCACGCTATTACATCCCCTGCATAGGATGCTGTGCCAGTGCTGGGAAGAGACAACTATTTCTCAAGACATGCGAGATGCCAGGATTGTAACACTGTATTTAAAAAAGGAGACAGAAGTGATTGCAATAACTACAGAGGCATCTCTTTTCTTAGTATTGTTGGTAAGGTTTTTGCCAAAGTCATCTTAATGTGACTACGCTGAGGTGGGTTTTGATGTTAAGAAGGTTGGTGTGTAGTAAAGTTGTACTTGAGTGAGGTCAAGCTGTGAAGGTCCCTGAGGTAAACAATTTATAGCTGTGTTTCAGAGAACCTTTCTGCTACCACCTATGATCTCACTCAAAGTTATGTGTTTGGACTAGCATGATTGAGAGCTACGTCTAGTGCCTAGGGTAATTTAAGAGTGATGGTATAGGAACTCAATACAAAAACGTACACATACAGATATTAAATGCTATGATCAACTCAACTAACTCCTGTTGTAAATTTTATAGTTTAGAATTTCTTTTTTTCTCAACTTTATTTGTCCTGAACCTAAAATTGTTTTTGGTCAGGACTACAACTCAAATTGAATCAAATTAAATATATATATTAGTGTTACTTAATCTATGTTGAATAACTGGTACGTGGAGACAGGTTGGGGATTTTCATCATCCCAATGTTCTTTTTATATCTAGGATTGTCTATTATATTAGTTGGGCGGAACAGTTTCTTTGTTATATGGGAGATTTTCTAACAGTCTTTGATGAATTCTCCCAGGCCAGATCTTAACACTTATCTGGACCCTGGAATCACAGCAATTGTAGTAGATTCGGCCACAAGCCACAGTCTCCTCTGGTCTTGAAATACTTTGATACTGCACATGTACCAGAGACTCTTCAAAATCGTGCAGAAGTTCTCACTCAGGAAATTACTAGCACCAGACAAGTGCCAGCAGAAACCCCTGTAAATGCAAGTTATGTTTCTGTCTTAACATCACATCAATTTCACCCAACTTACATGTACAATACATTTTAGACAAAGAACTTGGTCAACTCTCTCTGACCAACCTAGTTCTCCACTCTAGTTTCAAGGAACAATTTGTACCAATTTTCTTTTCTTTTCCCTAATGGCTGCTACGCCTCTGCCATTTCCCTGATCTTTTTCCATAGAATATGATGGGTGATATGATTCATGATGACACCTACATGTTCTTTTGTATCTACCTCTCTGGTAGCTTATTATATAATGGATAACCTATAGGCCCTGCCTCAGTCTGCTGGGGACCTATGTACTTACTCGTCGTTTTCTTCTGTCCATCTAGAACAAAATACACGGCACTTGTTTATAGCAAGGCATTACTTTTCTGTCTTTCCTCCCCTATCACCCCTTTCCTAAATGCATAAGCGTCGAGGCAAAATGTTATTAATAGTTTTTTAAGGACAGTAGAAAACGGTAGCATTTCCCCTGCAATACAGTCGGCTAATATACATCACGCCTTATGGCGTAGGTTAGAAGACGCGTTACAACTTTCCTATTTTTATGTATACATTATTTTGACTATAAAATTCTTACAAATTTATAGGTGTATCAGGGATTTACGACATACACAAGTTAACTGAGCGCATATATCCAGAGGCACAGTGTGGATTCCGAGCTGGTAGATCAACAACAGACATGATCTTCTCTCTCCGCTAGCTTCAGGAAAAATCAAGAGCACAGAAAAAGATCATTATATATCGCCTTTTTAGACCTCACAAAACCATATGACCTGGTTAGTAGGGATGGACTCTTTAAAATCCTACTGAAAATAGGCTGCCCTTCTAAAGTGCTGGAAATGATAAAGTCATTCCATGACGGCATGAAGAGAACAGTCTAATATGCTGGAAGCACGTCACAGCCCATCGACACACGAAGTGGCGTTAAACAAGGCTGTGTTCTGGCTCCGACCCTATTTGGGATCTTCTTTGCCCTTCTCTTGAAACATGCATTCAGAGATGCAACTGAAGGAATATGCCTTCACACTAGGTCAGATGGCCGTCTGTTTAATCTTTCAAGGCTGAAGGCAAAAACAAAAATCAGAAGGGTCACTATAAGAGACTTGTTTTTCGCTGATGATGCTGCAGTCGTCATTCAAAGCCAACAGGAGCTTCAGAGCTTGATGAATCGCTTCACTAAAGCATGCAAGAACTTTGGCCTCAGAATAAGTCTAAAGAAAACGCATGTGCTGAGTCAGGATGTGGGTGCTGCACCAGTTATTACTATCGATAACAATGAATTGGCAGTGGTGCATCACTTCACATACCTGGGGTCTACCATCAATGACAAACTCTCACTGGGTACAGAAATCGACAGCAGTGTTGGCAACGCTGCAGCTACCTTTGCCCGCCTCACATTGCGTGTTTGGGGAAATTCCAAACTCACAATAAAGACCAAAGCTGCGGTATATAATGCCTGCGTAACCCGCACACTCCTATATGACAGCGAGACCTGGACGACCTATGCTAAGCAAGAAAGAAGGCTCAATACCTACCATTTGCAGTGTCTACGCCGCATCTTCGGCATCTCGTGGAAAGATAAAGTGACAAATGCCGAGGTGTTTTCACATGCTGGCCATCAAAGTATGTATACACTGCTTAGACAGCGCACACTTCGCTGGTTTGGCCATGTTCGCCGCATGGAAGATGTTCGCATCACAAAAGATATCTTCTACGGACAATTAGCAGATTGCAAGAGAACAGTTGGGCGACCACAGCTGAGGTTCAAAGATGTGTGCAAGAGAGATATGAGAGCACTGGACATGGATCCAGCAACATGGGAGGATGAAGCTGCCGATCGCACTAAGTGGCGATGCTATTTAAGGCGCAACCTCAAATTGGTCGAAGAGACGCTCACACAACAAGCAGAGAAGGGGAGAAAACGTCGAAAGGAGCACCAGGAAAATAAGCAGCTGAGGGCTGTCACCTCAGGGGGCGCATTCCCATAGTCAGTTATGATTGAAGTGGCTATTATTATTATTATTATTACTATTATATATATATATATATATATATATATATATATATATATATATATATATATATATATATATATATATATATATATATATATATATATATATTCGAGCCGCGCTAGCGTAGTGGTTACCACTCCGCTCTGGCGACCGGGTGAGCCAGGATCAAACCCGGGCGACGGCATTTGAGGATTTTTCGTCGACCGGGATTTGGACTGAATTAACTCGAGACCTGGTGAGAACATTTGAAGGAGTGTCGTCGACCAGGGACTGGCGGCTCCTGAGCCGACCCAGCTGTAATGGGTGCCTCCGAAATCGGCGAGTATCTGCCTGAATGGCGAGCGACACCTGTCTCTGTACAAGAAAAAAGAATACTCACGTAAAATCAATGTCAGGTTAGACATTAATAATAACCTGAGATTTTGCCTCGAGTATTAGTGGGCGTACGAAAAAAAAAAAAAAAAAATATATATATATATATATATATATATATATATATATATATATATATATATATATATATATATATATATATATATGTACATACATATATGTATGCGTGTGTGTATATGTATCGGAATTTAGAAAATGATGAAATAAGAACATATGTACCATGATATCATCAGCATCCGCCATCTACAACCAAAGGATCCTGAAGCTACATGTGCTATTAGTTCTTTGTAAGGAAACCCACATGCAACCTTGCTTCATACGCTCCAGTTTCCATTTGGATAGGTGTGAAACAAATCGAAAAAAAGGTATTCATCTTACGAGGACAAAAGACAAAGAAAATAGCCAACGTTACAGCCACAAGGCCTTCGTCAGGTAAAGGAAAGAAAGTGAAGGCTAGATAGGACACATAAGAACCTTACTAAATATAAACATAATAAAACCTAGGTACTTCCCTAAAGGCATCGAAGTCCTAACACTTTTGCTGTCCGCGAACCGACGAGCGTCCCCGGAAAAGGAAATGACTGCCACCACCGGATGTACACAATGCATACTAAGAAACTAAAAAACGAAACTGAACAATAAACTACCCAAACGTAATATTAGTGCGGACTGGAAATAGAAGAGGACAGAATGAGTTTTAGATAAATAAATATGAAATAAAAAATCGAGACATATTAAAAACATAGTATTATATATTCATACATATTATTAGATGGCGGCCGAAAAATAGAAAAAAAAATAGGATAAGAGTGGAAAGAGTCAAAATACAACAAGAAAGGAAAATGTGACCTCATACAAAGGGTAGAGAGTGTTAAGATCAGCTGGTTTTAGACACCCCATGCGGTCGATAAGACGGTTCTCAAGCTGTTCTCTGTTAGCAGTGTCAGAGAAGCAGGATCTGATCGCCGTGACCTGGATGTCGATGAGATCATGGTGGTCAGGACCATTAAAGTGTATGGCAACTGGTGTGGATTTTTGCTGAGAGATGTCATTCAAGTGCTGCCTGAATCTGTTTGCCTGTTTGACCAATATAGGTTTTGCAGCAACGTTTACATATGATCCTATAAATGACATTGCGCGATTCACACGTGAAGCTACTAGTGATGGTGTACGTAGCCTCATGAAAAGACACTTTGTGGGTTGAGATGACATACCTGCACGTGTTGCATCGTGTTCGACCACAGGGTAGTGTGCCAACGTGAGTGGCATTCTTCTTTGGGAGACGGCTGTGAACAAGAAGATCCTTCAGGTTCTTGTCGCGTAAATATGCCACCAAAGGTGCTTCACCGAATACTTTTTGAGTTACATAATGTGCTTGGAGGATAGGTAGGTGGCGGAAAAGGATCTGTTTGGCTGTTGTACTGTGAGGGTGATAGGTCAACATTTTACTCTATCCGAAGTGGATTTATAGTGAGGTTTGAGGGCCTTCTGACGAGAGATGGGGAGCACACGTTGGAGGGCAGAGGTGAAAACATGTTCCGGATAATGTCTGCTACGGAAGAAATCCAACATCACATTGGCTCGGAAGTGGAAGTCATCGTCGTCTAGGCATAAACGGCGGAGCCATGAAGTTGTGAAAATGGAAGGGAGTCATGACAAGCCCGAGGATGAAAAGAGGTATACAGAAGGTAGCTATGGGCATCTGTCGGCTTGTAGTATACTGAGGTATTGAGGCCAGAGGGCATGATGTCAAGAAAGTTGACAGATACTGTGGAGATGAGGGAGGTGAACTTGATGGTGGGGTGGAAGTGGTTGACAAAGTCGATGAAGCGGGATAAATCAGTCTCGGACAGATCTTTGAGTCCTTTGCCATCATCGATAAATCTGCGGTAAAACCTGGGGACAGGACTGGAGTATTGTTGCCATATCTGATGCTCCAAGTAGCCCATGAACAGGCAGACATTACAATGACCCATCTTCGTTCCATTGGCAACACCACTAATTTGGTCACAAATTAGACCACTGAATTCAAAAGAATTAAGTTGAAGGACCAGTTCAGCAAGACGGTGAAGAGTTTCAGTGGATATAGAAGGACCAGTTCAGCAAGACGGTGAAGAGTTTCAGTGGATATAGAAGGACCAGTTCCGCAAGACGGAGAAGAGTGACAGTGGATATAGAAGGACCAGTTCAGCAAGACGAAGAAGAGTGACAGTGGATATAGAAGGACCAGTTCAGCAAGACGGTGAAGAGTTTCAGTGGATATAGAAGGACCAGTTCAGCAAGACGGAGAAGAGTGACAGTGGATATAGAAGGACAAGTGCGCTAGTCAGGAAAAAAAACCCGAAGAGCTCATAGACCATCAGAGTGGGGAATTGAGGTATACAGAGAACAGACGTCTAGCAAGAAAAGACGGTAGGAGCGGTCTGCTGAGAGTCGGATAGAGGAGAAAGTTATAACAGCATGTCTTTGACAAAGAAAGGAACATTCCCAACGACAGGCTGTAAAATGCTATCGAGGAAGTCAGAAATGTGTTCAGTAGGACAGGAACAGGCCGAGACAATAGGTCTGCCAGGGTTGTCGATCTTACGAATTTTGGGGAGCATGTAGAATACAGGCTTGCCCAGAGAACTTTCATGAATCCTAAAATGAGATGCGTGGGGAGGAAAAGCCTTACTGGTGATGAGCTGTTTAATAGTGTTGTGTACGATGCGATTGTTGGAGACAGTTGCATCGCTGGTCCTGGGCCTGTAAAAAGAAGCATTGGTCAACTGGTTTTTACCTTCACTTAGGTATAAGTCCTTCTGCCAGACGACAATGGCTCCTCCCTTGTCAGCCGGTTTGATGACAATGTCGTCTCTACGGCGAAGAAGGGAGAGAGCACGGGACTCTGCAGAAGTGAGATTAAAATAATGCAATCTACGAGGGCGGACCTGCTGAATGTCATTGGTAGAATGCTGCTTTCAAACATAATCACGATATGTTATACTGAGTCTGTAATTTTTTTTCTCAAGGCAATATGTAATTCTAGTATTTACTGCACATATGCTCTTTGGTCGGAAACATGCTGTGTTAATTGGTTTCAGCTGAATTCGTTTTACTTTCAAAACAGGTAACAGTAACGACAGAAGAATACGCCTGGGACAGAACATCTTGTTTGATTTTCTCGACATCCCGGATATTTGTCTTTGAAACAGGTGCATTCTAAATTTTGACAGGACCTACACATATTGTGTTATTTTTCGGCGAACGTGTAATAGAACAATCCTTACTAGAAGACCTAATAGTTTCCAAATCCTTGGAATATATTTACCGTTTTCATCTAATCTCTGAAACAACTGTTTGAGTACAATGCATGCGACCTTCTTCTTTAATCTTTGTTTGGTTTTTAACACGGTTGCATTAATGCCAACCAATATACGGTCATCAGGTGACTTTACCTCATGGGTAACTTCTAAGTTATCAGATAGATCTAAGAGGACTTTAATGCTGGCTAGTAACTCTGAAGATATACCAACATTTGCGGGCATTGTAACTCGACCCATGGAAAGATCGTCAGACGAAAGGAACGTTCGTCAAGTAAGTATTAACGTTTTACATTTCAATAACTTCTTATGAACGTACCAAACAAAGATAAAATACGCCCATAGTCAAACTCTCGTACTAGCACTTAATTTAAACAAGTACGCAAACAAATTCTACATGGAAATAAACCTGCGGCATATTAGACTATATACACATTTTACAGTCTAGTTAACTTCCTTCCAGTCAATGTGTGTTTCTCAATTTTTTTTGGCCCGGATGTAAATAGTAATAAAAGCTAACTCATTCATAACTGACAGTGGTGATGTGCCCTTGAGATGCACTGGCATTCCTTTAGACGTTTTCTTTTCTCTTCTGTTTGTTGTGAGAGCTTCTTTTCTCTTCTGTTTGTTGTGAGAGCTTCTTTTCTCTTCTGTTTGTTGTGAGAGCTTCTTTTCTCTTCTGTTTGTTGTGAGAGCTTCTTTTCTCTTCTGTTTGTTGTGAGAGCTTCTTTTCTCTTCTGTTTGTTGTGAGAGCTTCTTTTCTCTTCTGTTTGTTGTGAGCGCTTCTTTTCTCTTCTGTTTGTTGTGAGAGTTTCTTTTCTCTTCTGTTTGTTGTGAGTGCTTCTTTTCTCTTCTGTTTGTTGTGAGAGCTTCTTTTCTCTTCTGTTTGTTGTGAGAGCTTCTTTTCTCTTCTGTTTGTTGTGAGTGCTTCTTTTCTCTTCTGTTTGTTGTGAGAGCTTCTTTTCTCTTCTGTTTGTTGTGAGAGCTTCTTTTCTCTTCTGTTTGTTGTGAGAGCTTCTTTTCTCTTCTGTTTGTTGTGAGAGCTTCTTTTCTCTTCTGTTTGTTGTGAGTGCTTCTTTTCTCTTCTGTTTGTTGTGAGAGCTTCTTTTCTCTTCTGTTTGTTGTGAGTGCTTCTTTTCTCTTCTGTTTGTTGTGAGAGCTTCTTTTCTCTTCTGTTTGTTGTGAGAGCTTCTTTTCTCTTCTGTTTGTTGTGAGAGCTTCTTTTCTCTTCTGTTTGTTGTGAGAGCTTCTTTTCTCTTCTGTTTGTTGTGAGAGCTTCTTTTCTCTTCTGTTTGTTGTGAGAGCTTCTTTTCTCTTCTGTTTGTTGTGAGAGCTTCTTTTCTCTTCTGTTTGTTGTGAGTGCTTCTTTTCTCTTCTGTTTGTTGTGAGAGTTTCTTTTCTCTTCTGTTTGTTGTGAGTGCTTCTTTTCTCTTCTGTTTGTTGTGAGAGCTTCTTTTCTCTTCTGTTTGTTGTGAGAGCTTCTTTTCTCTTCTGTTTGTTGTGAGTGCTTCTTTTCTCTTCTGTTTGTTGTGAGAGCTTCTTTTCTCTTCTGTTTGTTGTGAGAGCTTCTTTTCTCTTCTGTTTGTTGTGAGAGCTTCTTTTCTCTTCTGTTTGTTGTGAGAGCTTCTTTTCTCTTCTGTTTGTTGTGAGAGCTTCTTTTCTCTTCTGTTTGTTGTGAGAGCTTCTTTTCTCTTCTGTTTGTTGTGAGTGCTTCTTTTCTCTTCTGTTTGTTGTGAGAGTTTCTTTTCTCTTCTGTTTGTTGTGAGTGCTTCTTTTCTCTTCTGTTTGTTGTGAGAGCTTCTTTTCTCTTCTGTTTGTTGTGAGAGCTTCTTTTCTCTTCTGTTTGTTGTGAGTGCTTCTTTTCTCTTCTGTTTGTTGTGAGAGCTTCTTTTCTCTTCTGTTTGTTGTGAGAGCTTCTTTTCTCTTCTGTTTGTTGTGAGAGCTTCTTTTCTCTTCTGTTTGTTGTGAGAGCTTCTTTTCTCTTCTGTTTGTTGTGAGAGCTTCTTTTCTCTTCTGTTTGTTGTGAGAGCTTCTTTTCTCTTCTGTTTGTTGTGAGAGCTTCTTTTCTCTTCTGTTTGTTGTGAGTGCTTCTTTTCTCTTCTGTTTGTTGTGAGAGTTTCTTTTCTCTTCTGTTTGTTGTGAGTGCTTCTTTTCTCTTCTGTTTGTTGTGAGAGCTTCTTTTCTCTTCTGTTTGTTGTGAGAGCTTCTTTCCTCTTCTGTTTGTTGTGAGTGCTTCTTTTCTCTTCTGTTTGTTGTGAGAGCTTCTTTTCTCTTCTGTTTGTTGTGAGAGCTTCTTTTCTCTTCTGTTTGTTGTGAGAGCTTCTTTTCTCTTCTGTTTGTTGTGAGAGCTTCTTTTCTCTTCTGTTTGTTGTGAGAGCTTCTTTTCTCTTCTGTTTGTTGTGAGAGCTTCTTTTCTCTTCTGTTTGTTGTGAGTGCTTCTTTTCTCTTCTGTTTGTTGTGAGAGTTTCTTTTCTCTTCTGTTTGTTGTGAGTGCTTCTTTTCTCTTCTGTTTGTTGTGAGAGCTTCTTTTCTCTTCTGTTTGTTGTGAGAGCTTCTTTTCTCTTCTGTTTGTTGTGAGTGCTTCTTTTCTCTTCTGTTTGTTGTGAGAGCTTCTTTTCTCTTCTGTTTGTTGTGAGAGCTTCTTTTCTCTTCTGTTTGTTGTGAGAGCTTCTTTTCTCTTCTGTTTGTTGTGAGAGCTTCTTTTCTCTTCTGTTTGTTGTGAGAGCTTCTTTTCTCTTCTGTTTGTTGTGAGAGCTTCTTTTCTCTTCTGTTTGTTGTGAGAGCTTCTTTTCGCCAATCTGAGGTGGCGCCGTAAAGAGCATCGCCACTTGGTGAGATCGGCAGCTTCATCCTCCCAGGTTGCTAGATTTATGTCCAGTGCCCTTATGTCTCTCTTGCCCACATCTTTGAACCTCAGCTACAGACGCCCAATTGTTATTTTGCCAGTTGTCCGTAAATATGTCTTTAAGGAAGATATGAATTGCTTATGTGGAGCCGGTAGATATAATAAGCTTGTAGCACTGATCAAGAGTTCTAGGCGGGTAGGTCACCACTATTTACATCTGTACACTTCATAGATGGAAAATAATTAAACTGGGTCACTTGTTGCTAACATACCCTGACATTTGGTTTGGTTGTTAAGGACTATCTTCATTGTACACGGACAACGACATAGTGCTCCGATCTCCTCCCTTAGATCACACGACGATCTCAGCGCAGTGCACGAATTCCGTAGCACCGGCGAGAATCCCTGTGTGTATATATCATGAACAGGAATCATACATTCTATAAATATTTTTGTGCAGAGAAGGTTTCTTATTTTTTTAATGTTGCCAGGGCAGCGATCTAATTAGCATACTCTTTAAGATTTTTAACTGCCACACAGACACTGACATTAAAATTTTAGACTACGATGAAAACCAAAAGATACGAACGTCGTTTTTTCAGTCCATCCCCACGTCACAGAAAGGTCCTAATAAAACTATGTAGCTGAATCATGCTTCCTCTTTCTTCTTGCTTTCATCAGTTCTAAAATTCCAATTGTCATCGAATGTGACGAAATACGTCATATTTCTTACGTTTTCCTTTCTTCACTGCTCTCGGTCAGTATTCACTCGATCATTTCTTTTAATCCTTATCCTATCATTAGCTTTTGTTTGCGCCTATATCTACAGAGGATTACCTTATTCTAGGGTTGACCCTATGTACTTTACCGGATTACCACATTCCAGATCTGTTTATCATTTTTTGTGAAGACGGGAACAATGCCACCTTGACTTGTTTACAATAAGGAGCCAGAAATAGATAGATTAGGCTGTCTATCCCCACAGAAGATTACATAATTACTTACACTCACCTGGTGAATGAGTCTGATGGTAGTAAAATAGATGGTCATTTAAGAGATGTGAGAACGGCGTGCAAAAAATACGGCTCAACCGTAAGGGTATCGTGACTTTAACAATCTCAATTTCAGGCTTATCACGCAATCATTTTCGACTGGTCCCTTAAAAGCCTTTAACCAGATATCTTGTTGTAATGAGCCAGAAGATAAGTAGTGGAAAGAATTCAATTTGAGGACAGTAACACGTGACTAGGAGTAACTGTTGATACTAGAAAGAAGGATAAAACATCAGTAGTAATACTTATCACCGTAAGTCCGTGGACACTTCCTTAAGCGTAGAAAATTAGAAACCTAACACACAGCGGGTTTACTGCATACTTACTGCCGCCATTTTGTGTAACAATGTTTGGTTATAATCACCCAACTTTTTTTTGTTAAGTGAAAGATGCACAAATATTCCACACCTAAATCCAAATAACTGTTTTGCTAAATATCATGACATTAAATAGTCTTTGGTAAATGTAAATATAAGATGTGTATAAAATTGTGTATAGTGAATTTTCGACATAATTTTTCATTAGTGACCTGAAAATTTTAAAAAGGACACACAATGTTTATTTATAATTATAATCAATACCACAACAAACGTGTCTCTGTTGAGTATAATTGGATATAATATAACAGGCAAATAATTTTAAGTTCTAGACCTGTGCACAGCTTTACAAATGATGGTAAGTTAAAATTTTTATTTTCTAATTATACAAACATAATTATTCACAACATTTGTTTGACACTATTTGTATATTTTATTTCATCTAGAAACATATATTTAAAATTTGCACATTTTGATGTTTAACACGTTGCTCTTGAATATACAATTAGAAAAATATAAAAAATGGTTTAAGGACACTCCAACCTTAAATACATAATCCTGGAAACTACTCTTAAACACTTGGGTTTTGTGCACGTATATTAAGAGTATATGCCACCCCAGATAAATGTTTCTACGGTACTCTCCTGAAATAGCCTATGATCACCGTACCCAGCTCCTGACCTGCATGTGTGGCTGAATTTGAGCCCGGTGGAACTTTCTACTGACGGGAGAAGGGGCGAAGGAGAGCTACTGGCGCCTTAAAACCAGCAGCTTCGGGTAGATCCTTGTTTGGTAGCCTATCTAAGAGAAGGTAAAACTCTGAATTCAGAGTCACCATTGCCTTGCCGGAATATCCGTTTACGAGAAAGTTTTCGGGAGTAAACCCTGATGATAAATCTAGAGTTAGTGTCCCTAAGTCAGTCTAATGTTGATTCAACATTATTCTGGTAACTCCCACGACGGGGCTGGTACCAAACTTTACCGGCTACTGCTGTTCTTTTGGATCTACCGGCTACGTGGAGAATGAGAACAGGCAGCACGTGCAACAGCTTGATCTCCATATAAATGTGCCCAAGCTCGCGCCCTAGAGAGTCTACTTCAGCTTCACCCTATGGTGACGTTACAACACGGATAGTATCAGGTACTGGTTATATGCAGCTTGCCCTATTGGTGTAGGGCAAGGCGTTAGGGGCTACTTCTGACAGTTTGAGAGGTTCTAAGATCACTGGACAGCTACCGCCCGCTTCAAGCTAGGCAGTCCTAACAAATTAGGCGTTGTCTCGCCACTGTCTGCCTTTCCCATTAGGTGCATGGGGATTAGGGTCGAACCCGAATTTTGGACATAAAATTTTGCACTAAGCTATAATCGCAAAACAAGAAATAATAGAAAGAAACTATCAGACTGGGATGCTGGAATGTTCACACTGTGTTGACTATCCGAAAACATGCAGAACATAAATGATGTTAGGAAGACATCCATAATCAACAACGAACTTAACCGATTATAATTGGATATAACTGCACTTCAGGAAACGCTCCTGAAAGGCTCTGGAAAAGTTAGAGAAAAAGACTGCACGTGTTATTGGCAAGGAAAGACCTTAATAAAAGTAGAGAACACGGAGTAGGTTTTGCAGTAAAATAATCGTTAAATAAAATGGTTGAACCAGGTGAGAATGGATCAGAACTTATAACATTCTGCCTTTAGACTAGTGCAGGTCGCATCACTCTTGCTGTTGTGTGTGTCTCTTACTCTGTACTCTGCCTCAGAAGCTAAAGACGAGTTCTACGAGAATCTAGCAGCCGTCAATAGCACACCTAGGCAAGAACAAATTATATCTCTTCGGTGACTTCAAAGCTAGAGTGGGTGCCGATAATGTCTCATGGCCTTCATGTCTGGGCAGGTTTGGTATTGAGAAGATAAGTAAAAATGGACAACGGCTTCTGGAGCTTTGTGTCCATTATTACCTCTGCGTGTCCAACACCTATTTTGAGACAAAATCCGAGGACGCATTTTTAGGAGACACCCACGATCCATGCATTGGCACAGACTGGATCTGTCTCTTGTCAGAAAACTACTCCTCAAGTCCGGGCTTTCTACGCGCTCGTAATAATAGTGCAGACTCCTTGGTTTGCTGAAAATCAGAGCACAACCAAGCAAACTCCATCGTGTCAGACATGAAGGGACATCCAGCGCAGATTTCAGCACGATATCAGACCGTGTTATAATAGCTTAATTTATTACGACCTTCAGGAAAGCACACAGTAGCCCGCATCATGGTGATACTGTTACAGGGAAAAAGGAACACCAGCGGAACATCATTCAAAGTAATGCGTTTGATACCTTTGGTAAGAAGACAGCGAAGTTAAATGACTAGTTTGATGCTTCATCAGATACCACTCAACAGTTACTTGAACATAATCCAACCACAACACCCTCCAGAGTACCAGCTATGTAACAACTCTTTTGAAACTGTTGACATCATCTATTTGAGTGCCCATCACTCCATGATGTTATGATAATGTTCCTTCCTCCGAGGCTAGATAAGTGGATCACCTTGTACGGAGAAACACAATAACTTGTGAAAACATGCAGACATCACTACATGGCATTGGGCCGAAGTGGGAGAGCCTAAGCGCCGCTACATCAATAACAACATCATGCTTCATCAGACATGATGACACCTGTCATTGAAGCTAAGTGCAGTGCTTTGATTGAATACAGACGTTCAGCGACTGCTAGAACACCACAGATTCTGAAAGCAACGAGAAGCAAAATTCAACAAACTGCTCAACGTTGTACAAATGAGAATTGGTTCTAGCTCAACGAGAGCATCCAGATCGCAGCGCAGTTAGGCAACACCAGACACATGTACGACTTTATAAAATAAAATCTTTTGGTGCCCAAACAAGTAAGATGGCACTGCTAAAAACCTTCAGCGGGTAGAAAGTCAGAAATGAGGGTAATCAGATGGAAAGATGGTTCGAGCACTGCTTTGAGCTTTACGCCAGAGAAAAATACCGACATGTCTGCAGCCCATGACGCTGACTAATGTCTTCCAACTATGGAGACAAGAAATTAACTAAGTTAATATGCTTTTTAAATTTAAGAAATAAGAGTCCACTGCTATAAGCTCTCAACTTACTAACACTGTGCTGGCAGCAAGGATTCCTCTAGAGACAAATGGTAAAGTGTGTTAGGGACTCTTAGCTTAAATGAAGAGACAGAGACTGCAGGTGGCGTATATGGTTTCTGCACGTGCACGAGACGAAACCACTCCAGACGTAAGAACTACGGGAGAGAGTCATTGGCCGCCTCCTGAGACAGGGAAATCGACGTAACATTAGCCACGCTTTCCCGTTCTACGAGCGAATTGCATTCGGGATGAAACCGAGGACGACATAGAATAAAACGGGCAGAAAATTTCCTGTGTACCAAATAAACAAAGGGAAAGGGTACTTGTCGTTTTCCCAATAAGCGTTGCTAAATAAAATACCGCTATTTCACATAGAAAAGGGTTGGACTAGATTGGGCCATTCAAGACTGACATGATCAAAGACAGAATTCGAGTTATGAGAGTTAAAAGTCAGGAAAAAGGGCGTAGACAATAAATAGAAAACAAAGCAGGGCCGACCCTTCAGACCAAAGTGTCAGACATTTCCAATCGAATCATGACAGTCTCAAAAGTGGAATTGGTAACAAGAACCAGACAAGTGCCTGTGGAACACGATCTGAGAATGTCACGCTGGCGATGGATAGGACACACAGTGAGGAAACCTGTTAGTAGCATTACAAGGCAGTCCTCGTTCTGGAATCCCCAGGGACAGAGGTAGACCAAAAAACACACGGAGAAGAGAACTAGATACAGAAGTGAAAATGATGTGGAAAACATGGAAAGAACATGAGCTGATGACACGTGACCACATAACTTGGCATGTGTTTGTTGAAGGCCTATGCTCCGTGGGAAGCTAAAGGGTATTGTATTTTAATTGGTGCTTTACACTGGAGGTCACGTGACTTTTACTCATTACGGAACAATGCAAAAGTAAAGAACTGCAATTATGCTTGTACTTCTCCACAGTGCGAACGTTTTTTTATTCTGTTTTTTTCCCTTTGATTTGAATTACAGGCCTTTGACCAGCTTTGTAACGATATTTGAAGTATTTTTTTGTCTTTGTGTTTAAGAGAACCACAGACATTGATATGTCAAGTTTATCACCTCCAGTTTCTGATTGTTTCAGGCGCATGCTGGTTCGTCAGCTATTTTACTGAACCATCCTAGACCTCTCCTCTGCTTTCTGCTCTTATTCTTGCCTTCTGAATTATGATTTGTGTTTTGTTTTATTGTTGTTTTAAATTATGTATGTCTGTATTATAAGAGATGAAAGGTAGAGACGTTAGATCGCCTTTTTCTTGAGGTAAAATTCCGTGTTCAAACATAGCAGTAGCATGCTCCAGTCTGCCTAGATGTAAATGGGTGTCTGACCTTGACTTCTGAGTTAGACAGATCAAACATAGCAGTAGCATGCTCCAGTCTGCCTAGATGTAAATGGGTGTCTGACTTTGACTTCTAAATTAGACAGATTAAACGTAGTAGTAGCATGCTCCAGTCTGCCTAGATGTAAATGGGTGTCTGACCTTGACTTCTAAATTAGACAGATCAAACGTAGTAGTAGCATGCTCCAGTCTGCCTAGATATAAATGAGTGTCTGACTTTGACTTCTAAATTAGACAGATCAAACGTAGTAGTAGCATGCTCCAGTCTGCCTAGATGTAAATGGGTGTCTGACTTTTTCTGAGTTAGATAGACCAAACATAGCAAAAGCATGCTCCAGTGTGCCTAGATGTAAATGGGTGTCTGACCTTGACTTCTGAGTTAGATAGATCAATCATAGCAGTAACATGCTCTATTCTCCATAGATGTAAATTGGTGTTTGACCTTGACTTCTGAGTTAGACATATCAAACATAGCAGTAGCATGCTGTAGTCTGTCTAGATGTAAATGGGTGTCTGCCTTGACTTCTGAGTTAGAGAGATCAAAAGCAGCGAAGACTGGGGACTCTAATACTTGACCCTGGTACGACAGTACCCGCCATTGTACTACCGATTCTTGTTTACATATGTATTTCTACGTTACTGTTATTTGCCACAGGGAATCTAAGGGCATTAATTCTGTAGACCTGAGCATGATCATATTTATAAGACTACAGGTAACCATTAAACACAAATACTGAAATTAAAATCATGAAAGTATGCGTGCTGCATTAAACTGATCTTGCCAATCTTTTTATATGTTTACCATTACATTCAATATAATTAATTGGGATATTTATTTCTTGCAGACACGATGTAGGAATTTAAACTTAGATTGCTCAGCTATCGAGAAGAACAGTTGTAGGCCCATTTGTACAAACGGCTACCTCGCTAGAATGTGCCGTGGTCAAAATCATGCAGATGGGACTCCTTTTTGTTGGGATGCAGAACTTGACTGAGTGAAAACTACACAAGAGAACTACTTTATTGACACATTCTGATAACAGACAATTTATGACATCAGCTTTTGCAATGTGACAAATTAGAATGAAACATTTTAAAGATGTTACTGGTTAATACGGTATAATGTTCTGCTGTTCACAAACAGGAGAGCTTGTTGACTTGTGAGTCAGATTTCTTGGATGTAAAAATAAAACCAACCAAAATTCGATAAAGAAATGTATGAATAAAAGACAAAAATAAAACACATGATTGCATACAGATAATACTTACTTACTTAGTTGTTCCTTTTTTAACGCGAGGTGTAGAGGTTTGGAAGAGAGAGCGCCAGACTATCCTATGGGCTGTCTTCCTCCTGGCCTGGTTCTATTCAAATCCAGTAACCAACAAATACAGGGAAAGGTAGAAGATAAATATACAATACCTGCCATGTTTAATCTGTGTAATGAGTAATTGTTGGCTCTGTGTGTTTTATTTAGTTGTCATCATTTTCTAATTCACTTCATAACGAGTTTGGAACCATCACTGAAGTGATCCTTGCTGAATGTCAACACGTTTTGTCAATTACAATTACAGAACATTATAACACATCACTACAAGGAAATCTCATCAACACAGAACATTATAACCCATCACTACAGGGAAACCTCATCAACACAGAACATTATAACACATCACTACAGGGAAATCCCATCAACACAGAACATTATAACACATCACTATAGGGAAATCTCATCAACACAGAACATTATAACACATCACTTCAGGGCAAATCTCATCAACACAGAACATTATAACACATCACTACAGGGAAATCTCATCAACACAGAACGTTATAACACATCACTTTAGGAAAATCTCATCAACACATAACATTGTAACACATCACTACAGGGCAAATCTCATCAACACAGAACATTATAACACATCACTACAGGAAAATCTCATCAACACAGAACATTGTAACACATCACTACAGGGAAATCTCATCAACACAGAACGTTATAACACATCACCACAGAGAAATCTCATAAACACAAAACACTATAACGCATCACTACATGCAAATCTCATCAACACAGAACATTATAACACATCACTACAGGGAAATCTCATCAACACAGAACATTATAACACATCACTACAGGGAAATCTCATCAACACATAACATTATAACATATCACTACAAGCAAATCTCATCAACACAGAACTAACGAGTAAAAATGGGCAGGGCACTTCAGAGAAACACTAAATCAGGTGTCGCAATCAGTCGTTCCCGATCTACTGGTAGATCCCATTGGTTAATTTGGTAGATCTGTGGTCACTGAACTGAAACACGAAATATGTTTTAAAGGAGGGAAATTTCTAGACCTTTCCTACCAGGATCACAAGTACTTTTTTCCTGCTTTCCCAGTGAGAACTCTCGATATGATACCAAAGTGTACCGTGAACTGCATCAGATAGTAGTGCGATCTTTTCTTTGTAAGATTATCATTCCCCACAGCCCACACACACACACACACACCACATAGACACACACACACACACCACCAATAGACACACACACCACACATAGACACACATATATATATATATATATATATATATATATATATATATATATATATATATATATATATATATATATATATATATATATATATATATATATATATATATATATATAGTAGAACTTTATAGGGCTGAGTGTTGTTAAAGTTGATTCCAAAAGCTGCTGGGTTGCCGACCCCTGCACTAAATTAAGAACCTCCAGAGGTCAAGGCTGAACATTCTTGAGGCAGGAAGTGACCTAGATATAATACAGATATTCTTAGGGGAAGGAGGTCATCGTAGCTATCAGGGGGTTAAGGTGCCGGGCCTTGACGCCTTATATTTAAAACAGATCCTGACATGGCGGTGGAGGTATCAAGGATGGGTTTGAATCAAGCCACTGTTTACACTGGTATGGTGGCCAGCGACAACCCCGCTGGAGTGGAACAGGGTAATAGTCGGATTGCAGGAGGGTGGTGGACCTTACTGAATGCAGCGGTTGGAGAGGAGTTGCTCTCCTATCGGTGTCCGCAAAAAAATTGGGCTGGATAACTGTTCGGGGAATTTCAGGAGCCCTCTGCCGTGGGCTGCAGAGGGGGCGGGCAGGTTTCCGAAGTAGTGAACATTATACGGACCATGTCTTCTCCACTGGGAACATAATGGCGCGTTGTTCGGAGTGGCAGAGACAACTGTGTATTAGCTTTGTTGATTTTGAAACGGCATTTGATAGCATTCACAGGGGCAGACTGTGGGAAATACCTGAGGGCTTATGGAATCCCTTGTGCATGTTTTCCATCCTCACAAGCCTGTATGCAAGTTTAACATGCAGTATTTTACTGAGGAACCCAACTTTTGAGGTGAAAAAAGGAGTGAAGAAAGAATACTCCTTATCAACCACTTTATTTTAAACTATGATAGACAGGGTGATGTGCCAGACATTATGGGATGCCACTAGAGGAATGGGATGGACATCATTCTCTTACACTGGATGATCTCGAGTACGCAGATGATGTTGCACTATCTGCACACTCGCGTCGGCGAGTCCGGGTAAAAACTGACGGTCTGTGTTGTCACATAGGTTTTGGTCATAAATTGCCTATATCCTCTTCTTCTCCTTCACCCATATTCTCTAATTTTATTATCGCAGTTTACCTTTTTCCTGTATTTTTTGCATCCATTCGTTTGCAAAAAATAATTTCATCCTCATTTTTAACGTTTACATGTTTCGTTTCTAATACTAGTAACGCAATTATTGCATAAGACGTGAAGTCCCTGGGCGGACTGACATTAGTGTTAGAACACGGCCCAGCAGACAGCTGTCTACAGTTTCCCCCTGGGACGGTGTTTCTTCGGCTTAGTTTCTGGGCCTGAAGTGTGAGAATGCTATGAGATAGCAGTCATCCGTCTGCATTTTCACCGGCCACATCGAGTTGCATCGGTGGAGCGCTTAAGTAGGCGCGATAATTTACATCTTATAGTCGCAGTTTCAGACATTTGTCTGGAAATCCCAGCTGACACGGCGCTCACTGCGGGTCCTGATCAGCGTGAGGCGTGAAGTAGTAGAAGTGTCAGTTCATTTGTGTCTTCTAGTTGACGTAAGGTGTTTTACACGTACAAGGGGAGATTATTTCGTTTGCGAAATAAGTTGGGGCCCTTTGTCTAATTTTAAGATATCGGCCCGAGTTTGAAACTAACTTCAGTCATTCTCCATTTTACAGTAGACGTGGTCACTTCGTTCTAGAACACTGAAACTTATAAGTGATATCTCTTAGTTTCGTTGTGATACGTAGTTCTGTTTGAGGTAAAATATTATATCTAGTATATCTAGTATTTTGCGAAGTGTTTAAAGTGTTAAATCGCTTATTTATTTCCCTAGTTAGATTTGGTGCAGAGCGATTAATTTATAAGTCTGTATTATTTTCTAGTGACGCATACAGTGGAAAGCAGAATAAATTATATTTCTAGCTTAACAAACATGTAGCTATAATGAATTTAATTTAACTGCTAACTACTCAGTCGAGTATATTTTTCTAAACTAACTCATAAATGCTAGATGCGACATCAGTGAGTATTGACGGAATACGCAGATATTCCTAATTCATGATGATCGATTTTATATATAACTTATTTCACGGAAAGTTTAAATAATAAGTCAAGCTGTAGGCTTGCCGTTTAAAATGTAAGTTATAACGAGTACATATTCTGTATAGTATATTATATATTGCTTTCTTCATTCAGTGAATACTGGGGTAAACCCAACTTGCCGGCGTTTAGTAAAGAGACATACTTGTGAGAAGCATAGGCATTCTCTATCTTTAACCACGTGGGTTTTTTCAAGTAACACTAGTCTGACAGTGCATGTGCCATCAGAGATAAACAGTAATACCAATCCCACTAACGGTTGCTAAAGACTAATGTTTATACTGGGCTTCTGAGCCAGTTCATAATTCTTCTCAAATTTAAATATACATGCTGCCTGGCGGCGAGAATAAATTTCAAGAAATAACATTAACATTTCCGACATTATTGAAAGAGTGGATAGTGAACCAAGACTATCTGTTGAGAGCAGTTGTCCACTGGTCATCTTTTCCAAATTAAGGGAATAGTCATGTTTTTGACTCTGTGTGCCCGTTTAAACTCGCTTACCCAAAACTGATTCAAGTGACATTAACAGTAAATCTAAAATTTAACTGGTGAAGTGAACGCTCCCCGAAAACAGTGGAAGAAACCTATATTTGCAGAGCTGGGATTCGCTTTATCCAAAGAATCCAGATTCACTGTAGAGAAGTGTCCTAAGGTTGCGCCAGACGGTGATCAACACCAAGTTGTTTTAGGTAAGCAAGAGAGCCAGGGTACCCTGATGAAAGAACCGAGTGAAAGTGACGGAAGGCTGTTCGTTGTTTAATGCACTCACTTTGAAATGTTTCCTTATGAAAGACTTGCTGCTTAATTTAATTGTTCCTTTAGAATAGATACTGCTGTCATAAGTCAGTTCTTACCTTCAAGAAAGGGGACAATATTAGACCCTAACCATATGCATCTATAACTCTTTGGGCCATCATCTGTCTCTTAACGGGGCTGTGGGCTAAACCTATAGTTAAGATCATAACGGGGCTATCATCCTTGTAGCATTTTCTTGACATTTTTAATGACTATTTGTACAGTAGAACTCCATTTATCCGAACCCCATGGGACCGAGCATCGTTCGGATAATCAAATGTTCGGATAATTGGATTACATAATGTATCGAGTACATGTACACATATTTCTAAAAATAATTAACCATCACAAGGAAAATACACTATAAAACATATTTACTTGTACTGTAATAATAATACCCACACTGTATTAGATCACTGTATCACCAAAATCTTTTATTACACTGCAGTGCATGTACTTCTTGTATTAATTATTTTTGTTAAGAAAGAGAAATGTTTTCAAAATAACATTACAAACGATTCAAAACCAGGCGCAACTTACGTATATATGTACTTGCACAGATGTAGCCCACTATTTAAAATAATGAGGAATCCTCTTTTGCACCAAACTGGATAGTCTCCTTTTGGCTGCTAAGTCCCGAATTCTCTTCAACAGCAGAAGCTGTGTAGGACAGCTGTCATCTTCTTGCTCGTACCAAGCCATCGCAGTTTCTAGTGCTATAAAGGCCTCTTCAGGACTTGGTCGACGTTTTGGTTTTTCTTCATAATCTACAAGTACATCATGTACTTCTGAGGTGTCTTCATCATCGGTCACTACATGTATTTGGTTTTCTTCTTGCACAAAAGACAAAATTTCTTCGTCATTCAAAAACTGAAAACCAGAATCATTATCATCTTCTAGCCACATGTGTGCATCATCTTTGTCACAGTCCGAAAATCCGGGCATTGCTTGAAACAGTTCCACAACTTCATTTATACAATCATCATTTGTGTCCACTGCAGTAGTTTCATTTCCTCCTTTTTTCCCAAGCAATCTACTCCAAGCCTTGTTGAGATTATCTTGTGACAGGGTGGTCCAAGCATCAGCTAACATATAGCAGCAGTCTTTGAGATTAAGCTTTTTGGAAAACGCCACCACACTTTCTTCATCTTCAGCCAACAATAAACGACGCAGGACTTCCTTCTTGTACATCTTTTTAAGCTTTGCTATAACACCCTGATCCATTGGTTGAATCAGTGCTGTTACATTGGGAGGCAGAAAAATTACTTTAAAATTTGCATCAACTGCATTCAATGTATCCGTCTCTGGATGAGATGGTGCATTGTCCAGTAGAAGAATTACTTTTCCAGTTTTCTTTTCTTGTTCTCCCAACCTCTTCACATTTGGGATGAACTGATTTGTATACCAATCAAGAAATATTTCACTATTCATCCAAGCACTCTTCTGTGCTTTGTAACACAATGGGAGACATGTCACATTCTTTAAACAACGTGGTTTTTTGGCTTTGCCGATCATTAGCACCGGTAAACGATGACTTCCACTGGCATTCGCGGCTACCAAAATTGTTACTCTCTCTTTGCACTTTTTAAACCCAGGGGCAGCTGCTTCGCGCTGAGATGCAAGTGATTTTTGAGGCAATGATTTCCAGTATAAGCCAGTCTCATCGGCATTATACACATCCTCGAGTGAATAACCTTCTTCTTCCAAAAAAGCCAAGAATGTTTCTATAAAATTTTTAGCGGCAGTTGCATCGCTAGATAAAGATTCCCCTTGAATCTCCAATTCTCGTATGCCATGACGAGATTTAAAGTTTCTTAACCATTCCTGGCTAGCCTTAAAGTCAGGAGGACCGTCAAGTTGATTGTTGAACTGAAGTGCCTTTTCACACAACAGAGAACCAGAGATAGGTTCCCCTTTGCTTCTTCTTTGCACAAACCATATATACAAAGCCTCTTCCAATTTCACATCTTTCGCATTTCTCATGGTTTTACGTTTCTTCGACCCATTTTCACTATCAAATTTCGATGCAAAACTCATAATTTTATCCTTGTTACTTTTAATGTCAGAGACGGTAGCTTTCCCAACATTGAAAATCCTCGCAAGTGAAGACACAGTTTCACCTTGTCCTAGTCTCTTGATAAATTCTGTTTTCGTTTCAATTGACAAAACATTGCGGTTCCTTTTATATGCTTTAGGCCTACTGGAAGATGCCATATCGCACAGAGAAATACTTGTACGCCAAAATTATTCTGCTGTAGTAGCAGACACAATTATTTTAAGTTGAACTGTCTGTTTAGCCAGTGTTCTACCTAGAACGCACACGTACACTGTATTTTTAAACCAGATATTAACTGACTTTATGATCTAACTGACTTCCTGTACGTAAGCGACCGACCATTAGCCATCCCATTCTCTACAAATTGTTCGCACACATTTGAAGTTTGCCGCATCAAAAGATTCAGAATTTTAGTCTAACGTGACTGTGGCATCTGATTTTTTTTTTTCTGGAAAAAGTGTTCGGATAATTGGATGTTCGGATAATTGGGGTTCGGATAAATGGAGTTCTACTGTATATGTTCTTTTTGATGTACCTTTTGGATGTTTTTTTGGTGGTGGAAAGTTTATAATGATAATTAAACTGCCCTTAAACTTAATCAGCGCGTTGGTCAGCTCGTTCTAGAATATATATATATATATATATATAAGGTAAAGGTAAAGGAACCCGTTACACGCCCATTTAGGCATATTGGGAATATGGTGTTAGGCCCATATTATCTTGACCGTCGGCACACGAGGGGTGATGTGATCGGCATCACGACGGCCGCCTTAACCTTCCCAGAGTAGCTCTGGTACCCATTTGGGGCTGGGTCGACCCAGGAGCCGTTTGTGGCCTAAAAATTTTTCCGCCTCATCTGGGGATCGAACCATAGACCACTGCGCTAGGAAGCCAGTGCACTAACCACTATGCTACCGCGGCTCCTATATATATATATATATATATATATATATATATATATATATATATATATATATATATATATATATATACATATATATCAATATTATAGTTTTCCCACGTCTGTGTGTTTAACTGTCGTCACGTGTATGTGCGTGCCCGTGAGTAGATAGAAATATATGTTATATATATATATATATATATATATATATATATATATATATATATATATATATATATATATATATATATATATATATCTGTGCTTAGACTGTTTGACGTCTCTAGAATCAGCTGTCGTAGAAGATAGGTGAGAGAGAGAAGATTTTCTCGATCTCAGAGACAGCCTCTATCACATTCTATCATCTCACTCGTGGAATTCTATTGCTTTTCACTAACTCTCACTGTGTCTATCACTTATTCTAATCTATTCAGAAGGGACCAACCCAAGTCTTAATTCTCCTATCAAAAAATCTACGACAAATGTGAGCTCGTCTACGGGAATTGAACTCAAAATCCTAAGCAACGAGACGACAAATGTGGTCTCGTCCGAAGGATTTTTGAACTTAGAATAGGAAGACGAGTACGACAAATGTGGTCTTGTCTATTGGAATTTTGAACTTGAGATTATGTATTCTGATATAGAGTAAGAGTGTGATGTCTTGTGAGTTGTTATATCTTTAAATAATTTATGCCCTAGACTAACGATCTGTTTACGGGCGTGCTGACCACACAAACTGATAAGTTTTTTTTCCACAGCATTTGAATAATATACATTTGAGTTACATGTGGATTTTGTCGGAATATATGTTAATTGTTGATTTGTAATACTAAACGCTGGTAAAGTGGTGAGTGTATAACATTCACTGGGTACTGAGGCAGAACGGTGTTTGAACTAAGTTAAGGAGTGCGTTTCGGACTCTTTCGTCAAGATTAATTGTCTCCCTTACCCGATCTGACTTCAGGGGCGAACTTATAGTGGATTTTAAAATTAAGGGATTATTTTTATCTTTAATTTTTGCAATAATTATTTTGTTTCCACTGTAGCAACTTATTTTTCAGTAGTAATCTTAACTACCATTTAGTTGGCGTAGTCGTGTTTGCATTAGGTGCTTTATTGCCGATTAACAGCAGCGATAGTTATTGAGTGATGTATTCCCCAATTCTTCAGATAACGCATCCAATATGAACGAGACCAGCCCATCATGCCTCCCAGATACAGCTACTTTCCAAACAAAAGTGCCTGTCAATAGCGCAGATGTCTACTCATGCTCCACAAAATGTCTATTAGCAAATGAGTGTGTTATGGAACAAGTAAGCCAACGAATAGAGAAACACTTCTGTCAGAAGCTGGAAACTATAATTGCAAGTTTTCTAAAAAAACGTGATTGAGAAATTCAAGCAGGATATAGAAAGCTCACTGAAAATAGAGCTTGAAACACTGAGACGTGAAATTATGACTCTCCGCAGAGAAAACACTAGGTTGGTTCATCACCTAGACCACCTACCTATTTCAAGTAATAAGAAAAAAGAAAATGGGCAGGTGACTGACAGCCCACGAGAAGCAATTCATCATAAATCTCCAGTTACACCACTTAACTTACCCACCCCTTCTCCAACACTCATTCCTCAAAACAAAGCATGCCCAGGACAGCACCATAACGTTAAAAGCCATAAAAACATTAGCAGCAGTGTAGGAAGAAGATTACGACCAAATAAAACATTCCCAATTGAAGTAAAAATTAGCAATAGATTTGGAAATCCGTCAATCCTATCTACACAAGCAGATTCCGAATCAGCAACTTCAGAAGGAGATGACAAGGCAAATAAACTTCAATGTCACTTGACACAAGATTCTGCTGACCACCTACTGCAAGACAACGAGCAATGGCACCAACAACGCCGTCGTACACGACCACAGCCACATCCTGATCGTCACATTCCTCACAACACAACCAACATTATTATAGGGGACTTATTGCTAAATGACATTCACAGCGATCGAATGTCAACAACACCAGGGGAAATAGTCACTGTTATACCATTACCTGGAGCCGGAATAGTAGGAGTTATCAATGAAATAAGCCGTCTCAACACAAACACCAACATAAAGAAAACAACAATACACGTAGGGATAAACGACAGCACAAATGGACACACTCCTAATCTGTCAGACATCTCCAGAATGATTGACACCATAAAACAAAAAATTCCCAACGCATCCACATATATTTCGTCAATTATTCCACCCAGCTATGGTAAAGCACGCCAAACTGTGGATATCAACAACAAGGTGCTTTACAATTTTTGTTCAAAACAGAACACGTCTTTCATAAACAACACACCATTTTTCACATCTAAGTCAGGTGCGCCAAAAAAAAAACTGCTATACATAGATCAAGTGCACACTTCTAAAATAGGGACCAGCTACCTAGTCAAAAACGTAAAGTTTCCTCAGAGGACACACCAAAATCACGCACATTCATTCACCAGGGACACAAATTATACACTTAACTCAGTAAACCCAGACACAACAGCTCATAACCATCAATCACCATCCTCAACTGACGTGCTTGTATCTAGAAAAGCTACACTTAAGCCCACCTCCGACGCTAATCTTTATGACCAAATGTATCCCTCACTACCTATACGACAGACACGACAGCTATTAACTGCACAACAGACACCACTGGACAGTTGGACAGACTGGACTACAAGTAACACCCATTCATTTAATCGCAGCGCAGGAACTACAGCAAGAAAATGGGAGTTTCCTCACCCCGTCTCCACCCGCCCAGAACTGAATTCTCACAGTTCATCCGTTTTACGGCAACTGATTCAATATAGTCCAGAAACATTAATGCAGGCTCTTCGGATGTCTATAAACGGCTCTACGCAACAATATTAAGACCAATCGATGCATAATCTACTAACTTAAAACTGATTTTAAAACAAGTTTGCAGTTTAATATTCGACCTGACGCGTTCTCTTCGCAAGCACTTTAGTGTTCTTTGTCCTGAGATAAAAGACATAGCTGAGTATCAGCGTGGAACTTTAACTGTCACTTTTAGATGTTAATTTTTTTTTTACATTGTCTGTTTAACATTTCTTTCTGTTGGAAACAGATTGTGCTTAATGCAAGTAAACTGATTTTTGGGTGTGTGCAAGAATCAAGTTACAGTAAACTGCTCCGGAGTCTTTAGAGTAGTGTGAATCTAAATTTGTTTCCAATTTTGTAATAACTCTATCGTATTAATACTATTGTTTTCTTATTATTATTATCTCTGTGCTTATTCCTCTCATTCCTACGCCCACCATTCTCTTTTACGCCTCTTTTACATCTGCACCTTCGTTTTTTCGTGTTGAGGAAAATTAGAAAATCCTCACAAAACTAACAAGCTAATTCACAGCGTGAACCTCTAACTGTCCCGAAAAGATTAATTCTCTACTGTGGTTGAGTAAAAAAATTCATTTTCTTCGGAACAGGCTGTATTTTAAGATTAAAAAACCGCACTTTTTGCAAAGATTAAGATACAGTAAACAGTGTCCATAGACTTTAGAGAAATCTTGTGCAGTCTATATTTTATTACTTGTTTACAATTTTGTATAAACCATTGTGTACCAATTTTATTGCTGCTTACTCATTCCTACTCCCCTCATTATTTCTTTCCTATTGACTATTATCATGTCCGAGTGCAAAAATTCTAATCAAAATATAGGCAATACCACTAATTCATGGCTTAAACTATCAGGGCTTAAAATTGGTCATTTAAACATTTACCACCCGCTAGGTAAGCTTTCTGAAGTTGTGGCCGTATGACCTACCACCATAGCACTTATTCGTGCTAGAGTCTAAATAATAGAAACTATCTTTCACTGTTATAGAAAACCAGCAAGCAAGATTTTTTTTACAAAAAGAAACAAATATTAAAAAAATAAACCCAACGCACACTGAGTGCAGGGTGATGTGGGGAAAAGTGTAATTATGTCAAGTTTGACATAACTTCTTTCTTTGATCCTTAGCCGCCGACTGTCAAAGCAGTCAGTGGCCATCACGCTTAGTGGCGTCTTGTAGGGCAACAACAAATTGATTCCATGTTGTAGCCGTTCATTCTAATGGTAAAGAACTTCATTACGCGAATGGTTGTAAGGAACAAAAATGTCAGAAACTGTTCTTCAAAACGAACTCCAACAAGTAGTGTTTAAACTGGTCATTTTCTGGTAGTACACAAGTCGGTGATGACTGTACATATATTTTTATTTAACGTGACACATACGGAATGGAACGAGACGATCATGGTTACAGATTACAGATGCAAATGTCATACTTTAAAGTTGCTGATCATACTCTCAAATTCTTGGAGATTCTTTAACAATCAAGTCCTCTTCTATCCAAGAGAGTTAAGGATCACTTCTGTTACCCTCTAATATACATTTACAATGAAGTCCGTTGACCTTCTTCCAAGGACGTCTATCGTGGTAAACGGATTCATGTTCAAGGATCAATCCTTCTTATCATACTTGTAACAATTCCCAGACTTTCTTCATACAATACTTATGTAGCATATATATGTAAACATCCCAATAAAGTCATCCACAACAATACAATCAGGTTAGAGTTCTGTGTTGACTAACCTCTCTTTATATCCATGCCACGACTTTGGCATTGACGAAAATACGGCATATAAAAACATGTGAAGCATACAAATCAATTAACTTCGTTTACTCGTAGGTATCATCCCTCTACGGTAATACAACAGGGCTAACGACTCCGTCTGTCCATTCTAGGAATGACATGCTATGATGAATTCCCGCTAGACTCAAACTAGGAGCGGCCTGATACTATAATTTAACGCAATAAACATTCAATATGACTGGGGCGACACTTACTTGATACTTCCACTATTGGCTTCATCACGAATACCAATAGATATCAATACAACAGAATGGCATCTTCAAACCTGCCAGAAATAATCCAAGAAATATATATCGGACATAAACATGGTCCGAACTGCCCCGTACAAAACATGACGTCAGAATCCCCTAACTAGGTTACCCGTGCGTCCAAAGCAACTCACACTGCATTGTGCACGTCAGTGCGTGAATCAATCGAACGCACAAATAATATAACTATTTTAAGACTGGTGCGTACATTTGGCAGGACCGAAGACTACCCCCTTTAGGTAATAAATGTACGTAACAGCTCCCTTATTACCTCCCCTTAAAAAAATTAATTCTATTAATTTTTTTTGAACTTAGTACCCGAGAGAGGTGAGTCAAAACTACAACAAGATATATGAAATGCATAAAGTTATACCATATTAAGAAAAGAATATTAAACGAAATCAATATAACTAAATGATAGTATGCATTAAAGCACACATCCACAATCGACCTACTTTGGAACGATGTGGTAATATTCGAAGTAAAAACAAGTTGAAAATGAAAAATGAAAAAACCATAAAAAAAAGATGATAATAAAATTCAACTAAGTTTTCAAAAAAAAAAAAAAAAAAAAATTTGAAACATATGATTTCAAAAATGAAAATGAACAGCAACACTGATGATGATCAATGACAAGAGAATCAATAAAACAGAAAAATTGAAAATACAATGTGCAAAAATGAAGCAATACTAAATTAAACACTTTAAAAATCAACACCCTTAATGTTTTCTAACACTAGTACGGTTGACTAGTGATCTAACAGTGAGATATCATAACTAAGACCCGTGAATGCAGGTATTACGTGACAACTAAGAAAGTTAGTATGTGTGTGATCCATAATCAATTAAATAGATTAAATTGAATTATTCTAATTTATATATTTCTTAATTACTAACAAATAACCAGTTACGAATATATTCTAAGTAATTCCAATATCACTATCAATATGTCAATGTTCAGTTACAACTAGTTAGTAATCGACGAGACGATGTTCTCAATGTTCCATACACGATAAAATATATTCTCGAACACGATATGTAGTGTAATATGTTCCATAGGAATCTTCTTCTTCGATCCTTAACCACCGACCGTCAAAGCAGTCAGTGGCCATCACGCCTAGTGGCGTCTTGTAGGGCAACAACAAATTGATTCCACTTTGCACGGTCGGCGGCCACCCCCCGCACAGTGCCCCAACTCTGGTTCACCCCCTGCATCTCAGCCTCCACAGTCCCCCGCCAAGCCGCCTTCGGTCGGCCTCTCTTTCGCTTTCCCCCAGGGGTCCAAAACACAGCTGTCCCCGTGATGGCACCGGGGTCCCCCCCCCGAGGACATGACCAACCCAGCCCCAGCGTCCGCCAGCCATGACGGCGCGCACGTCCTCTTGCTTGCTACGAGTAAGCAGATCTTGGCCGGCGATGGCACTCGGCCAAAAGATGCGGTGAACTTCTCCCAGGCATGCCGTGTGAAAAGAGGACAACCTCGACATCTCCCTCTCTGCGACCCCCCAGCACCCCGCACCACAGAGAAGCACAGAAAGCACGCAACTCTGGTATAATCCCAATTCTGCGCCCGTGCTGCACTGGGAGGACCCCCAGATGTTACCTAGGCCAAAGAAGGCCGTTCTTGCCCCATTCATTCCGATGTTGATGTCCCCGCCTGCCCCACCGTCTGGCGTCACCATGCTTCCCAGGCATGTGAAGGCATCTGTCCGCACCAGCTGCCGACTCCCTACCGACATGGGCCCAGGGTTGCTCACACCGAGCGCCACGACCTCAGACTTCTTTAGATCGACGTCCAAGCCCACCCGCTGGCTAACCCTATCAAGTCCATCCGTCCCTTCCCGGATGTGCCGATGCGAATGCGCCAGCAGTGCAATGTCACCCGCACACCCCAGATCCTCCAATGCAGAGAACGCAGTCCATCCCATTCCTCCCGGACCGCCCTCCGCCGTCTGGCGCACCACCCAGTCCATGACTGCCAAAAATAGAGTGGCCGACAAGGGGCATCCCTGTCGCACTCCCGTCTTCACCCCGAAGGCCAGGCCGCCCTGCCCAACACCACACGCAAAGTCGGCACAGAGGCCTTCCATGATTGACACCACGCCGCCCGGGACTCCACAAGCCCTCAGCATTCTCCACAAACTGTCCCCACGTACGCCGTCAAAAGCCTTTCCAAAATCAACAAAATCCATGTAAAGCTGTCCCTGCCACTCTGAGCACTGCTCCACAATGTTCCCGAGAGTGAATATATGGTCTACACATCTTCCGTTCTTTCCAAATCCCGCCCGCCCCTTCCTCAGCCCGTAGTCCACTGCCTCCGAAACTCTCTGTATAACTATCCCGCCTAGTATTTCGCTGGGAACTGAGAGAAGAGCGACCCCTCTCCAACTATTGCAGTCCGCAAGACCCCCCCCCCCCCCCCCGGGCAATCTGACAATCATTCCCTCCCTCCACTCTGATGGTGCCGTCCCCGCCCTCCACACCCGCGCAAACAGCGGCTCCAATAGCTCTGCCGCCAGCTCAGGGTCTGTCCCAAACAGCTCTGCACTCAAGTTATCATGGCCCGGAGCTTTACCGTTCTTTAACCCTTTGATTGCTGTGATGATTTCTTCTTTTCGTGGAATGTCTGTATTTACATCTAGATCGTTTTCAGCCTCAGGAACATTCAACCGTGTCTCTGGTACTCTCTTGTCCAGCGTTTCTCTGAAGTGCTCTGCCCATCCCGCCTCCCGTCCCCCTGCCGTCCCGATGAGACCTCCCTGCCCATCTCCCACCAATGTAATACCGTTTGCACCCTGCCTTCCGCTGATGAATTCAGTTATTTTGCACACTGTGCCCTGTCCACCTCTCAGCGCCGCCTCCTCCGCCTGCCCCGCAAGACCGTCCAGGAAACTCCCCCCGTTGGCCCGGGCCTGGCATTCAACCTCCCTGTCCAGCTGGCTGCACCGTTCGCTATATAGCCGCTCCAACCCGGGGGACCTCGCTTCTGTCTCCCCTACTTTCATCTCCCTTCTCATCTCTATGGCGTCCAGTGTTTCCGGTGCCATCCAGCCCCGCTTCTTCCCCTCCTGGAATCCCAAGCATGACCCGCTACTTTCCCTATATACCGTTGAAATGGCGCTGAAACTCTGGTCCACACCATCAGCCAACGTCCCCTCCCGGCCCCTGGCAAACCGACACCGTCTCCCAATGTCGGCCGCAAAAGGTCCTCTGGCAAGGGGGTCCCCCAACTTGCTGACGTCAAACCCCCTCTGTGTAGCCACAGCCGGTCCAGCCCTTCCCAGTCTCACCTTCAGTTTTGCCACCACCAAATGGTGACCACTTCCCACATCCGCACCTCCCCCCACCCTCACATCCTGTAATGCACGTCTCCACCCGCCGCCAACCATGATGTGGTCCATCTGGTTTCCGTCCCGACCATCCGGCGACTCCCATGTTAACCCGTGAATTTCCCTATGTGGGAAAAGCGTTCCTCCAACGACCAGGCCGCCAATGCCACAGAAACCCATTAGCCTATCCCCACCCTCGCTTGCTGCCCCGCCGCCGCACCTCCCCACCGCTCCCTCACCATATGTATTGCGTGCACCAACCCTCGCACCGAGGTCTCCCATTACTATAACAAGATCATATCTAGGGGTGTCCTCCATCTCTTTCTGCAGCCGTCGATAGAACTCATCCCCGACCTCCTCATCGCTATCATTCGTTGGTGCGTAGCATTGTACCATTGTAGTGTTGGCGAATCTCTCTCTCAATCTCAATCGTATCAGTCTGCCGCCGATGGGTTTCCATTCCAGCAATGTCCTTTCTATCCCTTTCTGTAGAATAATGGCCACGCCTTCACCGTGCTGTCCATCCTCTCCTCCAGAGCAAAGCACCGCCTCTCCTGTTGCTGCCTCAACTTTTCCCGCCCCTGTCCATCCGCTCTCACCCATCCCCAGGATGTGCAACCCATAGCCTCTCATTTCTGCTGTGACCTGTCCCAGTTTACCTGTCTCGTACATTGTCCTGACACCCCAAAACCCCATTCTTGTATCCTGTTTTGCGGTCAGGACATCCGTCTTCATGCCAGTGGCCCCCCCTCGGCCCTCACCACTGACAGCCACACGAGCCACAGACTCCGAATGTCCATCCCGCAGCAAAGTTTGTTCATTTGATGTTGTTTCCGTAACTTCATTATTTTTTTTTTACATAGACAGGGGTGTCAGCCCTATGCTAAAACCCCCAACCTGGAGGACCAGGGTACCAGCTTTTGTCTGACCCCTACCCACACAGACCAGTCCAGCTTGGTTGAACCTACCAGGAGTAAAACTCCCACTGGCATAGCTCTGGGGATTGTCAGGGTACGCAAGCTGCCATACCGCTACAAGGTATAGGTATCCATAGGAATAACAAATGTATATTTGTCGCTCTTAACAATGTTTCCATACTAATAAAAAGTTACTGTAGTACCAATGTTCCCGTACTAATAAAATGTTACTCTAATACCACTGTTTCCGTTCTAATAAAACGTTACTATAGTATCAATGTTCCCGTACTAATAAAATGTTACTACACAAGAAGTAATGTTATAATCTATAAGTAAGTATATCCTGAAAGTTATACTTATACGAATACTTCAGTTATATAAACAGTCTTTATAGATGTACAATCAATGATAATGTACAAAGTTATTCATATTATCGGTGAGGATGTTTCAACATCTGGAAGTGGTTTAGTTTCGACAAGTTCGCTTGGGCATCTCGACAAACAGTCTGCGAACACATTCTTCACTCCAGGAATAGCTCGTATTTCAAAATTGAATGGTTGAAGCGCTATAGCGTAACGCGCTGACTTCGATGATTTAACGTTCTTCGTGTTCAGTGCGGTAAGAGCTTTTTGGTCAGATTCCACCACAAAGTGTGAGCCGAGGAGGTAACGTTCCAGTTTTGTGATTGCCCACACTAATGCGAGGAGCTCTTTATCCAGAACGGAGTATTTGAGTTCGCTCTCCGTAAGTTTTCTGGACACGTACATCACCGGAAATAAGGTGCCGTTATATTCCTGCATCAAAACTGCAGCAATAGCGTAAGAAGATGCATCACTGCAAAGAATGAAAGTGAGATTTTTGTTAGGCAACCTCAAAAAAGGTTCATTTGAAAAAAATCGTTTTATATAGTCTAACGCCGTTTGGTGATCCTGCGACCACTTTATTACATTAGATGTGCCTTTCTTCAGTAGAGACGAAAAGGGTGCAGTTATAGTAGACAAATGAGGGATGAATTTTAAATAGAACTGTATTAGTCCTAAAAGAGATCTAACTTGTTTTTTTGTCTTAGGTGCCGAGATGTTTAAAATTTTAGAGACGTTACTGTCTTCTGTATACATGAAACCATGACCTATGCGGTGACCCAGAAATGAGATGTCATGAAAACCGACAAAAGCCTTAGAAGGTTTCGCTGTGAAGTTATAATCCCGTAAGGTAGAAAGTAAAGCTTTTAATCCATGAATATGTTCATCCCAAGAGTCACTGAAAAGACAGATGTCATCTATATAAGTAATGACATCGGGACGATGAGACAATATGCGGCGCATCATGCGTACAAAGGTAGCTGGCGCATTCATTAATCCGAATGGCATAAAATTCCATTGAAAAAGACCCCGTGGCGTCGAGAAAGCGGTGAATGGCTTTGCTTTAGGAGTGAGTGGCACTTGCCAATAACCCTTTGAAAGGTCAAATTTCGAAAAGAATGTGGCATGAGATAATTTCTCCAATAAGTCGTCTAAAAGAGGTAACGGTTCCGCATCGAATTTTGTAACTTTGTTTAATTTCCTGTAATCTACGCAAAGACGTATATTGTTGTCCTTCTTCCTAATGATTACCATAGAAGAAGAATATGGTGATGAAGATGGTTCAATTATATTTAATTGAAGCATCTCATCCAATTCCTTATCAACCTTATCACGAAAGTGTAAAGGGATAGGATATGGGCGAACTCGAATAGGCGTATCGTCAGTCAGAATAATGTCATGTTGGATGACTGACGTATGACCTGGGATGTCAGTGAGGAAATCCTCATACGAGTGTAGAATATTAGAGACTTGCTGACGTTGATCAGCCGAAAGAGTAGATGAGATTGTAACATCATTCCATTTCTCAGTGGAATGGAGTGGTACAACTGGTATTGGTAGTTGTACATCATCGAAAGAAGATTCTTCTTCTTGGATGACTGACAAACTAGAATAGTGTTGAATAGGAGGTGTAGGATCGTCAGTTGCCTGGAACACTGACTGTAGATAATCAGGACGTGAGTAATACTCCTTCAACATGTTAATGTGGAAGGTTTTATGTTTACCATTAACATCAACGATGTAGTCGACATCGGATATTCTTGAGATGATCCTGAAAGGACCTCTCCAGGTAATTAAAAGACGATTGTTATGCGCAGGGAGTAATACAAAAGCTTCGTCACCAGGAATAAGCTGGCGAAGACGTCTATACTTGTTTGCAAATAGACGAGCTTTTTCTTTGGCTTGTTCGGATGATGCAGTAGCTAGTCTACAAGCATCTATGATTCTCTTTCTCAGAGAGATCACATACTCATAAGAGGATTGAGTTTCCTCTTCAATATTCTCGTCAACCAATAAGTCGTGGATTAACGACATCGGACCGCGTGGTTGCATGCCAAAAACTAGCTGGAATGGAGAAAACCCCGTGGCTTGATTTTGTACTTCGCGATACGCGAACAGAGCAGCGGGTATGACCCGATCCCAGTCTTGGCGATGGTCTTGGGTCATCTTACCCAACAACTGCTTGAGTGTCCTATTGAGACGCTCAATTAACCCATTTGACATCGGATGATAAATAGAACTAAAAGATCTGTCTATACCTAATGTCTTCATAACTTGAGACATGGATTCAGAAATGAACTGAACCCCATGATCCGACAAGATTTTCCGTGGAAAACCAATGCGTGAGAAGATTAACATCAATGCCTCTGCTACACTGGCAGATGAAGTGTTCTTGAGAGGGATGGCCTCAGGCCAACGAGTGCACATATCAATGCACGTAAGAATATGCGTATGCCCTCTAGCAGATGGAAGCATCGGACCAATAATGTCTATAGCCATTTTATCAAATGGTCTAATCGGGATGTCCGCAGCTTGAATAGGAGCTGCATGAAATGGACCGACAATAGAGAGTGATGTCCCTATGGACGCCTGGCCAGTAGAATGCCGAAAGCACTCTGGATTTGGTACGCGAAAAACCCATATGGCCCGCACATTGCGAGTCATGCGCATGTCGTAATATACGAGATCTCATAGAGGATGGGACTAAGATCTGATAACATAAGGATGAATCCTTTTCCCGTATTACTCTAACCAAAATCCCATTTTTTAAGTATAAAGTCATGTCTAGATTTTGCAAGTTTGTTGCTGGTATTCTTTTTGTTCACATACTGAAAATTTTTTTTTAATGAATCATCATTCTTTTGCAATGTTGCAAACAACTCCCGTGAAATAGGAGCATCATCATCACAAGTGGTATGAACTGTAGGTTCAATAGGTGTATCATGCGACATATTAGTAGCTTGCGCTCTAGTCACTACTGCATTTGCAGTTTGAATATGTCGCTCTTCCCATTCAGCTATTTGCTGTGGTGTACACTCTTTAATACCATGTATGCGACCAAGTATTACATCACAAATTGGATTCGGAAGGAGACATGCCTGGATCTTTCCTGAAAAAAATGGTGTATTAAGATCAATAATAGCAGTGGGAAATGTTTCAACGGTGCCCCCAAAAGTCACACACTTGACAACCCTGCCCGTGGCACAACTTGGGTTGATCAGCGAAGTCCGGACGCCCACAGTACTACAACCTGAGTCAAATAGGAGAGAGCATGAAATGTTGTTGACAAATCCCTTGTTAAACTTAAGAGAGCCCTGTCCCTGGTGTACTGACGCAGCAGTGGCCGTACAGACTACAGGTAGACTAGGCAAGGTATGTCCGCAACGCAGCGTCGTGATCGCCTTAGGCTGGAAAAGAGTCGAGCATTCTGGACAGTCTTTCACCTGGGTACAATCAAGAGAACAAGACATAGCATTGTGAGTTTCAGCTACTTTACCCTGTTCAATGTTAGCCTGTGTATCACTTAAAGCGACATTAGAATGTCTACCCGTATTACTCGACGATCTATCTCTACGACGCGATCGATTTTGATTATTTGCATTAAAATTGCCATAATTGTCGTTTCTGCCTGAGTTAAAATTTGGATGAGTCCGATAATTTGTATAATTAAAGTTATGATGTTCTTTAAAATTTTTATTCCAAGAACCTTGTCTGTTTTGCGGACCCTGAGATCTTGATCTCCAGTTTTGTTTATTATAATGTCCTTGATTATTTTTAAAATTATTGTTACCAAAATCTCGCGATCTGTGAGCTTGGTTCCAAGAAACATTAAATGGAGCAGATTGTTGAAATTGCTTCCCTTTGTAAAAGTTATCATTGTTAAAATTGTAATTATTTCCCTTATTGACATACCTGTCAGCACTAAAGGAACGATTTCGTGAAAAATTGTTTTGTTGTGCTGCAAAAGCAACAGGCAATTCATTCTTAATCTGTGCATTACTTAGATCCATGGTTGGGTGAGCAGTGCAGAAGTTTTTTGCATGTTCTTCTAAGTCTTTCATTGATAAAGGTTTCCGTTCGTGTAAAAATGCGAGAAATGTAGGATTTACAGACGATAGTACCTTATCGCGCATCAGTAAATCGAAGAGACCTTCATACGACTTTTCAATTTTGGATAATTCGATCCATCTTTCTAGAGTTAGTCGTATTTGTGACAGAAAATCACTGAAATTTCTGCTTGATTGCGGTAGCAATGTACGAAATCTTAATCGGTATTCATCTTCTGTCATTTGAAATTTCTTCAGAAGTGCGGCTCTAAGAGCATTATAATCATTCTTCTCATTAATACTGGTAGTATGATAAACTGCTAAAGCATCCCCAGTAAGTAACCTGGATAAATATGTGCAATACAGTGTTTTATCCACGTTATAAGACCTACAAGTGGCCTCAAATCTATCTAGGAAAAATATTACGTCATCCGACGGGGGATTAAATTTAGGTAATTTAAGGTGAATTTCCTTAAAATTATCATGTCTGGATGAAGTTTGGCTTTCAAAAGTTCTCTGAGAATTAGCTTCCTGAGTTAACCTAAGTCTCTCATATTCTGACTCTGATAATTTTAGTTCATGCTGTCGTTTTTTATCATTCTCTTCCATCTCAAGCTGAAGTCGTTTTGTATTTTGTTCAGCTATTAATCTTCTTTCTTCCATTTCCTTTTGTTTATTTTCCATCTCAATTTTAAGTCTTTCTTCAGCCTCCCTTTGCTTCTGTTCTGCCTCTCGCTGAAATCGTTTCTCTTCTAATTCAGCGGCTTGTTCAGCTATTAATCTTCTTTCTTCCATTTTCTTTTGTTTATATTCCATTTCCTTTTGTTTATTTTCCATCTCAATTTTAAGTAGTCTTTCTTTTTCCTCAGCCTCAATCCGTTTTTGATCTGCCTCAAATTGAAGTTTTTCTAGTCTTAAAGTTTCTAACTTTCTCTGTTCGGCTTCTATTTCTTGAGCTTTCCTATATTCTGCAAGTGCAAATGCTTTTGCTTCATCAGGAGCCATCTGAAGAGCTTTTGCTTGCTTAATGAAATAATCTAGTGAATACATTATGCTTTATAAGTAGTCACAATACTCTTGATTTATAAAATGATAATTAATCAATGTAAATTAATTAACCTTGTTACTATAACAAGTGTTCTTCGTTCCTGTCCTAGAACGGTATATTTTGTTATCATATAATTATGAAATATGTTAATAATCAATACAGTAATTTATGTAAAGAAATGTCATGAAAGCGACAACGTGAAAGACAACAGAAACATTACCGACAAGACACGATAATCAAAGACGAGTGAACACAATCGTAGAAATCAACAAAAATAGAAATGTGTAACTAAAATAGAATATCGTAAAACTTTACGATGACAACTACGATCAGATACTCAACAGGACAATTGACAACACAGTGTAAAAACATAGGTTTTGTAAAAAACTGAACGACAGGAAAGGTGAGAAGGACGCATAATACAAACAAAATTCATCATAAAACTAAATACGAGTAAAAATAACTACCAAAAACAACAAGTAAACGTGACGAAACAGCTAAACAGATACTATCATAAGGAACAATTAGCGATCGGAACTTCGGCAAGGTTTCTAGCCTTGGACCGGAATTATCGCTCAATTGAAACTTACAAGTTGAGCCCTACAGAACGTCTGACGAAGAGCCCGAATTGGCTTCGAGATGGATCTCGTTCGTCAGATCAACCTCCCTACCTCCCACGACGAATGTACAACATATAACATATAACATGGAAAATGTAAAGATGGACATAACTATAGAAGGCACAGCTAAAAGTAATAAAATGTACAACAAAAGCACGTTATACTCATCTCGCGTGTTTCGGGAAAAAACAATGTGCCTCGTCTCCGTGGATGTACGTCTGAGGATAAAATACTTCGCTCTGCGTATATAACTACAGCTCGCACGTAATAATCACGAATAGGTGATCCCAAGGCAGTCAGTCACTGTAAAACTTGACGTGGAGGTTGATTGATGACCTTGAGCATTTGGTAACCGTAAGTTGATTCTGATTCATCATCACACTAAGGTCCAAGTTTGAGATGTTGTCGCCTTGAAAGTACAAATCTTCTTTTCAACCGATACTTGGATTGAGTACGTTCCTGTGAAATTATTTATTTCCAGACCACACTGGCATACCATTTACTGTTGGAGCCGTTCATTCTAATGGTAAAGAACTTCATTACGCGAATGGTTGTAAGGAACAAAAATGTCAGAAACTGTTCTTCAAAACGAACTCCAACAAGTAGTGTTTAAACTGGTCATTTTCTGGTAGTACACAAGTCGGTGATGACTGTACATATATTTTTATTTAACGTGACACATACGGAATGGAACGAGACGATCATGGTTACAGATTACAGATGCAAATGTCATACTTTAAAGTTGCTGATCATACTCTCAAATTCTTGGAGATTCTTTAACAATCAAGTCCTCTTCTATCCAAGTGAGTTAAGGATCACTTCTGTTATCCTCTAATATACATTTACAATGAAGTCCGTTGACCTTCTTCCAAGGACGTCTATCGTGGTAAACGGATTCATGTTCAAGGATCAATCCTTCTTATCATACTTGTAACAATTCCCAGACTTTCTTCATACAATACTTATGTAGCATATATATGTAAACATCCCAATAAAGTCATCCACAACAATACAATCAGGTTAGAGTTCTGTGTTGACTAACCTCTCTTTATATCCATGCCACGACTTTGGCATTGACGAAAATACGGCATATAAAAACATGTGAAGCATACAAATCAATTAACTTCGTTTACTCGTAGGTATCATCCCTCTACGGTAATACAACAGGGCTAACGACTCCGTCTGTCCATTCTAGGAATGACATGCTATGATGAATTCCCGCTAGACTCAAACTAGGAGCGGCCTGATACTATAATTTAACGCAATAAACATTCAATATGACTGGGGCGACACTTACTTGATACTTCCACTATTGGCTTCATCACGAATACCAATAGATATCAATACAACAGAATGGCATCTTCAAACCTGCCAGAAATAATCCAAGAAATATATATCGGACATAAACATGGTCCGAACTGCCCCCTACAAATCATGACGTCAGAATCCCCTAACTAGGTTACCCGTGCGTCCAAAGCAACTCACACTGCATTGTGCACGTCAGTGCGTGAATCAATCGAACGCACAAATAATATAACTATTTTAAGACTGGTGCGTACATTTGGCAGGACCGAAGACTACCCCCTTTAGGTAATAAATGTACGTAACATTCCACTTTGCTCGGTCGGTGGTCATCCTTCGTACAGTGCCCCAACTCTGGTTCATTCTTTGCATCTCAGCCTCCACAGTCCTCCGCCAGGTTGTTTTTGGTCGGCCTCTGTTTCGTTTTCCTTCAGGGGTCCAAAGCATAGCTGTTCTTGTGATTTCATCAGGCTCTCTTCTGAGGACATGGCCAACCCAGCTCCAGCGTCTGCCAGCTATGATGGTGTGCATGTCCTCTTGCTTGCTACGAGTAAGCAGATCTTGGTTAGTGATGGTATTCGGCCAAAAGATTCAGTGAATTTTTCTTAGGCAAAGTTTGACATAACCTACGCTAGAATTGGCGGGAGTTACCATAGAGATTCAGTGACGTAGATAGGAACAGCCTTGCTCCCTGTAAGATAACATGACGGAACGACCAATAAATAAAGGGATAGAGAAAAACTTTAACCAATGAATAGTGGCCAGCAAGCGCGCACCACGAAACCGGCTAAAAGATAAGATCTGGAAAGTTAGTTGAAAGGAGTTGAGCAAAGCATTAAGTTGCGTTTGGGACCATCTTGCTCCTACGTAGAGATATTCAATCAAATGTGTTATGATTCAATACTCTTCAATTGTACCTGCAGTCGCAGGACGAGATACAATTTTATATGAGTAAAATCTGCACACGCAGAAGTTATTTTAGTGGTAATCCCACGTAAGTAGACGCAAGACTTGTATCGTTTTCATTTCAGCTCAGCTCTTCTAGTTTTGATTTCGTAATGATAATGTAACACAATTGAAGTGGTGTAATGATACAAGTAACTCAATTGAAGTGGTGTAATGATACATGTAAGTGGTGTAATGATACAAGTAACACAACTGAAGTGGTGTGATGATACAAGTAACACAACTGAAGTGGTGTAATGATACAAGTAACACAATTGAAGTGGTGTAATGATACAAGTAACACAATTGAAGTGGTGTAATGATACAAGTAACACAATTGAAGTAGTGTAATGATACAAGTAACACAATTGAAGTGGTGTAATGAAAGAACAAATGTCAATAAGGACATTGAAGAAACAAAAGGTAGCAAGGATATCTACTAAAGAGATACTCAACTCTGAGATAATTATAACTAAGGACTCGGAGGATTTTGATAACGTGGAAGAATATTATACCCCACCCTGGATTGAAGTAAAAGATGGAAAATACATCGTACACAAATGAAAATTTAAGATGCCTTGATATGAATACATGAATCTGTATTGTAACATTGACTGTTGGTTTTTCTACTAATTTCTGTACAAATAAAATTCATTTTTAACTGACAAGGCTATTAAAAGATTCATTAACAGTTGGACAGATTAGATAATGTAAGGTTGAAATATTCACGCCACTCTCATCTCCTAATCATAACATCTTACTAGAGGAAAAAATGGACTGGTATCTTATGACATAAACCAAGAAAGAACAACCTCTGAACTTGGAGTAGGGTATATAAAAAAAACAAATAAAAGACAAAATAAATAAAAGGAAGGAAACCTATTAGTTACCTCCAGAACAACGCGGTAACAAAGTCTCCACCTCTCTCCAACAAAACTTCCACATATTTGGTTTTTCTGAAACCCGTCTCAATGACAAAATTACAGATGAAGAAATTAGGATTAATGGATTCACCACCATTCGCAGGGATTCTAACAGACAACATGAAACAGGGCTAGTCATATACATCTCAACATCTTTTCAGTTCAGACGCCGTGATGATCTAGAACATACTGGCATAGAATGTATATGGCTGGAAATAAAATTCCCCAACCTGACCCCCGTTTTAATTGGTTACCTGTACCGAAACCCTAGCTCATCTACTGTATGGTTTGACACATTCTCACGAATGATGGACAATGTTTGGGCTTCTTCGAATGAAATTATTCTACTGGGGGATTTCAATATTGACCTTCACAAACCGAACAATACGTGGAATGATATCACCATCTCACATAGTTAGTCTATCAATCCACGAGAGTAACACGCATCATCTACAATAATTGATCATATGTATACGACCTGCCCAAAAAACATTATAGAATGCACAGTCACACAGACATCATTAAGTGACCAATATCCTATTTGCTGTACCTGGACGAGAAAGGGGTTCAAAGCACCTAAACGTAACACATGACATTCCATTATAGGAATTTAAAAAATTTTAAATTATTCCTGCAAGACCATTAAATATCCATTATCTCATTCGTGTACCAACTTCCGCATCCAGAAGAAGCCATAACATACTGGACACAAACTTTCACCAACGTATTCGACAAACATGTTTGTTGAGGATTGTTTCATGCTTACAGACATTTGGATTTGTGCACGGTCCGAATGGCTGTATCATGGAACACCTCAAACGAATAGAGATATATCTCCGCGACCGATGTCGATGATTGTTGCATGTGTGCAAGCATTTGAGTTTGGCCAACTCGAATTGCTGCACCGTGGAACATCGCAATTGAATATATATTAACGACATAGTATGCATATCTCTATGCATGACGCGTATGTCTTGGTAACGTCATTCGACTTGTGGGTTTTGACCCGAACGCAGTGTGTTTCAAAGTGTGGCCATTGCCACTGATATTGTGTGGTATAACCACTTAGAAAGTGTGTGGCGTCGTCCACTTATTAATTGTGTGGCTGGGAAGCCAATCGAGCAGTGTATTTCTTGAATCAAACGTAAGTCGTCTTATGAATAACGAAGTTTGCATAATTATGGCAGATTAGCCTGGCGTGGTATGCCAAAGGAACATTATGGTACTAGCAATAGTGTAAGCCTAGTATAGATGGATATTGTATAGCTAGCGGCAAGCGTAAGCCTAGTGTAACGGATATTAGACGACTAGCAGTAGACGTAAGCCTAGCGTAATAAGTGTATTGCAAAACTAGCAGGATAGTTAAGTCTAGTGCAAAAGGCTATTGTATAAACTAGCGACGGGAGTAAGTCTAGTTAGCCTCTGAATTTATGCCAAAGGACATTGGCCGTTAAAAGGAACTGACCTTGAACCAGAACTCTAGATAGAGATTGATGAACATATGTTAATGAAATAATGAGAACTCTTACAGATCGTACATGAATGTGATGTGACTTTTGTTCCCATGTAGTTGGTGTCTGCTCATGGAATGAAATTACTAATTAAATATTTTAAGTCGTCAAAATCACAGTCTTATCAACTGACGTATTCGGAGTTGAGTTTAAATGCTGTTTATATTCAACTAATTATGACCAGTGACGATTAATGTCTTAACACGCTGCATCTCACACTGCCAATATAATCAATAAGACAAGAGACTAATACAGGTCAGTCAATGGTCGAATATTTAATATGAAACATGTTCAGCAGATAATGCATCACACGGGTTAAAGCAGACATTATCGATACCAACGGACAGTATTACGGAATCCTACAAAAGTGATAAGAACCCGAAGGACTTCGACTATATAAGCTGAATACGCATATAACAACTTGGTCATCCTCAAATACTAGAAGTCGAGAACGGCGTCCATAACAATGTTCCTGTAAAGCAGGTTTGTGTCAAAAACATCAGAAAGACCCCATAGATAACCAACGAAATATTATCAACAATGAGAGAGCGGGACGAAGCACATAAGCTCAAAGATTTCAACAGGTATCGGATGCTTAGAAACATTCGTCAGAAAAAGAAACTACATTTCAGAAAGATGATTCAAGACAAAGCAAACAGCAAAGAAGTCTGGGCAGCCATTAGAACACTAACACACAAATCAGTCACTAAACTCTTTACCAAAAAGCTGCTCCCTCACGGCAACTCATTTTAGCAACCACTTCAAAACAGAAATTAGTCATCTCAAGTCGACACTAAAGCCAATGGACTGCGATATTAATAAATTGACAGCCTTTTGCAACACTGAACACACCATAACAGATCTAAGACATATTCCTTTTCTAACAGTACATCATCATCATCATCAGTTGCCATCTCCACAATGAAGGTTGGCTGTAATGGATCTCCAACGTCTTCTGTCTCTTGTCTTGGTGGTGCACTCTGATAGACTCTTTCCTGTCCATCTTTTGATGTTATCTTCCCACTTATAGCACTGTCTTCCCCTTGCACGTTTGCCTTCAACTCTCCCTTCTGTTATGGTCTTCTGCAAGGTGTTATGCTTTTTTATGTGGCCAAAGTATTTTAGCTGCCGAACTTTGACCTCCCCCATTAGTTCTCTTTTCATACCTCGATTTTCTAGGACCTCCTTATTTGTTTTCATCTCTTTCTATGAGATACGCCCCATTCTTCTATATATCCACATTTCAAGAGCCTCAATTCTTTCTTTCAAATGCTTATTCATCGTCCATGTTTCCGCACCATACAGAAATGCAGAATATATATAACACTTTATGATTCTCAGTTTTAATTTGTGAGTTAACTGTTTAGATGTCAGTATGTGTTTCATGTTGTTGAATGTAGCTTTGGCCATTCCTATTCTCTTCTTGACTTCTGTTTCACATCTGCCATCTTCTGTTATTATATGACCAAGATATACGTTGCTCTTGACTTGTTCCAGGATTTTCCCATTTACGCTTATCTTTAATGTGGGTTTATCATCTGTTTTGCTAATTATCATAGTTTTTGTTTTCTCAATATTAATGTCGAGTCCATATTCATGACTTATACTGTTCACTTGCTTCACTAGTTCTTGTAACTCCTGTTCGCTTTCAGCTAACAACACAGTATCATCTGCATATCTAAGGTTGTTTATTGATGGAAAAGATATAAGAATACTCAGTAACCTTTATTGGAAGCAAACTGCCACAGTAAGATCTGGAAGGAATTATTCACCATACATAGACATAAAAAGAGGTGTCAGACAAGGTTGTGTGCTGTCCCCCTGCCTATTTAATTTATACACCGAAAAAATTTTCAAACAAATACAGGAAATACCAGGACTGAACAGTACATGAAGTTCTCAAATATATCTTGGCATTAAAAAACAACAATTGATCTGGATTTGATGGTATCAGCAATAAGATTCTACGTTACGCTGCACCCATCATTTGCGACTCCTTAACATATGTGTACAACCAATGTATTGCACACAACTACTTCCCCACAGCATTTAAATCTGCCAAAGTGTATCTTCTCTATAAATCTGGCTCACATAGCGATCCAAACAAGTTACAGACCAATATCCCTTCTATCATCTCTTTCAAAACCACTAGAGAAACACATTTACAACACCACATTTCAACACTTAACAACAAACAAACTGCTCATTGATAGCCAGTCAGGTTTCAGACCCAAACATTCCTGTCACACAGCTCTCACCAAAATGGCAGACAACTGGTTGTCGAACGTAAATGATGGAAAATTAGGTGGTGCTGTTTTTGCTGACTTCAAAAAAGCATTTGGCATGATTGACAACACTATCTTGGTTCAAAAGTTGGAAACCATCAGAATAGGCCATAATCCACTAAACATCATCAAATCATTCCTGGCAGATCGACAACAGTTAGTGCTTCACAACAACTCGACATCAGATTTCTCGAAGACAGATACAGGAGTACCGCAGGGTTCTATTCTTGGGCCCCTACTCTTCGCAATGTTCATCAACGACCTGCCACTACATCTAAAATATTCAACTTGTGACCTCTTTGCAGATGATTGTACTATCTACACTAGTGACAATGACTGCGTGGAACTTGAAATGACTCTTTAAAGCGATGTAGACAATTTAACAAAATGGAGCAATATGAATCGTATGCAAGTCAACACAGCAAAAACGAAATCACTGTTGATTACCACCAGACAGAAACTCATAAACTGCACAAAAAGATCCCTACAGCTACACGCGGAATCAATACAAATTGAACATGTAACAGAACACAAAGTTCTATGGATCACGATTGACTAGCACTTAACGTGGAACTCCCATGTACGGAATTTAACCAAACACTTAGCTCAAAAGACGTATCAGCTAGGCAAAATAAAACACTTCTTAGACGCAGACACTAGACTATTGTTCTACACCTCACATATATAGACACATCTAGATTACTGCTCTACACTATGGGATGGTTGCCCTGCTTCTACCTCGAAGAGATTGCACTCCCTGCATAAGAGAGCAGTACGTCTGATCACCGATAATCGCACGATACCACACACAAGGACAGGAAAAGAATCCAAAATACTGTCCCTAAAAAACTACTTCTCTACAACAAAGCCAAGCTGACTCACACAATTCTATCTAACAATACTCCGCCGTACCTACGATCATTGTTTCAAACCAGTAGAAGAGAGGGACAACAATTACATCAGTTTACGTCTGCCCAAACCTAGGATCGACCTGTTCAAAAAAGAGTCTAGTCTACTCTGGAGCCTACTTATGGAACAGCCTTGCACGCCACCTAAAAAGCCTACCTACACAATATTCATTTAACAAAGCACTTTTCAAACACTTCCTCAACACTGATTATCTACCCCCATAGAAAAAGCATTTGCCTTTATTTCATATCCATAAGTCAACATTTCTGTTGCTCTTCCGCTCGTTTTTTGTGAATAATTTGTTTTATATCCATGTTATATTATTATATTCACTTTAAAATATTAGTATATTATGTAACGTATGTGAGAATGTACCCGCATACCACTGTACTTTAGAAATGTGAGTCGTGAGAATGTACCCGCATACTACTGTATTTTAGAAATGTGAGTCGTGAGAATTTACGCGCATACCACTGTACTTTGGAAATGTGAATGTTTTCGTTTGCTTAAATGGGATGATGTATAAGAGAATAAGGAGAAATTACATAATAATTTTTTTTCAAAGACTTTACCTGCCACATAAGCGAGTAAGAAAGTGTTATTATTATTATTTCATTTTCCACCAAGAATGTATAGATATAAGCGAGAATGCGTTTGTCATTTTTGTATTGATGATTGATGACACATTCAAAAATACAGAATAGTTGTGGCGTTTTGACCGCATGAGTGAGTGTCGGTATACAGAATTTATTTATTTTTATTTGGTTATGGTTTTGTTTATTTTATTTTATTTTTCCCAGTTACTATCTTGTTTGTTTAAAAAAAAAACCTACTTTAAAAAAAAATATGATTGCATACTGTAAATTAATGCTGTTATGTTAACTTCATAATGTTGCGTGCCTTTAAATTAATGCTTAAAGTAACATGTGCGAATGAAAGGATATAGTATGCAAGATAAATGAGAGTGGAAGGGCAGAATGTTAGACGGGCCTGTTGAAGGCCGGTTCTATTGTGTTCAACTGGGTCATCGTGCTATTGTTGGTAACCACGCGAATGTGGGTAAAAACATTGTGAACATAATAAATTCCGAAAGTTAATTGACTTGATAAGTCCTTTATCGAGTCCACACATTTTAATATACCGTTATTACACATAAACAATGCACACATGTTGGTTATGAAGAAAATACATATTCACTTTAGATCCTACGTCGTATATGATCTATTTGCATATCAGTCCTTGTCAAAATACCATGAATTACTGTAGGCAGAACGTCATAACAATATGTACGCGCGGTTGGTGATCCCAACGGCCGACAGTGAGATTATGCGTCTGGCTATACAAAATTAATATGGACTGTTAATTCCTCCCGTCCTAGGTTTAGTCAATTACTAACCTGTAACATTTCATCTCTTTCATAATAACAGTGGACTGACCCATGTCCATACTCGAATATAATATAACTGTGCGGTAACTTCATGCCCGACACTAGCAGAAATAAGGACACATCTTTACAGCTCGACGGTCAAACAAATAGGGGTCCCGTATCCTGGTCACGGTGCGTGACCTACCAACGCTAACACGTCATAATTCGATCGTGTGTATAGCGTTCAATAGTCTAATAATTATTTACATTATATTAAATGCTGTAACCCCTAAAATTGCACGCTGCCAACCTCTAGCAGACGACTTCAATAAAAATACCGTAACAATTCCCTGTCCACCGGGGGAAAAAAATCTATTCGATAGATTTTTTTGAAATCTACCATACTAATCCCAAAAATTTAACAAAAATGCGACATATGGCCTACGATTTTCTGTCTAGAACAGTGTCGTGGTCATGTCGACTAACCAACAGTCATGTAATATAATATTAAACATGTTATACATATAATAATAATAATAAATTCTTTAAGCGCCAAACACGGCGCATAAGGCAGAAACCAGTGCTCTCCAGGTTGTTCGTTGTGACGCCACTCCTCTTAGCTCTTGCACATTATTTAGGCCCAACGTTCTTCCTTCTCTTATTATTGTTCTTCTGAGTGTTTCTTTTGGTCTTCCTTTTTTCCGCTTACCCTCAGGAACCCAAGTGAGCGCCTGTAGTGGTATTCTGTTGTTTTGCATTCGTAGGACATGACCGATATATGACCATCGTCTTTTCCTTATATAGTCGGAGACATATTTCTGCCTAGAGTCTTCTCTTATTTGTCGATTAGTCTTGAATTCTTTCCAACTGATGTTCATGAGTTTTCTAAGACATTTGTTCTCGAATGTATTCAGCTTGTTCTCCAATGATTTTGTTATTTTCCAACTCTCACAGCCGTATGTTAACACTGAGATAACATTTGAATTAAACAGACGAAGCTTGGTATGTATATTCAATGATCGTAATTTCCAAATGTTAGATAATCTATTGAAGGCGCTAGCTGCCAAAGCAATTCTAGTATGGATTTCTCTTGTTGTGTCACCATCCTGAGTCATTTTACTGCCTAAATAATTGAAACTTTCAACTTTCTGTAGTTTTTCCCCGTTCAAGATGATATCAAAGGTCTCGTTAGAAAAGTTCATAGCTTTAGTTTTAGAGGCATTTATTTGGAGACCAATTTTAACCGAGAGATGACACAAATTATTTATTGCTTCTTGGGATTGTCTTGGTGTTGAACTTAAGAATGCTACATCATCTGCGAAATCCAGGTCCCCCAGGAATTTTCCATTTGTCCATTTTATACCCAATTGTTCATTGTGGGTATAGTTTCTCATAACCCAATCAATAGCTATTCCAAAAAGTAGTGGTGACATAATACAGCCTTGTTTCACCCCTGTTTCTACTGTAAACCATTCTGTATTCCCTTTATTTGTTCTAACACAACATCTTGCATTGTCATATAGCGCTTTGATTATATTCACATATTTTGTTGGAAAACCATAGATTGTAAGTATCTTCCACAATGATGGGCGGTGTAGACTATCAAAGGCTTTTTGAAAATCGACGAAGGTGATAATAAGTGGCGATTGCCTTTCCACTGATTCTTCTATAATTGTTCTTAGTGTGAATATTTGATCAATACATGATCGTTTCGGCCTGAAACCCGCTTGTTCTTCTCTGATCTTTTCGTCAGCATGCAATTTAAGTCTTTCTAACATCATGCAACATAATAATTTTCCAGGTACTGATAATAGAGATATACCACGCCAGTTATTACAGTCTGATAGATCACCTTTCTTCGGTAACTTTACAATAATACTGTCTTTCCATTGTTGTGGTGGTTGTTCTTCTCTCCATACTTCATTTATAATATCTAAAATTCTCAAGAGGGTGTTGTCATTAACTGCTTTAATCATTTCCCCTGAAATTTCGTCAACTCCAGCAGCTTTAAAATTTTTTAATCTTTTAACGGCTTGTTTGATCTCGTCCAGCGTGAATTCATCGCAAGTTATTGGCAAAGTGGTTGTGGATGTTTCATTATTAAAATCAGGTGTTACTGTTGGTGGTGGTCTGTTTAGCACCTCCATGAAGTGCTCAGCCCATCTCTTCATTTGTTCTTTTTCTGTTGGTATTGAATTCCCTAATTTACCTTTAACAGGTGTTTCCATAGCAGTAGGCTGGTGACATAGTTGTTTTGTAATTTGATAAAGGCACCTACTATTACCAGTTCTTGCAGCATTTTCAGCTTCTACGGCCAGTTCATTGATGAAATGTCTTTTATCTCTTCGAGTTTTTGTCTTCACTTCTTTATTTAACAAGTTATAAGTTAGTTTGCAAGATTCAACTGCATTATGTGTACTTGCCGCTAGTAGTTTAAGTTTTGCTGTTTTCCTTTCTTGTATTTTATCCCAAGTATCTTCTCTCATCCATTTTTTCTTTTTATGTACTAGGTATCCGGTGGTCGCTACAGCTGCTTCTGTCATTGCTGTTCTCAGTTGTTCCCATTTAGTATCGATTGTCTTGGTGGTGATATCGTTGTCAATTTTGCCTAAAGCATCGAAATAGTTGTTCATTTTGACATTATATTCCTTCTTTATATCATTTGATTGCAGTCTGTGTACATCTATTCTTCTATTTTTATTCGGTTGGTATAACTTCTTCAGTTTAATTCTCATTTTAGCTATGCAGAGGTTATGATCGCTTCCGATCTCTGCACCTCTGTATGCTCTGACGTCTTGAACTGATGAGCGAAATTTAGCGCTTATGCAGAAGTGATCTATCTGGTTCTTAGTTCTGCCATCAGGTGAATTCCATGTTATCTTGTGGATATTCTTATGTGGAAAGATGGTGTCTGCCACAACGAGGTTTGATATTTCACAAAGTTCTAGAAGTCTTTCGCCATTTTGATTCATACAGCCTATGCCATGAGTACCGAGATATCTTTGTACTCCATCGTTGTTGTCACCTACTTTGGCGTTAAAATCACCCATGACTGCTATTATGTCATGCTTGGGTATTGTGTTGATGGTACTTAGAAGTGCTTCATAGAAGTCATCTTTTGTGGTATCAAGAGCGTCGTTAGTTGGTGCATAACATTGTACAATTGAGAGCTTGAAAAATCGTGTCTGAAATCTAGCTAATATTAGCCTCTCATTGATAGGTACCCAGCTGATAAGCGATGCTGCTGCTTTCTGTGTCATTAGGATGGCTACTCCCTCTGTGTGACGATTATCATTACTACCAGAGTATATAATTTGCTTTTTTTCTTCTGAAATATATTTTATGCCCTTCCCCGTCCATCTACACTCGCTGACACCCAATAAGTCCAACTTATAATTATCCATTTCTTTAATTACTTCTTCCAATTTTCCGTCTTGATACATAGTTCTTACATTCCAGTATCCAATTTTAGAAATCTCCTTAGCCCCCAAGATATTAGAGTGAGTCATGTTTACTGTCGAGCCTGGTTCTGTTTCGGTAACAATAGCTTGTTTTACGATAGTGAATTGTTAACTCACTGATCAACCCTCCGATCCAACCGACCGATTCAAGGGTTTCGAGGTCAGTTATAGGAAAATATCTACACCACTAGATACTCTGGTGTATCTCTTATTCTATAATTTAACATAACATGGTGATATCCATCGAAATATACACATTCCTGATGTTTTTCTTTCGGCGTCTAAGGTGAGAAACGAATTTCACCTCCATCTTGGAAGGGTAGATAACATATGTATTATATTAAATAAAAGAAAATATCAACTTGATTAACTAATTAATTTAAAGTCTATAGTGATTTAGTAATAAAGTGTCATGTCAAGATTAATCTAACTAAGTAAAATTAAACTAATTAATTATATTAAGTGTGTATTAAGAATCAAGTTATTGAAAATCTAATGCAAGAAAATGAAAGACGATGTCATGAGAAAAGAAAAGAAAAAACAAATGAGAAGTAAAGTAGAGAAAGAAAATAAAGTATAAATTTAACTTAGTTATGTGTGTTTGACATTAATTATATGTGTTAAATGGTTACTAACTATCTAACTTAACTAATTAAATAATACACTAGTATGTAATGTGTCAACATACTTATCAAATATGCAATATAATTATGTAATTCATAATTACATCTAAGAATATTATCTAAGAATTGTGTGATCTTTCTTTTCTTTCTTTCATTTTTTTTCATATTTCATTTTTTTCCCCTCACCTTCCATTTTAATTTCCATTACTTCAACTGCTAAGTTAAAATGAATTAACATTGGATATGACAATCCATCCGTAGTTACGATACTTGTGAATATCCATAACGAAAAATGTTCAAGTGTTCCAGTCTGTAATGAATGTAGACCTTCATAACGTCCAATAATTGATGTCACATACCAAAATTAGTTCGACTGGACTTCACGTTTTATTTCCGAAATTGTTTCAAATAGTTTTATCCTGAATGGACACTACCCAAAGTCCCGGCGTAAATACGAACACAATGTCTATTGATTTTGTTCATTTCGTATGACGCATGTCTCTAATAATTATTTATTTGAATTGTAGTCGACGTTAAATTCATAGGTCGAAAGTTCAACGATAGGATTCAGTCTCTTGTGAAACGTACTTTCGTTGATGTATTTGAAGAGTGTCAGTGTTCATCACTCGACATCCAAAGGAGTTCTGGAAAGTACGTCTGCGACGATATTATCCGTTCCTGATATGTATTCGATTGTAAAGTTGAACGGCTGAAGGAGAATGGCATATCTTGTCAGTTTTGGGCTCTTGTGATTAGCACGACGTAGTGATGCCACCGCCTTCTGATCAGTCTGATTCACGAAGGGTACACCCATTAGAAACTTTTCTAGCTTGGTAATCGCCCATATGACAGCCAATAACTCCCTGTCGACAGTGGAGTATTTGACTTCTTACAAAGCTATCTCTGCAAAATACAGGAAAACGTTAAACTGTTCAGCCAAAAATAGTTGGATCAAAACAACAGAAAGTCTTAACCTCGACAAAGATGGAAGAAAATTATGGAGGCTTGTCAAAGCCTTAAATGATGAGGAATGTAAAAATAAGGAAATAGCCACACAACAAAATGAGAAAATACTCACAAAGAAAGAAGCAGCTAATGTTTTTGCTCAAAAATTCTCACTTGAGAGCCAGATAAATGTTCCACCAGACAGAAAACCGGAAATTATCAAAGAGCAAGAAATTTACCAAAATATATCAACTGTTCCAGAAGAGCACATGACAGCAAACCTCACCATTAGAGAGCTAGAGGCAGCCATTGTATCCCTTAAACAAAGAAAGTCACCTGGAAAAGACAGGGTAACAAATGACATGCTTAAAGGGCTAGGGCCTAATGCCAAGAAAGCCCTCCTCAAGATTATGAACTATAGCTGGAAGCGTGGAATTGTACCACAAGCCTGGAAAGAAGCAGTACTAGTTCCAATCCTCAAAAAGGACAAAGACCGAATGGACCCCAACAGCTACAGACCCATCAGCCTTCTAAGCTGCACGGGAAAGCTTATGGAGAGAATGATCAATACCAGATTAAATTGGCACCTCGAAGAAAAACAAATTTTACTGCACCAACAGGCAGGCTTCAGGCAGCATAGGTCTACAGAGGACCAAGTCACCTACATTGCACAGGAAATCGAAGATGCTTTCCAAGAAGGAAAGCACACTTTAGCAATCTGGGTAGACATGGAGAAAGCATTTGATAAAGTTTGGAAAGATGGGCTAAGAGTTAAAATGCTTAAATATGGAGTTTGTGGAAGAATGTATAACTGGATCAGCCACTACCTAACAAACAGAACAGCTAGAGTGCAGGTGCACGGACAGTTAAGCAAAAAGACTACAATGGAACATGGAGTTCCACAGGGTGGGGTCCTTTCCCCAACACTCTTCCTCATATATATAAATGATATAACAGAAAACATCCACAAGAATGTCCACAACTCTCTCTATGCTGATGACCTGGCCATGTGGACTTCAGAAGAATACATCACCACAGCAAGAGTGTGCATGCAGGATTCACTGCTAGCCCTTGAAAGTTGGTCCAGAAAGTGGTTGCTCAAAATAAATGAACAAAAAACTACATACACTATTTTTACCTTGTCAAATAAACCACAGCAAGCAAAGCTACAACTAAATGGGCAGGCAGTACGAGAAGATGAAACACCAACATACTTAGGAATCACACTAGACCGCCGAATGACGTGGAAATCACAGATTAAAAAAATACAGCTAAGGGCAAAACTTCACATGGCCATCATGAAAAAGTTAGCTGGTACCACATGCGGTGCTGATGAGAATATCCTCAAAAAGCTGTACACAGGCAGAGTCAGACCTGCTATGGAATACGGCATCACAGCTTGGTCGACGGCAGCAAAGTCAAATTTTGACAGAGTAAACAGACTCCAAAACCAAGCAGCACGTATTATAACAGGGGACCTAAAGTCCACACAAATCAACCGTATGGAAAGCATTATAGGGCTACAGTCAATGGAGGATAGACGTGACAGCAGAGTTCTAAAACAAGCTGAAAAATTTAACAGACTCGAAGGACACCCCATGTTCCAAAGAATGAATAGGCTAGGAAGAGGCAGGCTCAAGCGAACTAACTTTGTAGCCTAAGCAAAAGAAAAAATTAGCAAAAATACCATGCTAGCAAGCTCAGTTGCAAAGAAAATCCCAACAAGCTCAACTATCCCACTGTGGAAAATAAGATGCTTTCCTGAGTTAAAATCTGATATTCCAGGCATTGAAAGTAAGGGAACATAGACAGAAACACAAAGAAAGTGTATAGCAACCAAGTATATTGACCAAAAATTCCCAGCAAAGCTTTGGACACATGCATATACTGATGGTTCAGTAAAAAATGCAGTTGAAAATGGGAGTGCCGGCATCCTCATAAAAATAAAAAATAGAACCCACTCTATGGCAATTGCCACTGGCAAATACTGCAATAACTTCAGTGCTGAAGCGGAAGCCCTGAAACAGGCAGCTAAAACTCTTATTGAATGCAAAGCACAGGCAGAAAAACAGATAGTAATCTTTACAGATGCCCTCTCAGTAATATCAGCGCTGAAGAGCCATCAAACTAAAGGATTGAAAGATCTGATAATCTCCCTTGAAAGACTGGCCAAATGCTTCAACAAGTGCACTATCCAGTGGATACCAGCCCCTTGCAACATACCAGGAAATGAGGAGACAGACAAACTTGCTAAGGAAGGAGGTGCCTTACAATAAAATGATATAGAGACAACTTACGCAACGGCAAAGACTACTATAAAGGCTACATTCAAGTCCAAATGGGAAAGAGAGCACCCGGGCCATTTGAAAAATGATGCATATCATCAACTATCCAGGAAAGAACAGGTCATCATTTTTTGGCTACGGACTGGACACAACAGATTGAGATACCATCTATACCACAAATACAAGATTGGAGCAACAGATCTCTGCACCTGCGGTACCAGCCCAATGATGGTCAAACACCTCCTGCAGTATTGCCCAACCTACAGTAATGAACGGAGTAGCCTATGGCAACAACCCACTTCTGTTAACGAAAAACTGTTTGGAGATGTCGGGAACCTTGAGTTGACTACTGCCTTTATTAGAGTCATAAATGTGGAAGTCTGAAAGCGAATGAGGAAGAAGAAGAAGTATGTCTTTGTAGACTACCACACTCAGTAAATGCTGCTCTACAAACATCACACTTGTAAGGCTTCTCTCCTGTATGTATTCTTTTATGACTTTATAGGTGACCTGTCTGAGTAAATGCTGCTCCACAAACATCACACATGTAAGGCTTCTCTCCTGCATGTGTTCTTTTATGACTTTGTAGACTACCACTAACAATAAAAGTTGCTCCACAAACATCACACTTGTAAGGCTTCTCTCCTTTATGTATTCTTTTATGACTTTGTAGACTACAACTCACAATACAAGTTGCTCCACAAACATCACACTTGTAAGGCTTCTCTCCTGTATGTATTCTTTTATGACTTTGTAGTTTACCTGTCTGAGTAAATGCTCTGAGTAAATGCTGCTCCACAAACATCACACTTGCAAGGCTTCTCTCCTGTATGTATTCTTTTGTGTTTTTGTATATTACTGCTCAGAGTAAATGCTGCTCCACAAACATCACACTTGCAAGGCTTCTCTCCTGTATGTATTCTTTTGTGTTTTTGTAGATTACTGCTCAGATTAAATGTTACTCCCCAAACATCACACTTTAAGGCTTCTCTCCTGTATGTATTCTTTTATGACTTTTAGATTACTGCTCTGAGTAAATGCTGCTCTACAAACATCACACTTGTAAGACTTCTCTCCTGTATGTATTCTTTTATGCTTTTGTAGACTACTGCTCTGAGTAAATGCTGCTCCACAAACATCACACTTGTAAGGTTTCTCTCCTGTATGTATTCTTTTATGACTTTCTAGGTGACCTGTCTGAGTAAATGCTGCTCCACAAACATTACACATGTAAGGCTTCTCTCCTGTATGTGTTCTTTTATGACTTTGTAGTTTACCACTCTGAATAAATGCTCTTCCACAAACATCACACTTGTAAGGCTTCTCTCATGTATGTATTCTTTTATGACTTTGTAGACTACAACGTACAGTAAAAGTTGCTCCACAAACATCACACTTGTAAGGCTTCTCTCCTGTATGTATTCTTTTATGTCTTTGTAGTTTACCTGTCTGACTAAATGCTACTCCACAAACACCACACTTGTAGGGCTTCTCTCCTGTATGTATTCTTTTATGACTTTGTAGACTACAATTTACAATAAAAGTTGCTCCACACACATCACACTTGTAAGGCATCTCTCCTGTATGTATTCTTTTATGACTTTGTAGTTTACCTGTCTGAGTAAATGCTGCACCACAAACATCACACATGTAAGGCTTCTCTCCTGTATGTGTTCTTTTATGACTTTGTAGACTACTAATCACAGTAAATGCTGCTCCACAAACATCACACATGTAAAGCTTCTCTGCTGTATGTATTGTTTTATGGCTTTGTAGACTACTACTTACAGTAAATGCTGCTCTACAAACATCACACTTGTAAGGCTTCTTTCCTGTATGTATTCTTTTGTGTTTTTGTAGATTACCACTCTCAGTAAATGCTACTCCACAAACATCACTTGTAAAGCTTCTCTCCTGTACGTATTCTTGTATGTCTTTGTCTCTCCACATGTAAGCCTACCTTGCCGTGGTTATAGAGCTTGAGTGCCCCAATGATCCCGGGAGCTATGCCGGCAGGAGTTTTACTCTCGGCAACGTCACCCAAGCCGGACAGGTCCTTGTTGAGGGGTCAGACTAAATGGGCTGAGGAGTAGGTGGAACCCTATAGGTGTAGATGCAGAACCCACCGGCGAGTGGTACATGCTCTGGTCTGCACCAACCCACACCCACTTCATGGGACAAATGCTTTCTTGCCTCATTCTTCACTGTTTGTCCTCTATCCTTTAAAGCCAGGGAGTAAACCCTGAAAAAAAAATCAGTGCAGGAGGAGCACGATAGTCTTGGTTGACAATCCACCTAAGAGAAGGACAACTTCACACAAACCCGGATAGGAAAGTCTCGTTAGTCCGGAAAGACAGCTCTCCTAGGAGAGACAACTCTGATGTAAAACAACTGCTGCCTTGCAGGAAGGTCACGGAAAACCAGAGGCTAGGGAAGCAGTCCCGAACAAATGCATGCTGAAGACGGATGCACTGGGCCGCAGGGCGCACAACATAGTGCAACGCAAACCGCCTTGAGATGACAGACACAAATATGACTCAACGAGATGGTGCTCGACCCAAGGAGTCCCGCCAGGTGGGAAGAGTGCCGGACCCCCTGCCTCGAAGGGGTCCAACTAAAGCTACTGGTGGTCACCTATCTCAGCATCGTGCAGCCAGGGCGCAGAATATTAGGGCAAATGCGACTGGCCAAAACACCCAGGAAAGAACACTAAATATACTCCAATGGAATGCAGAAGGTGTCCTAAAGAAGAAACTATTGCTCACAAAAAAACTACATGATGAGCAAATTGACATAGCCTGCATTCAGGAAACACACCTAAACACAAACCACCGATTTTCTGTAAGAGGATATAAAACCCTTTGGCTTGATAGAGAGGGACACAAGTGAGGAGTACTCATGTTAAGCAGAAACTCCTTGCCTAGCAGAGAGCTTTCTGTTACTACAAACGGTCAGGCGGAAATTATAGGAGCTGACATCACTATAGATGACCAGACCGTTAGAGTGTACAACCTATATCCTGTTGTTGTTCTCGTTCACTATGTTGCTGTAATACCCTGTTCAACCTGAAAGTTGGTTATAATTGGGGTATATTGTGTGTTTACTTTCTTCGGTGCTAGCCTGTTGTTAGTCCTGAAAAGGACTGGTCCTAAAAAAGACCCCTAGCTGTCTGTCAGGATACCTCCTTGCTGTTTGTCCGTTCTTGGTGTCGTGGTGTGTTCATGGTGTTCATTTACTGCCTCCCTATCTGGCTTGTTAGGTTTTGTGAGTTTTTGCCCTCCTCATTTCTGCTTCTTGTGTCTTCTTCTTTTCCTGTATCTGTACTAGTGCTTTTTCTATGATTGCTGGGAGTAGTCTTTCTAGGGTTTCCTCGATGATTTCTTCTTCTGTTTGGTTGTTCGTGTTAGTTTCTCGCATGTTGTTTGGTGTAATGTCCTCAATGGCTCTCCGTTCTGTCTCGATTCTTTTGAGTATTTCTGTATTTTCTTCTTTCAGCTCCGTCAGCTTCTTGACATCTGCTTCTATCTGCTGCTGCATTCTTTTCATTTCTTCCATCATATCTCTGACGTTCTGTAGATCTATTACGTCTTCACTGCTGTCGGTTCGTTCTTCGGTAGCCTGCTTGCTTCTGTTTTTGATCTGTAGTTTCATTTCTTTGACTTCAGCGGTCAGCTTGTGTACCTGTCGTCTATCAATCATGCGCTGTTTTTCTGCAACATCCGCAGCCACTTTGTGCTTTGCCTCTCTGAAGGGAATGTTTTTTGACACGGCGCAGATAGAGATCTTTCACTAGCCACAATGGAGATTAGGCGCACCAACTGCCTGGTTGTTGGTGATTTCAACAGCCATTCAGAAAGGTGGGGTTACACAGAAACTGATACCCGTGGCATTGAGGTAGAGGACTGGGAGATTGACTCAAATCTACAACTCATCAATAGAGCAGATGATACACCCAGCTTCTACTCAAGAAGATGGCAATCGACCTCGACACCCGACCTTGCCTTCTCAACAGGAGACATCAACCATAAGATTGAACGCATTGTGCTCAACCAATTGGCAGGCAGTGACCACAAACCGATCAAACTAATGATCAATATGGAACATACACTCCACTTCCATAAACCATTACCGCGCTGGAACTACAAAAATGCGAACTGGAACAAGTTCTTAGCACTGACAGATGAATACTGTGGTTCCATAAACACCCAAAACAAAAGAATCGGAGAAATAGCTGACGGATTTAATAAAGCAGTTCTGAAAGCTGCCCTAGAATCAATACCACGAGAGGCGAGAAAAGATTATAAGCTGTACTGGACAGAAGAACTCAAAGAACTGGAAGAACAGGTAACAGAGGCCAGACATGTAGCAGAAAAGGAAAAAACAGTTGAGGCAAACATCGCTTACAAAGCTATCTCTGCAAAATACAGGAAAACGTTAAACTGTTCAGCCAAAAATAGTTGGATCAAAACAACAGAAAGTCTTAACCTCGACAAAGATGGAAGAAAATTATGGAGGCTTGTCAAAGCCTTAAATGATGAGGAATGTAAAAATTAGGAAATAGCCACACAACAAAATGAGAAAATACTCACAAAGAAAGAAGCAGCTAATGTTTTTGCTCAAAAATTCTCACTTGAGAGCCAGATAAATGTTCCACCAGACAGAAAACCGGAAATTATCAAAGAGCAAGAAATTTACCAAAATATATCAACTGTTCCAGAAGAGCACATGACAGCAAACCTCACCATGAGAGAGCTAGAGGCAGCCATTGTATCCCTTAAACAAAGAAAGTCACCTGGAAAAGACAGGGTAACAAATGACATGCTTAAAGGGCTAGGGCCTAATGCCAAGAAAGCCCTCCTCAAGATTATGAACTATAGCTGGAAGCGTGGAATTGTACCACAAGCCTGGAAAGAAGCAGTACTAGTTCCAATCCTCAAAAAGGACAAAGACCGAATGGACCCCAACAGCTACAGACCCATCAGCCTTCTAAGCTGCACGGGAAAGCTTATGGAGAGAATGATCAATACCAGATTAAATTGGCACCTCGAAGAAAAACAAATGTTACTGCACCAACAGGCAGGCTTCAGGCAGCATAGGTCTACAGAGGACCAAGTCACCTACATTGCACAGGAAGTCAAAGATGCTTTCCAAGAAGGAAAGCACACTTTAGCAGTCTGGGTAGACATGGAGAAAGCATTTGATAAAGTTTGGAAAGATGGGCTAAGAGTTAAAATGCTTAAATATGGAGTCTGTGGAAGAATGTATAACTGGATCAGCCACTACCTAACAAACAGAACAGCTAGAGTGCAGGTGCACGGACAGTTAAGCAAAAAGACTACAATGGAACATGGAGTTCCACAGGGTGGGGTCCTTTCCCCAACACTCTTCCTCATATATATAAATGATATAACAGAAAACATCCACAAGAATGTCCACAACTCTCTCTATGCTGATGACCTGGCCATGTGGACTTCAGAAGAATACATCACCACAGCAAGAGTGCGCATGCAGGATTCACTGCTAGCCCTTGAAAGTTGGTCCAGAAAGTGGTTGCTCAAAATAAATGAACAAAAAACTGCATACACTATTTTTACCTTGTCAAATAAACCACAGCAAGCAAAGCTACAACTAAATGGGCAGGCAGTACGAGAAGATGAAACACCAACATACTTAGGAATCACACTAGACCGCCGAATGACGTGGAAATCACAGATTAAAAAAATACAGCTAAGGGCAAAACTTCACATGGCCATCATGAAAAAGTTAGCTGGTACCACATGCGGTGCTGATGAGAATATCCTCAAAAAGCTGTACACAGGCAGAGTCAGACCTGCTATGGAATACGGCATCAAAGCTTGGTCGACGGCAGCAAAGTCAAATTTTGACAGAGTAAACAGACTCCAAAACCAAGCAGCACGTATTATAACAGGGGACCTAAAGTCCACACAAATCAACCGTATGGAAAGCATTATAGGGCTACAGTCAATGGAGGATAGACGAGACAGCAGAGTTCTAAAACAAGCTGAAAAATTTAACAGACTCGAAGGACACCCCATGTTCCAAAGAATGAATAGGCTAGGAAGAGGCAGGCTCAAGCGAACTAACTTTGTAGCCTAAGCAAAAGGAAAAATTAGCAAAAATACCATGCTAGCAAGCTCAGTTGCAAAGAAAATCCCAACAAGCTCAACTATCCCACTGTGGAAAATAAGATGCTTTCCTGAGTTAAAATCTGATATTCCAGGCATTGAAAGTAAGGGAACATAGACAGAAACACAAAGAAAGTGTATAGCAACCAAGTATATTGACCAAAAATTCCCAGCAAAGCTTTGGACACATGCATATACTGATGGTTCAGTAAAAAATGCAGTTGAAAATGGGAGTGCCGGCATCCTCATAAAAATAAAAAATAGAACTCACTCTATGGCAATTGCCACTGGCAAATACTGCAATAACTTCAGTGCTGAAGCAGAAGCCCTGAAACAGGCAGCTAAAACTCTTATTGAATGCAAAGCACAGGCAGAAAAACAGATAGTAATCTTTACAGATGCCCTCTCAGTAATATCAGCGCTGAAGAGCCATCAAACTAAAGGATTGAAAGATCTGATAATCTCCCTTGAAAGACTGGCCAAATGCTTCAACAAGTGCACTATCCAGTGGATACCAGCCCCTTGCAACATACCAGGAAATGAGGAGGCAGACAAACTTGCTAAGGAAGGAGGTGCCTTACAATAAAATGATATAGAGACAACTTACGCAACGGCAAAGACTACTATAAAGGCTACATTCAAGTCCAAATGGGAAAGAGAGCACCCGGGCCATTTGAAAAATGATGCATATCATCAACTATCCAGGAAAGAACAGGTCATCATTTTTTGGCTACGGACTGGACACAACAGATTGAGATACCATCTATACCACAAATACAAGATTGGAGCAACAGATCTCTGCACCTGCGGTACCAGCCCAATGATGGTCAAACACCTCCTGCAGTATTGCCCAACCTACAGTAATGAACGGAGTAGCATATGGCAACAACCCACTTCTGTTAACGAAAAACTGTTTGGAGATGTCGGGAACCTTGAGTTGACTACTGCCTTTATTAGAGTCATAAATGTGGAAGTCTGAAAGCGAATGAGGAAGAAGAAGAAGTATGTCTTTGTAGACTACCACACTCAGTAAATGCTGCTCTACAATCATCACACTTGTAAGGCTTCTCTCCTGTATGTATTCTTTTATGACTTTATAGGTGACCTGTCTGAGTAAATGCTGCTCCACAAACATCACACATGTAAGGCTTCTCTCCTGCATGTGTTCTTTTATGACTTTGTAGACTACCACTAACAATAAAAGTTGCTCCACAAACATCACACTTGTAAGGCTTCTCTCCTGTATGTATTCTTTTATGACTTTGTAGTTTACCTGTCTGAGTAAATGCTCTGAGTAAATGCTGCTCCACAAACATCACACTTGCAAGGCTTCTCTCCTGTATGTATTCTTTGGTGTTTTTGTATATTACTGCGCAGAGTAAATGCTGCTCCACAAACATTACACTTGCAAGGCTTTTCTCCTGTATGTATTCTTTTGTGTTTTTGTAGATTACTGCTCAGATTAAATGCTACTCCCCAAACATCACACTTTAAGGCTTCTCTCCTGTATGTATTCTTTTATGACTTTGTAGATTACTGCTCTGAGTAAATGCTGCTCCACAAACATCACACTTGTAAGGCTTCTCTCCTGTATGTATTCTTTTATGCTTTTGTAGACTACTGCTCTGAGTAAATGCTGCTCCACAAACATCACACTTGTAAGGTTTCTCTCCTGTATGTATTCTTTTATGACTTTCTAGGTGACCTATTGATGCGTGATGCCATATGATGATGGATGGTATCCGCATGTCTGGTTTTGTGTAGTGTGCAGATGTGTTCAGTCAAAACAATGTTCATACAAAAATAACAGGGCAATCCACATAGGACGTCAGTAAACTCACGACGTATAAAGTCAATGATTCTTGAAACAGCCGTTGACGTTTTTCTTCATTATTTATTGTGGACGCCACAGTGACAAAATGGTTACGCGAATATGTAGGCACATCAAACAGTCATTATCACAGCAACATTCAATACAGCAATAGACGGTAGACAGCATTACAATGATGAGTCAGATGCATGTTATATTTCATAGTGCTGTAAATGTAGTCAGGTGAAAAACTCCATCCTTTTCTATAAAAGCCAGGAGATAACCAGATGTATGAGATCAGTTCACTCTCCTTAGTCTGACTTCAGCAAGACAGACACGTCTGCCGAAGTATAAATAATGTCCTCAAAAATATCCTCTAGATAATAAAGGTTTTTCAAACCTAGTTCATTTAACAAAGTAGCAAGTAATGGTCCTTGGAAACTGCATCAACCGATGCAGCACAATACAGCGACATGTGAGCTAGGAAAACATCTCGTGACGACGACTTTCGAAGACAGGCTATGAATCGAAATCGCTCACGACCAAAAATCGATAGAGTTAATGAAAAAGTCAATTTACCTTGCTTTCATGAAATACACAGAAATATCACGCCTCCCGACATGTGGGAAACACTAGAGGTATTATCTCGAATAAACGAAATATCCATTAAGAGGACTACACATCCCTGACAGAACAAAAAATAGCGGAGATCCCCTCTTCAACGAGGCATCTCTTTCGCCATTCCAAATCGCTCACTCCACTAGTGGTGGGCGGAAACCGATCGACCAAGAAGCAAGACAAGTCATGCGCAGTCCAGCGCAAAATGACCACAGCTCAAACTTAACTGCATTCGATACCAACGCGAGAAGACAAATGCTTACCGAGAAAAGTGACTATAAATTTCAAGCAGTTGTTGCCCTTGCGTTATAAAATAGATATTGTAATAAAACGATGTTGCGAGAATTTATCACGCAACATATCACCACCTCCTCCCGATAAAAAAAAATGTGGAACATATTTTTTTTTTAAATATCAAAGAGCATGCGATAAGCGGCTCAAAACGCACGAATTATGCGCTGATAATTAATTAAATTGCCTAACATGAGGCTAAATATAGAGTGTCTGGTGAGGATATACCTCAACAGAAAAATAAATATGTCTCAAAAAATATTCACATCGGGGAGGTGTCACCAACACACATCACGTTAGCATGTAAACACAATATACGTATGCAAGTTACCATAATCATCATTAAACAGCATACTCTAATATTGTCTTTAAAAATGGATGTACAAATCTGATAGGAAAATTTAAATAGTACATTCTTTGACATGTAATGACATAAGTACATAGTAAAGTTAAACTACATGACGATCCAGGACATATGCTCTGGTATTCCGAGGGTAAGTACACAATCTAGAACTCGTCATGCTTGATACTAGTAAGGTAAGTCCTCAGCTCAACAATGACATTCTGAGAAAGTACAAGCAATATAATGCTAATTAATAACTAATATGCTTCATAAGGTACAATACATTATTAATAATTGTGGCTGTTTAGTAAACTAACGGCCCTTATATTAACTACTCAGTCCTCCTCTATCATCTTAAAAAACGAACAGAAGAAGATGACAACAAAGCACGATAGTGTGTACATATAAAGTAAGTACAGATGTGCTAATCTATTGTAGAAATATAGGTGTGTTATGACTCTGTAATATATGGAAATATAGGACAGAAGTATTAGTTGGAGTCATGTGGGCATCTAGACAAAATGTCAGCCATCACATTATCCGCACCACGGATAGCTCGTACCGTGAAGTGAAAAGGTTGAAGAGCTATAGCATATCGAGTGGATCTCGAACTCTTCAAATTCTTAGTCTGAATAGCTGTAAGAGCTTTCTGATCAGTCTCTAGAATGAAATGTGCGCCCAGGAGGAATCTTTGTAGCTTTAGAATTGACCAAACCATCGCTAACAACTCACGGTCTAAAACCGAGTAGTTCCTCTCTGCCGCATTTAGTTTTCTAGAAATGTACATAACAGGATGCAGAGTATTTGCATATTCTTGCATCAGTGCTGCTCCAATCCCAGTGGATGAAGCATCACTCCGAAGAACAAAAGTCCTATCAAGAGTAGGTAATCTTAAGATGGGAGGAGAAGAAAATATATTCTTGATTTGGTCTAGTGAAGATTGGCATTCTTCAGACCAACGGACCAGATTAGGCGAACCTTTCTTCAACAATGTTGAGAGAGGTGCCATGATCGAAGATAAATTTGGAATAAATCTCCCATAAAATTGAATTAAACCTAAGAGACTCCTAACTTGTTTCTTCGTTTTAGGAACAGAGATGTTCAGTATTTTGGAAGTATTGTGGTCTTCTGTCTTCAAGAGACCATGACCAACACGATGACCCAGGAAAGAGATTTCACCAAAACCAACAAAAGCTTTAGAAGGTTTTGCTGTCAAATTATTCTCACGTAGAGTGGACAGTAAGTCATATAACCCTAAATAGTGATCTTCCCAGGTATCACTGAAGAGACAGATGTCATCTAAGTATGCGATGACATCCGAACGATGTGACAGAATTCGACGCATCATGCGAACGAAAGTGGCAGGGGCGTTCATGAGACCAAAAGGCATAACATTCCATTGAAATAGACCCCTAGGTGTAGAAAAAGCAGTAAGAGGTTTGGCATGCTCTGCTAAAGGCACTTGCCAATAACCTTTAGACAAGTCAAGTTTAGTGAAGAATCTAGAATTAGAAAGTCTAATCAGTAGATCTTCTAACAAAGGCATCGGTTCAGCATCGAACTTTGTGACCTGATTCAATTTGCGATAATCAACGCAAATTCGTATGTTCTTATCCTTCTTCCGGACAATAACCATGGAAGAAGAATATGGTGAAGTCGATGGTTCAATTATATTTAATTGAATCATTTCATCCAATTCCTTTTCCACTTGCGACTGAAAGTGTATAGGAATAGGATACGGCCTAACCCTAATTGGATTATTGTCGGTAAGAATTATGTCATGTTCTATGACATCTGTGTGTCCAGGAATGTCAGTGAGAACATCCTGAAATGTTTGTAACATCGACGAGACTTGTCGATGTTCGTCACCAGAAAGATTAGGAGAAACAGAAACGTTTTTCCAAGATTCCGTGGAATGTAATGGAACCACTGGAAGGGGAAGGTTGACATCAGAGAAGGTAGCTTCCTCATCCTGTATGACAGACAGGGATGAATAATGACCGTGAGGTGCAGGAGCATCATCCGTTGCCTGGAAAATAGGCAGCAAATAGTCCGGACGTTCGTGAAATTCCGAAAGCATGTTTATGTGGAAAGTTTTATGCTTTCCATCAATATCGACCACATAGTCAACATCGGAAATCCGAGAGACTATTGCATACGGACCTTTCCATGCAATAAGAAGTCTATTTTCCCTACTGGGGAGTAGGACGAATGCTTTGTCACCTGGACAAAGTTGTCGTAGACATCTATTCTTGTTAGCAAACTGCCTTGCCTTCTCTTTAGCAATTTCTGATGAAGCAGTTGCTAGCTTACATGCCTCAATGATCTTTTGTCTAAGAGCAATGACATACTCATATGAGGATTGAGTTTCATCGCTAATATCATCGGCAGTGATGAGATCGTGTAATAAAGACATAGGGCCGCGTGGACGCGCGCCAAAGACAAGTTCGAAGGGAGAAAATCCTGTGTGTTCATTAGGGACTTCTCTATAGGCAAAGAGAGCCGCGGGTAAAACCCTGTCCCAATCTTGAGGATGATCTTCAGTTATCTTACCAAGCAAAGTCTTGAGCGTTCTATTCAGACGCTCAACTAACCCATTAGACATAGGATGGTAGATACTACTGAGAGATCGTTCAATATGTAAGGTAGACATTACCTGTGACATAGTGTCAGATATGAGTTGAGTGCCATGGTCTGACAATATTTCTCTGGGGAACCCCAAGCGAGAAAATATCAACCAAAGAGCATCTGCGATATCTGTAGTAGATATGCTCTTAAGAGGAATAGCCTCTGGCCAACGTGTGCACATATCGACACATGTAAGGATAAACTGATGTCCTCTGGCCGACTTGACCTTAAAAGGGCCAATAATATCTATGGCCATTTTCTGAAACGGCCGAATAGGAATGTCAGCAGCCTGGATAGGCGCAGCATGTCGTGGTCCTCTAGATTTGACCTCCTGACATACCTTGCATGATCGGCAGTAAATACGAATGTCCTTATTGACAAAAGGCCAAAAGAAAGCCGCAAGGACTCTCGACTTCGTACGGGCAAAACCCATATGTCCAGCACATTGCGAGTCATGAGCATGTTGTAATATTTGCACTCTCATGCTCTTGGGAACAAGAATTTGCGAATGTGCCGACGTAGTCGAATCTTGTACCATACGTACAAGTACGCCGTTTCTCATTGCAATCCAAGATTTTCTATTTGTATCCTGATTCGGATCACCTTTCTTCGCAAGAACGAAGAATTTTTTTAAAGAAGGATCTTCTTCTTGCAATTTTATGAAAGAGTCACGAGTGATTACTAAGTGACTATCTTGGCTATCAACTTCATTATCACTATTCAGTGAAGTTTCGGGTGTTTGTAGAGCTTGTGCTCTTGTAACTACTGCATTTGTAGCTTGCATGTTATTATCTTCCCAAGCAGCAATCTGCTGTGGGGTACACTCCCTAACTCCGTGAATACGACCAATAATAAGGTCCGCAATAGGATTAGGTAAGAGACAAGCATGCACATCTCCAGTAAAGAAAGGAGTGGCAATGCGAATTACAGCAGTAGGATATTTTTCTAGAGTGCCGCCAAATGTGACACATTTAATAACCCTTCCTGTAGCACAAGATGGATCTACAAGCGATTGTCTAACACCAATAGTGGTGCATCCGGAATCGAAAAGTAGTGAGACCGGAGTATCATTAACAAGACCCTTATGTAGAATTAAAGAACCCCTCCCGTCATGCGCAACAGCAGCAGGAAGAGCGGGAAGTGGGTGACCACAACTCAAAGTAGTTATGGTACCCGGTTCGAATAAAGTACTGCATTGGGGGCATTTGTTTGCTCTCTCAAAGTCAAAAGCAGAACCAGTGACAGCGTCAAAGTTTTTACTATCAACAACATGATTACAGGCTCCCTCAGTTTCCTGTTGTACAGCATTAGCCTGCTGATATCTCTTTTTTTTGTGTTGAGATCTACCCCGACTATTATTACCTCTGAAGTTATCAGAGTTATTATTATCTCTGCAGTTATTATTGTCTCTATTGTAATTGTTATCCTGGTTCGAATTCCAGTTTCCACGATTACTATCATGTTCACATTGATGCGAACATCTATTTGTTTGGTTCTGAGGTCTTCGGCAGGAATAACCTCTATTACCATATCCTCTTTTGAAATGCCTATAATTATTAGGGTGATAGTAACGACCACTATCAGGTTGTCTCCAATTCTTCGAAGAAGAATCACCATGAAATTGGTTTCCATGATTTTGACAGAAATTACCGCTACTCTTTCTATCAAAATTTTGTTGGGATCTACGAGCAAAGTTTTGACCATACGGAGCTGCCGAAGCAACTGGTAAACCTTCTTTCACCTTAGAGTTACCCATGGTTATGTGTGGGTGCGCAGTTACGTATTGGCAACAGAAATCTTCCATTTCTTTTATTGTTTTAGGTTTACGTTCATGAAGGAAAGCAAGGAAAGACTCATTGACAGACGACATGACTTTGTCTCTAAGTATTAAGTCCATAAGTCCTTCATAAGTTTTTTCCGTCTTAGATAGTTCAACCCATCGTGAGAAAGTAATGCGTATTCTTGCAATAAACTCGGAGAATTCAACTCCATTTTCAGGTAACATGTTTTTAAATTGTAGACGATAGCCGTCTTCGTTAAGCTGATATTTCTTTAACAAAGCGGCCCTGACAACCTCATAATTGTTCTTGTCAGGTTCATCCACCATATTTAATATACTTAGAGCTTTACCTGTCAGTATCCCTGATAACTGATAAACATATTTTGCTTTGTCTATGTTATGAGCTGTACATGCTTGTTCAAATCTGTCCAGATAGAACATTATGTCATCACTGGAAGGACTAAATGTTGGTAACTTAATCTTAAAAGTATCATTATTAGCCTTACCAGAAGATGAACCCTTGTTTGAATCATTACCATTACTCATGTTCATCAATTTCAATTTTTCCAACTCTAAAGCTAAGACCTTTTCTTCATGTTCCATTTTTGCTTTCTCTTTCCTCTCATCAGACTCTCTCTGTAATCTTCTCTCCTCAGCCTGAGCCTCTATTTGAAGTCTTTCAGCTTCTTTTTCAAGTCTTTTATTCTCAGCTTCTTTTTCAAGTCTTTTATTCTCAGCTTCTTTTTCAAGTCTTTTATTCTCAGCTTCTATTTCAAGTCTTTTATTCTCAGCTTCTAGCTGGAGTTTTCTTTCCTCAGCTTCTGATTCCCTTTTTTGTTTTTCCATTTCCATTTGGAATCTTTTTTCATCCACCTGCATCTGCAGTTTCTTTTGTTCAGCTTCCATATGCAGTTTCTTTTGTTCAGCTTCCATTGCTTTATCATATCGAGCAGTTGCAAATTCTTCTAACTTATCACCAGTCTTCCCAAGCAATTTACCCTGCTCAATAAAGTGCTCAAATGTAGACATGTTGTCTAACATATGCGTCCAAAACCTGAAATAATTAACTAATTTATTTCAAACCTAAGTGTAACAAGTCTTAATTAAGCACTTGTATATTCACATCACCTTATATTATCCCAGTCTCTGTGGGAAACAAGTCTCCAATCAAAGAACTTGTATATGAAATATCAACAATCAATTCTTGATCATAAGTGCACTTCTCATTCAATAGTCAATTTTGACTTTTACCGGGCAACGCCGAGTACTTTGAAAATTTTGAAGATGTTGACTGTCTTGAAGAATGTTAATTTCTTGATGGATGCTGATGAATTCTTGTTGAAAATGAAGTGGGTAAGGAACCCCGTGTTTGCTGGTACCAGAATCAAACCAGCTTATGGCCACCAAATGATGCGTGATGCCATATGATGATGGATGGTATCCGCATGTCTGGTTTTGTGTAGTGTGCAGATGTGTTCAGTCAAAACAATGTTCATACAAAAATAACAGGGCAATCCACATAGGACGTCAGTAAACTCACGACGTATAAAGTCAATGATTCTTGAAACAGCCGTTGACGTTTTTCTTCATTATTTATTGTGGACGCCACAGTGACAAAATGGTTACGCGAATATGTAGGCACATCAAACAGTCATTATCACAGCAACATTCAATACAGCAATAGACGGTAGACAGCATTACAATGATGAGTCAGATGCATGTTATATTTCATAGTGCTGTAAATGTAGTCAGGTGAAAAACTCCATCCTTTTCTATAACAGCCAGGAGATAACCAGATGTATGAGATCAGTTCACTCTCCTTAGTCTGACTTCAGCAAGACAGACACGTCTGCCGAAGTATAAATAATGTCCTCAAAAATATCCTCTAGATAATAAAGGTTTTTCAAACCTAGTTCAGGTAACCAAGTAGCAAGTAATAGTCCTTGGGACCTGCATCAACCGATGCAGCACAATACAGCGACATGTGAGCTAGGAAAACATCTCGTGACGACGACTTTCGAAGACAGGCTATGAACCAGAAATCGTTCACGACCAAAAATCGATAGAGTTAATGAAAAAGTCAATTTACCTTGCTTTCATGAAATACACAGAAATATCACGCCTCCCGACATGTGGGAAACACTAGAGGTATTATCTCGAATAAACGAAATATCCATTAAGAGGACTACACATCCCTGACAGAACAAAAAATAGCGGAGATCCCCTCTTCAACGAGGCATCTCTTTCGCCATTCCAAATCGCTCACTCCACTAGTGGTGGGCGGAAACCGATCGACCAAGAAGCAAGACAAGTCATGCGCAGTCCAGCGCAAAATGACCACAGCTCAAACTTAACTGCATTCGATACCAACGCGAGAAGGCAAATGCTTACCGAGAAAAGTAACTATAAATTTCAAGCAGTTGTTGCCCTTGCGTTATAAAATAGATATTGTAATAAAATGATGTTGCGAGAATTTATCACGCAACACCTATCTGAGTAAATGCTGCTCCACAAACATTACACATGTAAGGCTTCTCTCCTGTATGTGTTCTTTTATGACTTTGTAGTTTACTACTCTGAATAAATGCTCTTCCACAAACATCACACTTGTAAGGTTTCTCTCCTGTATGTATTCTTTTATGACTTTCTAGGTGACCTATCTGAGTAAATGCTGCTCCACAAACATTACACATGTAAGGCTTCTCTCCTGTATGTATTCTTTTATGACTTTGTAGACTACAACGTACAGTAAAAGTTGCTCCACAAACATCACACTTGTATGGCTTCTCTCCTGTATGTATTCTTTTATGTTTTTGTAGATTACTGCTCAGATTAAATGCTACTCCCCAAACATCACACTTTAAGGCTTCTCTCCTGTATGTATTCTTTTATGACTTTGTAGATTACTGCTCTGAGTAAATGCTGCTCCACAAACATCACACTTGTAAGGCTTCTCTCCTGTATGTATTCTTTTATGCTTTTGTAGACTACTGCTCTGAGTAAATGCTGCTCCACAAACATCACACTTGTAAAGTTTCTCTCCTGTATGTATTCTTTTATGACTTTCTAGGTGACCTGTCTGAGTAAATGCTGCTCCACAAACATTACACATGTAAGGCTTCTCACCTGTATGTGTTCTTTTATGACTTTGTAGTTTACTACTCTGAATAAATGCTCTTCCACAAACATCACACTTGTAAGGCTTCTCTCCTGTATGTATTCTTTTATGACTTTGTAGACTACAACGTACAGTAAAAGTTGCTCCACAAACATCACACTTGTAAGGCGTCTCTCCTGTATGTATTCTTTTATGTCTTTGTAGTTTACCTGTCTGACTAAATGCTACTCCACAAACACCACACTTGTAGGGCTTCTCTCCTGTATGTATTCTTTTATGACTTTGTAGAGTACTGCTCTGAGTAAATGCTGCTCCACAAACATCACACTTGTAAGGCTTCTCTCCTGTATGTATTCTTTTGTGACTTTGTAGACTACAATTTACAATAAAAGTTGCTCCACACACATCACACTTGTAAGGCTTCTCTCCTGTATGTATTCTTTTATGACTTTGTAGTTTACCTGTCTGAGTAAATGCTACTCCACAAAGACCACTCTTGTAACGCTTCTCTCCTGTATGTATTCTTTTATGACTTTGTAGAATACTGCTCTGACGAAATGCTGCTCCACAAACATCACACTTGTAAGGCTTCTCTCCTGTATGTATTCTTTTATGGCTTCGCAGACTACTACTCACAGTAAATGCTGCTCCACAAACATCACACTTGTAAGGCTTCTCTCCTGTATGTATTCTTTTATGACTTTTTAGGTGACCTGTCTGAGTAAATGCTGCTCCACAAACATTACACATGTATGGCTTCTCTCCTGCATGTGTTCTTTTATGACTTTGTAGATTACCACTCACAGTAAATGCTCCTCCACAAACATCACACTTGTAAGGCTTCTCTCCTGTATGTATTTTTTTATGACTTTGTAGACTACCACTCACATTAAATGCTGCTCCACAAACATCACACTTGTAAGGCTTCTCTCCTGTATGTATTCTTTTATCTTGCTGTACGTTATCTTTCACAGTAAATAATTCACCACAAATATCACACTTGTTGGACTTACTTTCTTTTATTTTCATGTGAGACTGAATGCTTAAATCACTGCATGTATCAAGAGCTCTGTCACTCACACAAAGTTGAGCATTTGTCTCACTGGCAGAAAATGGTTTACTACAATTTATGTTACAGAATTGATTTTTGCAAACTGATGTATTACTGTGTAGGTTGTCAAACATTGTTGCTGTCTTTTCCTGACTGTTGATGAGGTTCACTGATGCTTCATTACAAGCAAGTCTCAGGTTGATGCTATCTTCTTTTGCTACGTCAGTAAAAGTGGCATCTCCAATGTTATTCACTGCTTCATTCATGTTATTTCCACTGTCCTGTGGTAACACATTCTGAAGATCACTGCATTTATTATCAAACTCCCAGCCTCCATCTCTGTGTACTGTTGTCATATGCATATCCAGGACATCACGTTGGAAGAAATGAGTGTTGCACAGGTGACAAGAATAAACACCTGTAATAATAAAAATAATGAGCAAAGATAAATAATGAATTGCATGTCTTATATGTTTAGTTAAAATGTGTTAGCAAAATGTAGTAAACAAACACATAATCACAATTTCCTGATAATTATGTGATTGTAATTCAGGATTAACATATTGCAATCCAGGCAAACCCATTGGTGCTAAGTCTTCCTCAGCAAATGTTGAAGTGTATGAAAGCTTACTGTACTGTACCATCCTGATTGTATACATGTCGGCTGCATCCTCTCATACGTCATACCTGCTAGTCTTATGTCTGGTGCCACATTCCAGCTATCTTAGCCTTGTTGATTCATCTATTGCAGTGTTGTTTTCTAACAGATGATCATTAACTGTCCTCAGTATCTCTCCCTTGTGCAGGACCAGTGTCCCTGCTATGGGTGCACTTCAAGCTAGTCTGTCAGCACTCTTATTACCATGTCATACACCTGAATGACTTGTACAGTACATTCACACCAGCTTCTGAAGATTCAAGGCCTCTTTAAATGTTTTCTATTCATGCAACAGACATCCATTTTGAACCTTTAAAAGCACGGACTGACAGTGTGACACAATAACTACCCTGGTTACTGCAGTAACAGCCTCTATCTCCATTATGTATATATTAAGCTAGTTTAATTAAAGTCTGTAAAAAGATTTAATTCTCTAAGAAAGGCCCACTCACTGCTTAGTATTAAATGTTATACTATGCAGATATTTAAATCATGTAAACATATGTAGCCAAAATATGAATTTAAAATAATAACATTGATATTATACATACCTGTCTCATCTCCAAATAAGAATAACTGTTGTTGACTTTCTGGCATGTCCAATAAGTCAGTATACTGTATCTCAGTTTTAGTACAGCTGTTGTCACAATCAGCCTGAAACAAATTTTGGATCAATCCTGGCATTTATGACACATCATCATTATCACTTCTAACTCCCTAAACAGCGTAGGTCTTCAACAAATGTCTGCCAACTCCTCTTGTTGTATACTATCAGCTCAAGGTATCTCCATGACTGACTCATATCTGTGACTTGTGTATCCAGTTCTCTACTATGTGTGTTTTTGAGTTTCCCAACACTCTTTTACCCTGGACATTTCAGAATGCTATAAACTAGAGCTATATAATTGAATGGCCTTGACACTGGAGTTGAAGACTGATATTTTTTTGTTGGACTTGATTTCTCTTTGTATTTATGACACTTGTAACACACAGTTTTTAAATGTAGGGAAGATAACGTTTTTCTGCAATCATTTTCTCATTACTGCCATCACTCATGCACACATACAAAGACATATTCACATGCACATACATAAATGAACACATAGGCTTATGTATACATGCACATACAAATGCTCCTGTGCATACTTATAAACACATACATACACAAATATACAGATCACACAATTATTTTCTACATGAAATAAGACCCTATAGGGTCAAGGCGAACTTTCAAACACAAAAAACCCATTTCAATTGTTTGTGTCAAAAATAAATAAATAAATAAAACACTGAAATAACAAACAACCATGTCTAATAAGGCCTCTTGTAGTATCTGGGGTCTATGAAAGTCGGGACAATAATTTGTTTTGTACATAGAGGTTACTTTCATAATTGCCTCCAGCTGGCAGGAAGTAGGAGTGGACATGAAAGCTGCAACCAAGGTGGAGTGGGTTCAATTCTCTGCACCAAACAACAGAAGGCTGACACTTGTGAGTCATGACCCAAGTGGGCCCACCCCCTTAGAGTGTAAAGGAGATTAAAGGGCCAAAACACTTAATTGATGGTGGGACCATTTCTGATGATCAGATTGCTTCTTGTTGTATCACTCTGTATAGAGTTTCCTATCATATCAGGCCTCTTGTAGTTTCTGGGATCTCTGATGAGATAAAGAAATATTGCTCCCTCAGGATGTTGTACAAGGCACTATTATAAGGCTGATCATGAGGCTGGCAATATCATAATGTTAACAAATAGCTACAGATACCATCACTTTGTCTAAATAAAGGTACAAACAACATATATGGTTCATTAATTGTCTGATATAGTTGGTCTAAATAATGGTACAAACAACAAATAAGGTTAATTAACTGTCTGATATCGTTTGTCTAAACAATGGTAAATACAACACATAAGGTCAATTAGATGTCTGATATGTCACGGCGCTATTTCGCGATGATGAAAAATTAGAATGGCTACATTGTTAACGCTGAGTTTTGGCAACCCTGAGATAACTTGATCGCTCAAGTCATGCGATTGATGGAAGCGGAATTTTTTGGGCGCCAAGATAGGTAGTGATCATCTAGTCAGGTCCGAGAGTGGACATACTGAGTTTTTCTCTGCCCAGCAGTTTGCTAATAAGAGTGTGCCATGAGATTCATATTCTGAGTTTTGCCTTCCTGCAGAGTATTTGGAGTGTAGTGTGTAATTCTAGTTTGGGATGTTAACTAGTGTCATGTTTCTACATACCACAGAGTATTTGGAGTGTAGTGTGTAATTCTAGTTTGGAATGTTAACTAATGTCATGTTTCTACATACCACAGAGTATTTGGAGTGTAGTGTGTAATTCTAGTTTGGGATGTTAACTAGTGTCATGTTTCTACATACCACAGAGTATTTGGAGCGTAGTGTATAATTCTAGTTTGGGATGTTAACTAGTGTCATGTTTCTACATACCACAGAGTATTTGGAGTGTAGTGTATAATTCTAGTTTGGGATGTTAACTAGTGTCATGTTTCTACATACCACAGAGTATTTGGAGTGTAGTGTGTAATTCTAGTTTGGGATGTTAACTAGGGTCATGTTTCTACATACCACTTAGTATTTGGAGTGTAGTGTGTAATTCTTGTTTGGGATGTTAACTAGTGTCATGTTTCTACATACCACAGAGTATTTGGAGCGTAGTGTATAATTCTAGTTTGGGATGTTAACTAGTGTCATGTTTCTACATACCACAGAGTATTTGGAGTGTAGTGTATAATTCTAGTTTGGGATGTTAACTAGTGTCATGTTTCTACATACCACAGAGTATTTGGAGTGTAGTGTGTAATTCTAGTTTGGGATGTTAACTAGGGTCATGTTTCTACATACCACAGAGTATTTGGAGTGTAGTGTGTAATTCTAGTTTGGGATGTTAACTAGTGTCATGTTTCTACATACCACAGAGTATTTGGAGTGTAGTGTGTAATTCTAGTTTGGGATGTTAACTAATGTCATGTTTCTACATACCACAGAGTATTTGGAGTGTAGTGTGTAATTCTAGTTTGGGATGTTAACTAGTGTCATGTTTCTACATACCACAGAGTATTTGGAGCGTAGTGTATAATTCTATTTTGGGATGTTAACTAGTGTCATGTTTCTACATACCACAGAGTATTTGGAGTGTAGTGTGTAATTCTAGTTTGGGATGTTAACTAGTGTCATGTTTCTACATACCACATAGTATTTGGAGTGTAGTGTGTAATTCTAGTTTGGGATGTTAACTAGTGTCATGTTTCTACATACCACAGAGTATTTGGAGTGTAGTGTATAATTCTAGTTTGGGATGTTAACTAGTGTCATGTTTCTACATACCACAGAGTATTTGGAGTGTAGTGTATAATTCTAGTTTGGGATGTTAACTCGTGTCATGTTTCTACATACCACAGAGTATCTGGAGTGTAGTGTGTAATTCTAGTTTGGGATGTGAACTAATGTCATGTTTCTACATACCACAGAGTATTTGGAGTGTAGTGTATAATTCTAGTTTGGGATGTTAACTAAAGTCATGTTTCTACATACCACAGAGTATTTGGAGTGTAGTGTGTAATTCTAGTTTGGGATGTTAACTAATGTCATTTTTCTACATAAAAGAGAGTATTTGGAGTGTAGTGTATAATTCTAGTTTGGGATGTTAACTAGTGTCATGTTTCTACATACCACAGAGTATTTGGAGTGTAGTGTATAATTCTAGTTTGGGATGTTAACTAGTGTCATGTTTCTACATACCACAGAGTATTTGGAGTGTAGTGTGTAATTCTAGTTTGGGATGTTAACTAGGGTCATGTTTCTACATACCACAGAGTATTTGGAGTGTAGTGTGTAATTCTAGTTTGGGATGTTAACTAATGTCATGTTTCTACATACCACAGAGTATTTGGAGTGTAGTGTGTAATTCTAGTTTGGGATGTTAACTAATGTCATGTTTCTACATACCACAGAGTATTTGGAGTGTAGTGTGTAATTCTAGTTTGGGATGTTAACTAGTGTCATGTTTCTACATACCACAGAGTATTTGGAGTGTAGTGTATAATTCTAGTTTGGGATGTTAACTAGTGTCATGTTTCTACATACCACAGAGTATTTGGAGTGTAGTGTGTAATTCTAGTTTGGGATGTTAACTAGTGTCATGTTTCTACATACCACAGAGTATTTGGAGTGTAGTGTATAATTCTAGTTTGGGATGTTAACTAGTGTCATGTTTCTACATACCACAGAGTATTTGGAGTGTAGTGTATAATTCTAGTTTGGGATGTTAACTAGTGTCATGTTTCTACATACCACAGAGTATTTGGAGTGTAGTGTATAATTCTAGTTTGGGATGTTAACTAGTGTCATGTTTCTACATATCACAGAGTATCTGGATTGTAGTGTGTAATTCTAGTTTGGGATGTGAACTAATGTCATGTTTCTACATACCACAGAGTATTTGGAGTGTAGTGTGTAATTCTAGTTTGGGATGTTAACTAATGTCATGTTTCTACATACCACAGAGTATTTGGAGTGTAGTGTGTAATTCTAGTTTGGGATGTTAACTAATGTCATGTTTCTACATACCACAGAGTATTTGGAGTGTAGTGTATAATTCTAGTTTGGGATGTTAACTAATGTCATGTTTCTAAATACCACAGAGTATTTGGAGTGTAGTGTATAATTCTAGTTTGGGATGTTAACTAGTGTCATGTTTCTACATACCACAGAGTATTTGGAGTGTAGTGTGTAATTCTAGTTTGGGATGTTAACTAATGTCTTGTTTCTACATAGCACAGAGTATTTGGAGTGTAGTGTATAATTCTAGTTTGGGATGTTAACTAGTGTCATGTTTCTACATACCACAGAGTATTTGGAGTGTAGTGTATAATTCTAGTTTGGGATGTTAACTAGTGTCATGTTTCTACATACCACAGAGTATTTGGAGTGTAGTATTAATTCTAGTTTGGGATGTTAACTAATGTCATGTTTCTACATACCACAGAGTATTTGGAGTGTAGTGTATAATTCTAGTTTGGGATGTTAACTAGTGTCATGTTTCTACATACCACAGAGTATTTGGAGTGTAGTGTATAATTCTAGTTTGGGATGTTAACTAGTGTCATGTTTCTACATACCACAGAGTATTTGGAGTGTATTGTGTAATTCTAGTTTGGGATGTTAACTAATGTCATGTTTCTACATACCACAGAGTATTTGGAGTGTAGTGTATAATTCTAGTTTGGGATGTTAACTAGTGTCATGTTTCTACATACCACAGAGTATTTGGAGTGTAGTGTATAATTCTAGTTTGGGATGTTAACTAGTGTCATGTTTCTACATACCACAGAGTATTTGGAGTGTAGTGTGTAATTCTAGTTTGGGATGTTAACTAATGTCATGTTTCTACATACCACAGAGTATTTGGAGTGTAGTGTATAATTCTAGTTTGGGATGTTAACTAGTGTCATGTTTCTACATACCACAGAGTATTTGGAGTGTAGTGTATAATTCTAGTTTGGGATGTTAACTAGTGTCATGTTTCTACATACCACAGAGTATTTGGAGTGTAGTGTGTAATTCTAGTTTGGGATGTTAACTAATGTCATGTTTCTACATACCACAGAGTATTTGGAGTGTAGTGTATAATTCTAGTTTGGGATGTTAACTAGTGTCATGTTTCTACATACCACAGAGTATTTGGAGTGTAGTGTATAATTCTAGTTTGGGATGTTAACTAGTGTCATGTTTCTACATACCACAGAGTATTTGGAGTGTAGTGTGTAATTCTAGTTTGGGATGTTAACTAATGTCATGTTTCTACATACCACAGAGTATTTGGAGTGTAGTGTATAATTCTAGTTTGGGATGTTAACTAGTGTCATGTTTCTACATACCACAGAGTATTTGGAGTGTAGTGTATAATTCTAGTTTGGGATGTTAACTAGTGTCATGTTTCTACATACCACAGAGTATTTGTTGTCCAGTTTTGGAGGTTTTTTTATTGTTATAAATTAGGGCCGCTATGGTGAGCGGTGATCAGTTCATTGCTAATACTAGGCCGCCATATTGTGTTATATGGGGTTATTAGCCAAATCTATTGAGGCAAGTTTGTTCTGGCATGTATTTATGTGTCTATATATATAATTCATATATTTGTAGCCTCGTGTTGCGATATTGTGTGCATTCGATCTTTAAAGGGAAATTCCTGTTAAAGGTGTTATTTCTTATTTTCAGCATTATATGTGGTGGTCGAATCTTTAGAAGGACGAGCCTTGTTTATCAATAGTACTGGTGTGTTTGCAAATCCACGGCATATAGTGCTCTTGACAGCTGGGTGGCTCAGTTATTATTTAAAGGCCATGGGGGCCTAGAAGTTATGCACACAGAGTGATAGAAGGTAATAGTAGCAGTTATTTTGGTTTTCCAGTGTTCACAAAGTGTGTTTGCTAGTGGGTAGCGATTGTGCAGTGAACTGTTTATGGTCAAGTGACCTCAATAACGCTAGTGACCTAGTTAGGCAACAGTGGTATTTTCAAGTTCAGAGAGTATTTGACAGTGTGTTTGACATCATGTTGCAAGTTAATTTTGGTGCTACAGTGGCAATTACTAGTAGAATTTGTGTCAAAGTGATAGAATTAAGTTGCAGCTTGCGTCTGGCTTGTCAGTTTGAGGTACTGCAAGGTAGTTTTGTGGCATAGTGATAGTGATCCATGTGGAGCAGTGGGGTTTGAGGTGTCAGTACTATCTGGTATAGATTGTTCCAGGCGGCAAATGGGTGCCAGATGGGAGATAGATTGGTCAAGCTTGGTATAGGGTGGAAGGAAGTTGTTGGTAGGAATTGGTAGATGGTAAGGAGATCAATAGGGGTAGAGGTATCTCAGATATGTGGTACTCCTCTTGGTTGGAGATCTTGTTTGTCATGACCTTACTTCACTGAGGGGCCTGTCCAGTGGGTGCCTTCCAATGCCTCTGTCATGACCTTACTTCACCGAGGGGCCTGTCCAGTGAGTGCTTCCAATGCCTCTGTCATGACCCTGGTATTGTCAGTGCTGTAGACTGTTGGATTGCGGTAGTGTAGAACTGTGGAGTGATCGTTGTGAGATACTGGCATATCATAGTGCAAAAAGACAGTAATGATATTATTGGGCACATAGACTTATGAAGCTGGTCAGTTAGCTGAACTGTTGTGGGAGTGTACAGGTGTTACTTTATTGTAAACAGTGCTGTGATAGCACCGTATAGAACAGGGTATTCTATCAGATATTTGTTGCAGTATCATGCCAAAGGACATTACTGTGGTCAGCTGGCACTGATTTTCTGGAACTTTATTTCAAGTGTGGTGTTCCGTTTGTGTTGTCTGCATCTTCCGTCATCGGTGCTGAGGAGCTTCTTGGACAAGCGTCATTGGAGCGTCAGTCAAGTTTTGTTGTTTGAAAATCTTTGTACATTTGTTTTATCTATGTATTTATGTCTTTCCTTAAAATTCAGTTTTTCTTTATTTAAAATTTTTCTTTTCTGTCTATCCACCTGATACTACTTATCGTTCAGTCTGGTTCTTTAAGAGTAGTGGGATAGTGAATTTGTTCTGTTCTACGTCTATTTCATAGGTCTGCATATTAGTTTGTTATTTTTATCTTTCATTTTATTTTGTTCTTTTTCTTCGCTTTCTTGGTGGAAACTAGTCTGTATTTTTATATGGTGTTAGTTAGTTAGGTGGGATCTGTCACTATAAGTTTCTAGTACTTGGGGTATTTATATTATATATCTTTGATATATTATAGTGTTAGTATTGATTATAGGTTAATGAGTTTATTTTGCTGCTTATGATTTGGTAGGGAAGGAGAGAGCTCTCAATACTTCACCGTTGTATGTAGTTGTTGTTTAGTCTACTGTGTTTAATATTATATTTGTGTGTTTAAGGGTGGACGGATGGCTAGTTTAATTCATTCTGTTTCTACTTGTGGGAAAAGACTGAATTAGACTGATTTCGTTCTAGGGTGTGGCTGTGTATGTTTAGTGGTGGAGTAAGGCAGATGGTTTTCCTGCAACTGCCCTACTTAACATTCCAAGCAATGTTGGTGTTAGGTGTACCGGTGTAGTTTGTATTTACATTGTCTTGCACATTCAAAAATTCTTTTGTTGTTTTTAAGTGGTATGTTCTCTTGTTCCATCTCACTATCTTGTAAATATGTTTACAGGTATCCCTTGTTTATGTTTGTTTGCAGTCATGCATTGTATATACTAATCTACCTCTGCTCAATTTTGTCTATCATCATATTCCTCGTGACTGGAATTTTTGTTTTTTTGTTTGGTGTGTGTCTTTTCATCTGTGTAGTGTTCATTTTGCCAATGTAAACATTTATATAAGATAGATTATTAAGAATTGAATTATTATCTCAGTATAATACCAGTGTGGGTGCCAGTAACAGACTTTGGAGTAAAAGCTGATTTATTGTCAAGTTGGTACACTGGTGTCATAGCACCAGGAAGTTTCATCAGCTGTTGTTATACAACTGTCGACTATTGTAAGGGTCTTTGAGTGTATCACAGAGACTAAGTGGTTGGAATGACCAACTTTTCTGAGTAAGGAGACAGTAGCCAAGTGGCAAAGTAAGACTATAGTTGTACAATAAGATGTGAAATGGATTATGTGTAGACAGTGAGAGGTGAGGTGTTATATACTTACATGCATAGATATTTGTAAATGTGAGAAGTGATTTTGATATTTACTATCATCACTGCATACTTTGTAAGCAGAGAATTATCTGGTTATATAAGTGATGTGTTTACAGTACATACGGTTGAGTAGGGGCATAGTAAGAATCTATAGCAGAAGATAATAGTGAGTATTCTGAGTGTAAATCATGGACCTAGAGGGTTGCATTCGGATGGGCAAAGAATGTGGGTACACACAGAAAGAACTGATGGATTTTGCCAAGGCAGAGAGAGTACTACTCAGCAGAGAATCAAAAAGCTTTGGAGAAGAAAAAGAAAGAGAAGGAAAAGATTGAGAAACAGAATGATTTAAGAGATGCTCGAGCTAAAGAGCTAGAGCTAAAAAGAAGAGAATTTGAGTTACAAGAAAGGAAGATGAAAGAAGAAAATGAGTGGAAACAGAGAGAGAGTTTGAACTGAAAGAAAAGTTAGAATTAGAAGGAGATAATGAGATTAGCTCTGGAGGAAAAAAGACTAGAAACTGATAAGGAGATACAATTAAGGAAGTTAGAGGTGGGTGCGAGTAGTCAGAACTTGACACCTGGGGGGTCGCATCATCTTGATTCAATGTTATTGTCTGTATTTAGTGTTGCAGCTACCGTACTTACATCAGCTTTCATTTCAGTCACAATGTTTTCTGCGAATTCTGGCAACACTTGATTGAATGCAGCATTTTGCACTGGTTCACTCTTTATGAAACTGTTCATAATTTTCAAATCTGGGATGTCAACACTAGAGTATAGGCAGGATCGCTGGCTATAGGAATGGTCACCTGAAATTCATTGAATAAAACATAAGAGTATAAACTTCAGATAATTATGGCATTCATAACAAACTTTAACTCTGTATGTTTTTTACCGTCATATTAGGTATGATTTAAAAGTTATGCAACTAAAAGATTATTTAAGAAGTATTTGTTTCTGTCTGATATCTTCTTCTTCTTCTTTGATCATTAGCCACCGACCGTCAAAGCAGTCAGTGGCCATCATGCCTAGTTGCGTCTTGTAAGGCAACAACAAATTGATTCCACTTTGCTCGGTCGGTGGCCATCCTTCGTACAGTGCCCCAACTCTGGTTCATTTTTTGCATCTCAGCCTCCACTGTTCTCTACCAAGTTGTTTTGGTCAGCCTCTCTTTCATTTTCCTTCAGGGGTCCAAAGCATAGCTGTTCTTGTGATGGCATCGGGGTCTCTTCTGAAAACATGGCCAACCCAGCTCCAGTTTCTCCCAGCTATGATGGTGTGCATGTCCTCTTGCTTGCTCTGAGTAAGCAGATCTTGGTTGGTGATGGTATTCGGCCAGAAGATTTGGTGAATTTTTCTTAGGCATGTTGTGTGAAAATAGGACAATTTTGACATTTCCTTCTCTGTAACTCTCCAGCATTCCGTGCCATAGAGAAGCACAGAAAGCACACAGCTCTGATATAATCTTAATTTTGTGCTTGTGCTGTATTGGGAGGACTTCCAGATGTTGTTTAGGCTAAAGAAGGCTGTTCTTGCTTTGTTCATTCTGTTGTTGATGTCTTTGCTTGCCCCACCGTCTGGTGTTACTATGCATCCTAGTTATGTGAAGGTGTCTGTCTGTACCAGTTGCAGATTCCTTACTGATATGGGCTCAGGGTTGCTAAAATTGAGTGTCATGACCTCTGACTTCTTTAAATTGATGTTCAAACCCACCTGCTGGTTATACTTATTAAGTCTATCCATTTTTTCCTGCTTGTGTTGATGTGAATGTGCTAGTAGTGCAATGTCATCTGCATATTCCAGATCTTCCAATGTAGAAAATGTAGTCCATCTTAATCCTCTTGGAATGCCCTAGTTTTGTCTGACACATCATGCAGTCTATGACTTTTAAAAATAGAGTGGTTGATAAGGGGCATCCCTGTTGTACTCATGTCTTCACCTCAAACGTTAGGTTGCTCTGCCCAACACTACACGTAAAGTTGGCATAGAGGCTTTTTATGATTGATACTATGCAGCTTGGAATTCCATAAGCCCTCAGTATTTTCCATAAACTGTCCCTATGTCTACTGTCAAAAGCCTTTTCAAAATCAACGAAATTAATGTACAGCTGTCTTTGCCATTCTGAGCACTGCTCTATATATTTCCTGAGAGTAAATATATGATCTACACATCTTCTGTTCTTTCTAATACCTGCTTGTTCTTTCCTCAGTTTGTGGTCTACTGCTTTTGAAATTCTCTGTATAATTATCCTGCCTAGTATTTTGCTGGGAACTTCTGTCTGATATGTTAATAGTTCATGGTGTATTGCATACTATGAAACTAATAGTATACATTTAATAATTTTAAATGGTGTTGCAAAATGTTTTTCTTTAATGTGGTCGCTAATCGCATATATTCATTAATATTTTTATTGTTTGATTACTTCACACGGATGTAAGAAATGAGTAATAACATTTTATTTCTGAATTACTTCCCTCCAAACAGTCCTGAAATGATTACAAATATTATATTGTTAATAATTATTTTCTCTGTCATGACTATAACTTTTTTGCAAGAAAAGAACCTCATGACATTACCTGATAGATCTGTGGAGTAACAGTACTTTTTCAGTAAAATTCAAACTTTGTTTTTGATAAAATGAGTTTTGCTCAATTTCAGTGATGCCTGCACTTGTATACCTAGACACTATATAAATGCAACTTTTTCTAAAGCTTTTAAGATTTCCACTAATTCTGCTGTAAAGATGAATGTATTACCTGTTACTTTATATCTTTTGTAAATTTAAAATTTTTGTGTTGCTATTTCTGTTCCAAAATGTCCATCTTAATTGACTCCATGCAGGTGGGTGTTCAGATAAAAGGGCATGAACCTGTAATTGCACTATATAGCGTGCATGGGCATAAATTACTACTGAGACATTATCAAGGAAGATAGTGTTCAAATGTACATGTGTCTAAGGTATGAATTATAGAAAGATAAACTGGCAAGCCATTATGCTTATATTTCTACAATTTTTTTTGTACAATGTGTATGAGTAAATATTACTACTACACAGTAACACTGTATTCACACTGTGGTTGTTCGTCCATCACGGGTGATGAAGACCACTCTGTTCATCCAATTATTTAAGAATATGTTAGGTTAGTCTATGGGTACGAAGGTGACTGAAGAGCCCGATGCGGGCCTGGAAAGATCTTGGACAGTGTGGGCAGGGAATGTTTGCTTCATGTGAAGGTTTTATTTCACGGTCCTTTCTAGCTTGTCTCCGCTGTTCCGCTGCTGCTCTTCTGGATGATTCGCATGCTGCTGCACCTTTACGAAGAGATGTGCGCCAAGCAGTTCGGTCTTGCGCAGCAGCTTCCCATGTGTCTGGGTTTATGTCAAAGGTTTTCAATGACGTCTTTAACGTGTCTTTGAAGCGCTTCTTTTGGCCACCATGGGAGCGTTTACCCTTCTGCATCTCACCATAAAAGAGTATCTTTGGCAGTCGATGGTCTGGCATGCGGACTACATGACCTGCCCAGCGAATTTGTGACTGCATCAGAATAGTATCAATACTAGGGATACCAGCTCTGTCAAGAACGGCGGTATCCGGGATCTTGTCTTGCCATTTGATGTTCATTATCTTCCTGAGACAGACTGTATGGAAGTGGTTTAGCTTCTTTACGTGGCGCCTGTATACAGTCCATGTTTCACATGCATATAGCAGCACTGGAAGCACCGCAGCTCTGTACACCTTCAGCTTTGTCTGTAGACTAATGCCACTTCGATGCCAAACGTTGGTGTATAGTCTGCCAAATGTGCTGCTGGCTTTGGAGATCCTGGTGTTCACCTCATCATCAATGACAATGTTCTGGGATAGTGTGCTACCAAGGTATGTGAATCTGTTCACAACATTCAGTTTCTCACCATTAACCTTGATGACTGGCTCAGTATAAACTGTGCCAGGAGCTGGTTGGTACATGATTTCTGTTTTCTTCGTGTTGATGGTAAGCCCAAAGTTGGCGCAGGCTTCGGAGAATCTATCCACACTATGCTGCAGATCAGCCTCTGAGCCAGCATTGAGGGCACAATCATCAGCAAACAGAAGATCTCTGATGGTGTGTGATTTGACCTTGGTTTTTGCTTGAAGCCTCCTAAGGTTAAACAATTTTCCATCAATACGATAACTAATGTCGATTCCTGTGTCCCCGTCTCTAAAAGCATCAGTCAGCATAGCAGAAAACATGATACTGAACAGAGTCGGTGCAAGTACGCACCCTTGTTTAACTCCATTTGAGACGGGGAAAGGCTCTGATAGCTCACCGTTTTCCTGAACTCTAGCCTGCATTCCATCATGCAGTTGCTGCACTATTGTGATAAATTTCTTTGGGCAGCCGTATTTTGCCATGATCTTCCATAGACCCTCTCTACTGACCGTGTCGAACGCCTTTGTCAAGTCGATGAAAGCTGTGTACAGGTCACAGTGCTGTTCTTGGCATTTTTCTTGTAGCTGTCTTGCAGCGAACACCATATCTGTGGTTCCACGTTCTTTCCGGAATCCACACTGACTTTCAGGTAAAAGACCTTTGTCAAGATGAGCCGTAAGGCGATTCAAAAGGATTCTGGCGAATATCTTCCCAGCGATTGATAAAAGAGAGATGCCTCGATGATTGTTGCAGTCTTGGCGATTACCTTTACGTTTATAAAGATGTATAATTGAGGCATCTTTGAGATCGTGTGGGATGGTTTCACTCTGCCACATTTGCTGGAAGATCATATGAAGTTTCTCTATCAGAACTGCACCGCCATCTTTATAAACCTCAACAGGAATTGAATCGGAGCCAGGGGCCTTTCCACTAGACAGTTGACGAATCGCTTTTTTAGTTTCCTCCAGAGTTGGTACATCATCTAATGCTTCATTTATAGGAATTTGGGGCAGGCGGATGATGGCTTCGTCGTTAATAGATGATGGCTGGTTCAAGATATTATTAAAATGTTCAGCCCAGCGTTGGAGAATTTTTTCCTTGTCTGTAATTAGTGTTTTTCCATCTGCATTAAGGAGGGGAAATGATCCTGATGATGTTGGACCATAGACCGCTTTGAGTGCAAGGTAAAAGTTTTTCAAGTCATGGCTGTCAGCAAAGCCTTGGAGCTCATCTGCTTTATTACTCAGCCATGAATCCCGCATCTGGCGTAGTTTATGTTGGACGATTCTACGCATGTTGTTGAAAGCGTCTTTCTTGGATGTAGATTTTGGATCATTTAAATATGCTTTATGGAGATGGTGTTTCTCAGCCAACATCTGCTTTATATCATCTGAGTTCTCATCAAACCAGTCATTTTGTTTCTTGATGGAAGGACCCAGGACCTCTGTAGCAGTGTTGTAGATCTGCTCACTTAGGGCTGCCCAATTTGTTTCCACACTTTGGCCGTCTAGCGAGATAGATTTGAGACGGTCTTCTAAGGTGTCAGTAAATGACTGTTTGATTTTTGTCTTCTTTAGTTTGGTGACATCCAGCCTCTTTTGAGTTTTCTTCCCCTGAGGGCGCCTGGCTGGTTGGATACGAATTTTAAGTTTAGATACAATGAGGCGATGATCAGTCCAGCATTCGGCACCACACATGGACTTGGTCACCCGGACATCTTGCCTGTCCTTCTTCCTAACAATTACATAGTCAATTAGGTGCCAATGCTTTGAGCGAGGGTGCATCCAGGAGGTCCTGTTGCGGGTAGGAAGTCGAAAAATGGTGTTGGTGACAAGGAGGTCATGTTCTGCGCAAGTCTGGAGGAGACGAAGTCCATTACTGTTACAGCGACCCACGCCGTACCTACCAATAGTGCCATTCCAGGAGATGTTATCTGAGCCTACTCTTGCATTAAAGTCACCAAGAATGATGAGCTTATCTGCTTTAGGAACTGATGCAATGACTGCATGTAGTTCTTCGTAAAACTTATCCTTGACATCATCCTGGTTTGTCATAGTTGGTGCATACGCGCTAATGATGGTGGCATGTTTTCTTCCATAGAACAGAGGGATCTTGACCGTCATGAGTCGGTCATTTATTCCCTTTGGGGGCCCCGCTAACTTGCTGACAATTGCTGTTTTGATTGCAAATCCAACCCCTGCTTCTCGTCTTTCTTCAGTTCCTCTTCCGCTCCAAAAGAATGTATAACCTGCACCCTTTTCGCAAAGTTGGCCCTCGCCTGCAAGTCGAGTTTCACTCAGTGCTGCTATGTCAATGTTGTACCTGGCCAGTTCTCTCCCAATCAGGGCAGTTCGTCTCTCAGGTCTGTTTGCGTTAAAGTCTTTGTCAAGTAAAGTGCGCACATTCCATGCGCCTAGAATGAGGGGGGAAAATCTGTCCTTTCTTTTTCTTATATGTCGACCGCCGAAGTAGGGTACCCACCAACCGCGGTAAGCTGGTTAGGTAATGGTGAAGCAGGCAATGTTTAGGGCACCTTTTCTAGCCCCTTCCTCATGCCATGGAGGTGAGCAGTGCTTTCCTAAAGAGGGCTGCTCAGACACTCAGGGGGCTGCCGAATCCCACTGCTGCTCCGATCAGTGGAAGACGACCATATGGCCTGAGCCGCCTGTGTGTAGGTCTGCGACTACGACTGCCAGCGTACCCACGCCTGCCGCTTCGCCGCTCGCCCATCGCCACAGGACTTGTTGTGAGTGGATGGATGAATGGATGAATGGATGAAAGAGTGACTTGCGCGGTGATTTGGATTAAAGTGAGGAAGAGTTGCGCAATTCGTCGACCTCACTCTCTCGCCTGGGTCCATCTCAATCCAGTGGCAAGACAAGTCAAGACGACTGGAGATGAAGTCAGGTGCAGTGGATGACCAGGGCTTTCTACGTGCCTCGCCGTGCTCCTTACGCTCCACAGCGCGTTGCTGGTAATCGCCGTCATGCCCGTTGAACCAACAGGTGGTTTCTTCCGCGCAGTCTATCGAATCCAGTCTTCGCATGCATGGGTAGGCAGACCCTAACTCACCGAAGGTTTATAACCATTCGGCTACCCTCACCTAGTTTAGCCGGCCTGTCAAAGCCGTTGTCCGGGGGTGGCCGCTGTCGCATGCTGACAGCTACGAGGAGCCACAGGTGAGAGCTGGATGCCAGGTTTGGACCAAAGGTGGCTGAGCTGCCCTAAAAAGGGCATGACAGCTCCTTCACCAGAGGTACTACCAATACCTGACTTCCCAACACCCCCATTCACACTGTAGATATATCTTAAGTGGACATATCATAGAACATGGACATAACTGAATTTTATGTGCAGCATTCTTCAAATATGAATTATTGAAAATTGAGTCGAGAAATAATTACTTATGGCTACTTTCTACTACTTATACTAATAGGTATACATGAGCATAAAATACACTTGAGAAATATAGCTAGTAGTAATGTTAAAACCGTTGTTTGGTAAAGCAGATTTGGTAATATAATTTGTTAAAACATGATAATAACTTATATTTTTGGTGATCATATAACCAATAATATTACAAAATAATGGCAATTCTAATCTATACAATGGTATATACATGAACACACTTCAAGTAATGTCATTATCAGCCGTAGTCCTAACATTTTGAACACATACTCTACCATTTATGCACTGTTGTTTTCTAAAGTGGATATGCACATTAAAGATGGGGAAATTCAGAACAAACAAGTTTCTATTTACTATTTAAGATGCACAATTATGTTTCAAATACCACCTGCCCATCTTTAAATCATGGAAATTGTTGAATGTGTAAATGCTACCTGGGCATGATTATTTCAATGCCATTCTGAGTTCTGACCCAATTTGTTCAGTGTTATTTAATACATCCTGTTTAGAAAATAAAAGCAGATTCTGTACTTACTTTTGTTTTCTTCTTCGCTCAGCAGTGATAGCATTATTTTTTTATTCAAGCATTGAAATGAATAATTTTTTAACCTTATTAAACCATGTTGCTTATAATCATTATGAAATTGATTGTGACTTACTGCTTGCAATACACAAGAGTTTAATACTGGTATTCAGTGCCATTTTTTTCCAAACACATGCATGACCTACATGCAATAAACAACAGACAGTACAGGATCTTTTAGTCGAATCTTATCAGCAACCAAGAAATACTTATTCGGAGTAGCCAGGAGGACATGCTCACCATAATAGCTGGCAGACGCTGGAGTTGGGTTGGCCACATCCTCAGAAGGGACCCTGATACCATTACAAGAACAGCTATGCCATGGATCACTGAAGGAAAGCAAAAGAGAGGCCAACCAGAAAGCCTTTGGAGAAGAACTGTGCAAGCCGAGATGCAAAGAATGAACCAGAAATGGGGCACTGTACTAAAGGATGGCCGCCAACCGAACAAAGTGGAATCAATTTGTTGCTGCCCTACAAGACGCCTCCAGGCATGATGGTCACTGACTGCTTTGACCATTGGCAGATATGGATCAAAGAAGAAGTAGAGTAAAGGAGAGTGAGCAGGAGAGACTAAAAATACTCATATCTGATGATTAAACATTATTCTATCTACCTATTCAAGTATGATAATCTCAATCACAATCTACTGTCACTTAAAAAGAAAAAATAAATAAATAAAAAACACTTTATAAATACAAACATCTGGTGACTAAACAATGTTTTCTCTCATCAAGTATGACAAAGCCTTTCTGTTCTTGTTATGCCAAGCTCATAAAATTGACTTCCCTAATTTAATGAGGCATGCTGCACAGATCAAATTAAGGGGAGATAATGTTTATTTACTCTTTAACAAGTTTTCAGAAAATAAAATAAATAAATCACTTCTATCACAAGTTAAAGGATAATCTGATGCTGTTTAACTATTATAAAACAATGAAAATCTAAAAATGGATGGTACTTTGCATGAAACCTGTACAATTCTTTTAGCCCAATGAATAAAGATTAATGCACATACAGTAGTTTAAACTTCCCTTTTCTATTACAAAATCAGTGGATATTTCCGCAACGGCAAAAGTAGTTGACTTGGCTTGAATAGAACAGATAGTTGCTGGTCAGCTAAAGTAAATGGTATATAATTGATATGAAGGCTACTTAGCAGTAGTAGTGACTATAATTAGTTTTCATGCTCTTAAACCATTGTAAAGAAAATTTATTTCCCTGACACTCTTTCAAGGGAAGAGTGTTCAGGATTTCATTAATTTCAGATGAGAAAGCATTTAGGAAAGATGATATGTGGTCCCATACATCTGTCAGCTGAAAATAAGATTGTTTGTGTTTAACCCTAGAGCTCACTAGGCCCAGACAGTGCAATCGAAAACTTTGGTCACGAGAGAACTCATTTCATAGACCTAGCAGCGGTTGTTGCAAAGGCTTACCTTTGCCAAAATCTTGTTTTGTTAGCAACAAAGTACAACCAAGTGGTTCTTTAGGGTAGTCTACACGAAGAGCTTCCATTTTCATCGATGACAAGAAACTTAGATCAGGGAAAGAAAGCTTTGGAACCATGAGACAGTTCTATTCACACCACACAACCTTTTCCCACACCTGGATAAATCAGGAGTGACTGTGACTGCAGTCTGGAATCTAGCTACTGTAGGTAAAACCACCATAAACTAACAACTTCATAAAAGTCCTAATGATAAAAAATCAATAACGTTGTAGAACCACTGAACTGAAATCAATTACTTAAAAGTCCTAGCGATAAACATTCAGTAACTGTGTAGACAAGATTGAACTGTATACAAATGGCATTTTGTTTTCATCAGTAAAGGTTCATTGTCATTTTTTTTCTGAAATCAAGATTAGTATTATTGACTTTTCTTTGATGTTACTGTGATGTCTAATACATGTTTGTATTTAATCAACGGGGGTTCTTTCCAATAATTAAGTACCATAAGAAACAGTGGCCTGGATACCTATTAGCTCTTACACTACTCAGAGGATTCTCAACCTGCTAAGAGACAGTTAAGTTATAGTTTCCCTATAAGTATGCCAGTAATTCTCACTCTGTTCTTTTCTTCCTGTAAAACTTATATTTAACATTTCCTGCAGTTTTTACTTGAGCCAGCCTTCAGTGAAATCATCTTGTGCAGTTTTGGTACTTATTCCCATGTTCACTTATTCTATCAGTCCATCTTCCATTGTAACCAGCCACTATGGGTAAAAATCTATGCAGTTTCAGGGGTTCTATAAGAAGGCAAAAGATGAGGACAACTGCTTCAAAAATGGCACAGCTTCAGATGTGAGTAAGGGCTTGCAATCTCATCATGTAAAATAGTCCACTTGAGAATTCATCACCACAAATGCTGTGATTGTCCCATGCTTCTTAAGAAGCATAGAAGGTACAATCCTTCATTCATGAGGAAATAAATGTATGAAACACTCTTTTACTGATAGTTGTAAAACAGGTTCTGCACTTAGCTACCCCTTTCCACAGACCATGTCTCCAGACAACAGCTAGACTGGTAGCATGTGTCTTATTGAATGTGCTACTATTCCCACTTTAACTACAGGTCATGCTAGATTACAGACAAGTGTATCAAAGATGTTGGTATCAATATTTTGTATGTGGTAATTTAAGCTAAAAGATCTCTTAATGCGTGATTTAACCATGACTACTTTTTAAACCCTCCTCCAATAAATTAGCTATAGAAGAAAACAGTGTTACAGAATGATCCAGAAGGAGATAAATCCATGGGGTGGAAAATATCTTGTGACGTAACACAATACAAAACAGCACACAAGCCTACATTATATGCACCAGCATTCAGCCTCAACTGAGATGCTCTGTTGCTTAAAAAAAAGCTTATCTACATGTGTACCTTCAATTCTCCATATATCTGACTGTTTTACTTTATGCTCTCCTAATCTCTTCCTGCTAATGCCTGCAACTGTCTGGGAATTAATGTCTGAATCTTTAGAAAAGCCATCCCAATAACACTCCTGAATGACATGCAATACAAAACTATAGGTTATGTAAAGGGTTTTTTACAATCAATACTGTTATCACAAGGTTCAATTTTGAGACTCACAACAAACTGGAGTGTTTGAAGTATGTTTGTATACACAACAAAGACTTCAGTAAAAACCTGGAAATAAAGTATCAGTGTCCACACAGTTGATGTATAAATGTGCCTGACATTGATGATTCTGAGTCTTGCTACCTGATCTGCATATGATTTTGCTGTTGAAAATGTGTTTGTTCTTCCATGAGTTTGTTTATTTAAAGATTCTTTTACATGGTCTAGCATCATTGAGGTAAGAATTTTGTTTAGCTATTGCCAAGGTTTGTCTTCACAGTTGATGTAAATAATCACATTGAATTTCTTAAGTAATTGAAATGTAACAAGCTGGCAAGGAAGAAAAACAAAGAAAAACACCACTGCAAAAATGGTGCTATGTTTAGGACATAAGAGAGGTAGAGGAAAAAAATATGGAGAAGGGAAATGGAGACAGACATGAAATATATGCAAAGACATGGAAAAACAACTGAACAGATGGCAAAGGACAGGAAGGCTTGATCTGAATTTGTTGAAAGCCTCTCACTCATTTCCTTTTCTAATTGAATTATAGCTTAATATAGCTTGACATTTTTTAGGCCCTGTATAATTTCTTCAGTAAGAATGAAACTTTTTTTTTCTAGCACTAGCACATGGCCACTGCTGCAGTCTACTCCTGGCCCAGTTTCCACATATAACAACGATTTTTAAAATTTCCTGTATACCAGTATGCAGCTGATTTCTTCATCGTCTTCTTGCGATTAAATTTTTGATGTTTGCACCATCAGACGAGTTCTCATGATGAATTTGACCATTGTCTGGAGTTCCTCTTTAGCTCCATACAGCTTTGAGTTTAGTGTTGAGTCATTGGGCCAATATATCTTTCTTAACTGGTCATACAGAGGACAATCTTGTAGAACATGCTCAGCATTTTTTTAAATTAATCCACATGTGCACAGTGGTGAAGCAGACAATCGTAGCTTGTACATGTGTTTATTCAGTTTGTTATGCCCTGTCCTGAGGCAAAAAAGGATGATCTGTCCCTGCCGGTCAAGAGTGTGGTAGTTGTCGTTGTGTTGATTCTGTTCTCTTTTGATAGCCTGGATAGATCTCTTTTTCTCAAAGTATGTGATTTCATTATTTTCTTGTTCACATTCTCCTCCATTTTTGGCAAGTTTATCTGCCTTTTTATTTCCACGTACACCACAATGGGATGGTACCCACTGAAGTATGGTTCACTTTTTGGCAGCTACCTTGCTTAATTCATTTCACAGATGCAGGATTTTACCACCCTTGAGAACTTGCAGTACAAACAGTGAATCTGTGAGGATGACTACCTGGTGGCAGTAAAAGTTGGTGTTATAAATCATTTTTGCAGCTTGCTCTAGAGCTTGAACTCTAGGGCTGTATAGTTGGAACAGAATCTACCAGTGGGAATATGTCTAGTCTCATAGTGGTTGCCAGGACATAAGATAAAGATACCGGCACCTCCATTCTTAATGGCATTTGTTGCTGATCCATCCATGTAAGCAAGTATCCATGATTGTTCGGGATAGCTTTCTTGGATCATACTCAATGTAGCAGTTTGTTTTTGCAGATCATTATACAAATTTTAAAAAATGCTGTTCTGAAGTTGGCCGAAAGGCACAAATATCGCAGATTCACTGTAAATGGACACAACTCAACCAAGGTCCTTTTCAGGACCAACAAAGAAGATATCAAATTGTGAGACCACTGATTGATGTATTAATTTGGAGGGTACTGCTGGCCTGCTCCATGGTACAGGGTGGGCTTCACCATCGTCTTCTTCTCATCTCTTGTTCAACTGGCACTTGTCTAGTTCTTGTCATCAGTTCCACGTTGGTAACCTTGTCATACCATTTTAATCCTTCTATTCTACGCAAGCACCCATTTATGAAATTCTGTAGCTTTTTGGTTGGTGACTTTGTTGTTCTCCATGTTTCAGAGCCATATTTGAGTTGAAGATTCTTATTTTTGTGTTGGATCTGATTTCTCTTGATCTCCATATATTTCCCAATGCAGTGAAAGCTCCTCTTGCTTTTTGTATTCTTAATTTGATATCACTGTCTGTCCCTCCAACTTTGTCTATATTGCTGCCAAGATATGTGTACAAGTCTACATCTTGTAGTGGTGTTATTTCAAGTTCAACCCTGTTATTGATACCTGCATTTATTCTCATTATTTTTGTCTTTTCCGTGTGTATTTTCAGACCCAATTGCTGTGATCTCACATCAAGTGTTTTCAATTTGTCCCGTATCTGATTATGGATTTCGGACAGAAGAGCCAAGTAATCAGCAAAATCCAGATTGTCCAACTGCTTTGTCAGAGTCCACTGGATTCCATTTCTGTTGTAGCACACATAAAATATTTATAGCACTTTTCTTTTTAATGGCACAATTTGAGCATCTACAGAAAACACTGTATCAGAAACATCATAATTACATGGCTTCTTTTCTGTATGTCTGAATATGTTCTTAGCTAACAGGCAGAGACCACACTTTACAACAAACAAAATCACATTTATAAGACCTCTCTGTAGTATATCACCTGCCATCACCGGTGTCAATACCTTGTCGAGGTATGGCGGCTTGCGTACCCTGATTACCCCCAGAGCTATGCCAGTGGGAGTTTTACTCCTGGAAGGTTCTACCAAGCTGGACAGGTTTGCGGGGGCAGGGGTCAGATGAAAGCAGACACCCTGGTCCTCCAGGTTGGGGGTTTTAGCATAGGGCTGACACCCCTGTCTATGTTAAAAAAAATTGAAGTTACGGAAACAACAATGAATAAACAAACTTTGCTGCAGGACGGACATCCGGAGTCTGAGGCTCGTATGACTGTCAGTGGTGAAAGCCGAAAGGAAGCCACTGACATGAGAATGGACGTCCTGACAGCAAAACATGATACAAGAATAGGATTTTGGAATGTCAGGACAATGAATGAGACGGGTAAACTAAAACAGGTCACAGCAGAAATGAGAAAATATAGGTTACACATTCTAGGGATAAGCGAAAGCAGATGGACAGGGGCAGGAAAAGTTAAAACAGCAACAGGAGAAACAGTACTTTACTCTGGAAGAGAGGATGGACAGCACAATGAAGGCGTAGCCATTATTTTACAGAAAGGAATAGAAAGGACATTACTGGAATGGAAACCCATCAACAACAGACTGATAAGATTAAGATTGAGAGGTAGATTCACCAATACTACAATAATACAATGCTATGCACCAACGAATGACAGCGATGAAGAGGTCAAGGATGAACTCTATCAACAACTGCAGAAAGAAATGGAAGACACACCTAGATATGATCTTATTGTAGTAATGGGAGACCTCAATGCGAAAGTTGGTACACACAATACATATAATGAAAGAGTAATGGGGAAATGCGGCAGCGGAACAGCAAATGAAAATGGGGATAAATTAATAAGTTTCTTTAGTATTAAAAAACTGGTTATTGGAGGAACACTTTTCCCACATAAAGAAATTCAAAAATTCTTCTTCCTCGTTCGCCTTCAGACTTCCACATTTATGACTCTAATAAAGGCAGTAGTCAACTCAAGGTTCCCGACATCTCCAAACAGTTTTTCGTTGACAGAAGTGGGTTGTTGCCATATGCTATTCCGTTCATTACTGTAGGTTGGGCAATACTGCAGGAGGTGTTCGACTGTCATTGGGCAGGTACCGCAGGTGCAGAGATCTGTTGCACCAATCTTGTATTTGTGGTATAGATGGTATCTCAATCTGTTGTGTCCAGTGCATAGCCAAAAAATGACGACCTGTTCTTTTCTGGATAGTTGATGATATGCATCATTTTTCAAATGGCCCGGGTGCTCTCTTTCCCATTTGGACTTGAATGTAGCCTTTATAGTAGTCTTTGTCGTTGCGTAAGTTGTCTCTATATCATTTTGTTGCAAGGCACCTCCTTCCTTAGCAAGTTTGTCTGCCTCCTCATTTCCTGGTATGTTGCAATGGGCTGGTATCCACTGGATAGTGCACTTGTTGAAGCATTTGGCCAGTCTTTCAAGGGAGATTATCAGATCTTTCAATCCTTTAGTTTGGTGGCTCTTCAGCGCTGATATTACTGAGAGGGCATCTGTAAAGATTACTATCTGTTTTTCAGCCTGCGCTTTGCATTCAATAAGAGTTTCAGCTGCCTGTTTCAGGGCTTCTGCTTCAGCACTGAAATTATTGCAGTATTTGCCAGTGGCAATTGCCATAGAGTGGATTATATTCTTTAATTTTATGAGGATGCCGGCACCCAAATTTTCAACTGCATTTTTTTGCTGAACCATCAATATATGCATGTGTCCAAAGCTTTGCTGGGAATTTTTGGTCAATATACTTGGTTGCTTTACACTTTCTTTGTGTTTCTGTCTATGTTCCCTTACTTTCAATGCCTGGAATATCAGATTTTAACTCAGGAAAGCATCTTATTTTCCACAGTGGGATAGTTGAGCTTGTTGGGATTTTCTTTGCAACTGAGCTGGCTAGCATGGTATTTTTGCTAATTTTTTCTTTTGCTTGGGCTACAAAGTTAGTTCGCTTGAGCCTGCCTCTTCCTAGCCTATTCATTCTTTGGAACATGGGGTGTCCTTCGAGTCTCTTAAATTTTTCAGCTTGTTGTAGGACTCTGCTGTCACGTCTATCCTCCATTGACTGTAGCCCTATAATGCTTTCCATATGATTGATTTGTGTGGACTTTAGGGCCCCTGTTATAATACGTGCTGCTTGGTTTTGGAGTCTGTTTACTCTGTCAAAATTTGACTTTGCTGCCGTCGACCAAGCTGTGATGCCGTATTCCATAACAGGTCTGACTCTGCCTGTGTACAGCTTTTTGAGGATATTCTCATCAGCACCCCATGTGGTACCAGCTAACTTTTTCATGATGGCCATGCGAAGTTTTGCCCTTAGCTGTATTTTGTTTATCTGTGATTTCCACGTCATTCGACGGTCTAGTGTGATTCCTAAGTATGTTGGTGATTCATCTTCTCGTACTGCCTGCCCATTAAGTTGTAGCTTTGCTTGCTGTTTTTTATTTGACAAGATAAAAATAGTGTGTGTAGTTTTTTGTTCATTTATTTTGAGCAACCACTTTCTGGACCAACTTTCAAGGGCTAGCAGTGAATCCTGCATGCGCACTCTTGCTGTGGTGATGTATTCTTCTGAAGTCCACATGGCCAGGTCATCAGCATAGAGAGAGTTGTGGACATTCTTGTGGATGTTTTCTGTTATATCATTTATATATATATGAGGAAGAGTGTTGGGGAAAGGACCCCACCCTGTGGAACTCCATGTTCCATTGTAGTCTTTTTGCTTAACTGTCCGTGCACCTGCACTCTAGCTGTTCTGTTTGTTAGGTAGTGGCTGACCCAGTTATACATTCTTCCACAGACTCCATATTTAAGCATTTTAACTCTTAGCCCATCTTTCCAAACTTTATCAAATGCTTTCTCCATGTCTACCCAGACTGCTAAAGTGTGCTTTCCTTCTTGGAAAGCATCTTCGATTTCCTGTGCAATGTAGGTGACTTGGTCCTCTGTAGACCTATGCTGCCTGAAGCCTGCCTGTTGGTGCAGTAGAATTTGTTTTCCTTCGAGGTGGCAACTTAATCTGGTATTGATTATTCTCTCCATAAGCTTTCCCATGCAGCTTAGAAGGCTGATGGGTCTGTAGCTGTTGGGGTCCATTCGGTCTTTGTCCTTTTTAAGGATTTGAACTAGTACTGCTTCTTTCCAGGCCTGTGGTACAATTCCACGCTTCCAGCTATAGTTCATAATCTTGAGGAGGGCTTTCTTGGCATTAGGCCCTAGCTCTTTAAGCATGTCATTTGTTACCCTGTCTTTTCCAGGTGACTTTCTTTGTTTAAGGGATACAATGGCTGCCTCTAGCTCTCTCATGGTGAGGTTTGCTGTCATGTGCTCTTCTGGAACAGTTGATATATTTTGGTAAAGTTCTTGCTCTTTGATAATTTCCTGTTTTCTGTCAGGTTAAACATTTATCTGGCTCTCATGTGCGAATTTTTGAGCAAAGACATTTGCTGCTTCTTTCTTTGTGAGTATTTTCTCATTTTGTTGTAATGCTATTTATTTATTTTTGCATTCCTCATCATTTAAGGCTTTGGCAAGCCTCCATAATTTCATCCATCTTTGTCAAGGTTAAGACATTCTGTTGTTTTGATCCAACTATTTTTGGCTGAACAGTTTAACGTTTTCCTGTATTTTGCAGAGATAGCTTTGTAGGCGATGTTTGCCTCAACTATTTTGTCCCTTTCTGCTACACGTCTGGCCTCTGTTACCTGTTCTTCCAGTTCTTAGAGTTCTTCTGTCCAGTACGGCTTGTAATCTTTTCTTGCCCCTCGTGTTATTGATTCTAGGGCAGCTTTCATGACTGCTTTATTAAATCCGTCAGCTATTTCTCCAATTCTTTTGTTTTGGGTGTTTATCAAGCTACAGTATTCATCTGTCACTGCTGAGAACTTGTTCCAGTTGGCATTTTTGTAGTTCCAGCGGGGTAATGGCTTATGACAGTGGAGTGAGTGTTCCATATTAATCATTAGTTTGATCGGTTTGTGATCACTGCTTGCCAACTGGTTGAGCACAATGCGTTCGATCTTATGGTTGATGTCTCCTGTTGAGAAGGGAAGGTTGGGGTTTGAGGTTGATTGACATCTTCTTGAGTAGAAGCTGGGTGTATCATCTGCTCTGTTGATGAGTTGCAGATTTGAGTCAATCTCCCAGTCCTCTACCTCAATGCCAATGGTATTGGCCTCTTTGTAACCCCACCTTTCTGAATGGCTGTTGAAATCACCAACAACCAGGCAGTTGGTGCACCTAATCTCCATTGTGGCTAGTGAAAGATCTCTATCTGGGGGGGGGGGGGGGGGCATACAGGTTGTACACTCTAACAGTCTGGTCATCTATCATGATGTCAGCTCCTATAATTTCTGCCTGACCGTTTGTAGCAACAGAAAGCTCTCTGCTAGGCAAGGAGTTTCTGATTAACATGAGTTCTCCTCCCTTGTGCCCCTCTCTATCAAGCCGGAAGGTTTCATATGCTCTTACAGAAAATCTGTGGTTTGAGTTCAGGTGTGTTTCGTGAATGCTTTTCTTTTTCTTCTTCGATCCATAACCGCCAACCGTCAAAGCAGTCAGTGACCATCTTGAATGCAGGCTATGTCAATTTGTTCATCGTGTAATTTTTTTACGAGCAGTAGTTTCTTCTTTAGGACACCTTCTGCATTCCATTGGAGTATATTGAGTGTTCTTTCCTGGGTGTTTTGGCCAGTCGCATTTTTCCTAATATTCCGCGCCCTGGCTGCATGATGCGGAGATAGGTGACCACCAGTAGCTTTGGGTGGACCCCGGTGAGGCAAGGGGTCTGGCACTCTTCCCACTTGGTGGGTCTCCTTGGGTCGAGCACCATCTCGTTGAGTCATATTTGTGTTTGTCATCTCAAGGCGGTTTGCATTGCACTATACTGTGTGCCTTGGAGCCCAGTGCATCTGTCTTCAGCATGCATTTGTTCGGGACTGCGTCCCTAGCCTCTGGTTTTCCATGACCTTTCTGCAAGGCAGCAGTTGTTTGGCATCATAGTTGTCTCTCCTAGGAAAGCTGTCTTTCCGGATTAATGAGTCTTTCCTACCCGGGTTTGTGTGAAATTGTCCTCCTCTTAGGTGGATTGTCAACCAAGACTATCGTGCTCCTCCTGCACTGATTTTTTTTTGCAGGGTTTACTCCCTGACTTTAAAGGATAGAGGACAAACAGTGAAGAATGAGGCAAGAAAGCATTTAACCCATGAAGGGGGAGTGGACTTGTGCAGACCAGAGCATGTACCACTCGCCGGTGGGTTCTGCATCTACACTTATAGGGTTCCACACACTCCTCAGCCCATTTAATCTGACCCCTCACCAAGGACCTGTCTGGCTTGGATGACCCTGCCAGGAGTAAAACTCTCACTGACATAGCTCCCGGGATCATTGGGGTACTCAGCTCTCCAACCAACGGCCAGGTAGGCTTACATGTGGAGAGATATTTGTACTGTTCTTTGTATTTCAGCTAACAAAACAACAAGAAGAAAACTAGTTTACTTACCGTTTTATTGAGTAGAATCAGTAGTGTGAATTGTTAACACATGCTCCATTACATTTTATTTTCCGTTAGAATTCCACTATTTAGCAACAAATATTCCATTAGAAATTCCAAGCTGCAAAGTGTCAATCATAAAAAGCCTTTATGCCAACTCTACATGTAGCGTTGGGCAGAGCAACCTAACCTTTGAGGTGAAGACAGGAGTACAACATGGATGCCCCTTATCAACCACTCTATTTTTAACAGTCATAGACTGGGTGATGCGCCAGACAACAGAGGGCAGTCCAAGAGGAATAAGATGGACTACATTTTCTACATTTGAAAATCTGGAATATGCAGATGACATTGCACTACTAGCACATTCACATCACGTCCAGGAAAAACGGATAGACTTAAAAAGTATAGCCAGCAGGTGGGCTTGAACATCAATCTAAAGAAGTCAGAGGTCATGACGCTGAATGTGAGGAACCCTAGCCCATATCAGTAAGGAATCAACAACTGGAACAGACAGACACCTTCACATACCTAGGATGCATAGTAACACCAGACGGCGGGGCAAGCAAAGACATCAACAACAGAATGAACAAAGCAAGAACAGCCTTTTTTAGTCTAAACAACATCTGGAAGTCCTCTCAGTACAGCACAAGCACAAAGTTAAGATTATATCAGAGCTGTGTGCTTTCTGTGCTTCTCTATGGTGTGGAATGCTGGAGAGTTACAGAGAAGGAAATGTCAAAATTGTCCTCTTTTCACACAACATGCCTAAGAAAAATTCACCGAATCTTTTGGCCGAATACCATCACCAACCAAGATCTGCTTACTCGCAGCAAGCAAGAAGACATGCACACCATCACAGCTGACAGACGCTGGAGCTGTGTTGGCCATGTCCTCAGAAGAGACCCTGATGCCATCACAAGAAAAGCTATGCTATGGACCCCTGAAGGAAAACGAAAGAGAGGCCAACCAAAAGCAATTTGGCGGAGGACTATGGAAGCTGAAATGCAAAGAATGAAACAGAGTTGGGGCACTGTACAAAGGATGGCCACCAACCGAGCAAAGTGGAATCAATTTGTTGTTGCCCTACAAGACGCCACCAGGCATGATGGCCACTGACGGTCAGCGGCTAAGGATCAAAGAAGAATTCCATTAGAATTGCAACACTTAGCAAAACATACTCCCTTCAAATTGAACTATTTACCTAGTTTGAAATGTGGAAACTGGTGAATGACTGTTGTAGACACTGACAGTTTTACTAGATCCAGATGATCACACCAGTTTTTGTTTTCATCAAAAATGTGACAATGTAGGCCTGCAGATAGTTTTAACATAATCTAACTACATATTTTGGACCAGAGATTTCCTGCAATGGCTTTTACTGCTCACTGATGCTCAAGCATGCTGTTTAAGACCATTGTTTTTATTTCTGCAGTAAGTGTGAATTCTGACACTTATATACTTTGCTAATAGCTTTTGTTTAATATCATGGCAGTTGCTCAGTGTGAATTCAGCTGTTTCCTGTAATGCCATATCCAAAAGTAAAGTTGCAATGTTTTTCATGGTTGCAAATCTATGCTCATGCTGATGGATCAGCTGTTCAGTTCTTAATATCAGATTTACTACTGTGTCACTGGTGTAAACAAGTGAGCCTGGAATATACTCTTTATGTTCTGTTAGTCGTGAAATCTCAGTAATTGTTGCACACTGAGGGGCAGTGACGGCTGCAATGCAGATATGACAGGCAGTATGTTGCTTTAATACACTGTTCACACAGTAGCCACTTAAATAATGAATTGCATGGACCTTAGCTGTGCTTTCTATTTCTACATCTGACAAATCAACATGCTGCTCGGTGTGTGTAACTGTTGTGGTATTCATATCTGTACATTCAAGCAAAATGTCATTATCATCTTTGTCGTAATTACTTCCACGTGTAGTCATGAGGAATTGTGACAAGCAGATAGTTCTCAATCTATGTTTGAATTCAAGAGGAGTTGGCACAGCATTATTTAATCTCATGGAGCTGAAAAATTCTCCAGGCAGTCTTGACTCAGAACGTGATGTCAGCAAGAAACTGAAATTTCCACTCAACACGTCCTCTGCAAGATCAAGCATAGATGTGGTGGACAAAAGGATGCCTGTCTGAAATAGTTTCCATCCTCTCTGCTTTCCAACTGAAAGCGTTGTAAACATTTGAATCACAAGTTGTAACATTTCAACAGCATTTGCATACCTATCTGGAAGCTGCTTAGTCAGAGCTATTACACTACTGCGACTTGACATTGAATCAAACCATTTAGATATGACCTCAATGAACCAAGCAGTTGTCAGATTATTCACAGGTCTGCCCTCCTTTTCTACCATGTAGTGGATCCCTGCACTGACAGATATACTGAAGAAGTGAAGTGCCTGTGACACCTTCATCTTATCAAAATGTCCAGGGCAGAGTATGTCATCAGTAAGGTGTGGAGCTAGTTTCAGGGTGCTGTTCCTTTGTAAGTCAGCCAGTTCCCTAACATGCAGTATATTTGCAATGTTAGAAGGCACATTTAACAAAAAACACATCTCCTCAGATAATCTAAAATCATGGCCAGAGATAAATGCAGACTTAACATTTTTGATCAAATGAGGTGTGTCAGCTAGGAAATATAGCCACTTGTTTGGTTGCTCTGGATGTGCAATTTTGTTTCTGGAAGCACAAACACCAAAGCTGGCCCACATTGCTCTGTTTGCACTTCCCGTGTCACTTGTGACAGTTACCACATGCAGACCAATTGCAGCAGCTTTATGTATTATTTCTAGAATAATGGGTTTGTAAACATGGACTATAGTTGACCTTCCTGAGTAATAAAAAGAAACAATTTGCTTCCATCTGCTGGATAGTCCACTTAGCATGAATACTAGTGCATTTGTCGCAGTGCCCTTATGTTCAGGTACATTGACATGACCAAGAATTTCTCCTATTTTTGCATCATATTCCAATAGCAGATTTAATTGACATTTCATCTAATGTCAAGCAGCACAGATGTTCTACTCCTAACACGTTTACAACCTTTAATTTTATGTAATCAAACAACATATTGTAGCCTGTTGCTCCACAAGCAAATCAAATTTGCAATGCTTTCTTTACAGTCTTACTGCCCCATTTTAGTCCTTGAAGACCTACAGTTAAGTTCTTCCATGAGAATTAGCTGACATGTACAATTTCTTCTTCGTTCACCCACAGACGTCAACTTAAATATGTTTAAAGACTCTCAGACGTCATCTTGAATATGTTTAAAGACTCTCAGACATCAACTTGAATATGTTTAAAGACTCTCAGACGTCAACTTAAATATGTTTAAAGACTCTCAGACGTCAGCTTAAATATGTTTAAAGAAAGCAGTGGTCAGTTGAGGCTGTTGGTATAATTGTCTCCAGGAATGGTAACTGGTGATGGCCATATGCGATTTCTCTGTTCATCATGTGTTTGGCACTTTTGAAGCACATGTTCAACACTAATTTTATTGGTGCCACTGCCACACTCATCAGTAGTTGAATAGATGGTATCCCAATCTGTTGTGACCTGTGTGAAGTCTGAGGATTACCACTGGCACTATATGACATGCCAAAGATGCGAAAGATGTTGTGGATGGTAAGCCAACAATCCTCATGGATGATCTGTTGCACTTCTACAATTTTAGCTGTTCCGCTGGTTGAAGGCCGACAGGTAGTTTGAGTCTTTAACTAATATTTGCCTACGTCTGTCTGAAGCATGAGAATCGTCAACAGTTTATGTTCTGTCCATAGCACCACCAGTAAATGCTTGCTTAAGCATATCATAGATCTCTGATGCAGTTTTGCCAGGCTTGAAGCAAAACTTGATACATTCATGCTGCTCCTTCAAGTCTGCCATTTCACTTCTTTCGAGAATCACAGATGGCTGCTGACAATACCATATACGAGTAACAGAAGTTGTATCTTATGAAAAAGGAACATGTGCACCAACATAAACTTGGCACATTGCTTCCAAGAGGAGCTCTTCAGCACTGTTTAGCAGTGCTAGAATGTACTTCTTCCAGTTAGCACTGATGGCAGCTAGTCTGCCCATTTTTTGGATAGCCCCTCACATTTAAACCATGCTAACTGCTGAAAATGTCATGTTAAATTAATGTAATAATGTTCTGTCATTTTATTTAGTATTTGTTGTTGTTGTTTAACTAGGGCTGCTGAGCTTCTAGCTCTGTTGCAGCCAACATCAAGTTGAAGACTGTAAATCTAAGCTTTTCCTGTAATATTTCTGCCATTCCGAAACGTGCTGAGTTGAAGTCATGAGCGCGTTTCTCCAGCTTGGTTTGCATTTAAAGGATCATGCATCTGATCCCAAGCTAGGAGCAAGAAGCGTGTGGCACACTGTGCATTCTCCACCGTCCAAGGGGTCTCTCCAACTATACAGAGCTAAAATACTGTGCTCTGGTTCTGGTCGCTCTCAAGGAAGTATCACGTCCTGCACAGAGCCACTTCTCAGATCCCCCTGACTATCACTAGGTCCATAGTGAGATTCTCCTGCATGCAGTCATCCAGATCAAAGCCAAAGAATTATGCCTGGGGCTCAAGTGACTTCTCCAAACTTTGTGTGCAATGCTGGGTTCTCAACATGTTTCACCACAAGGGGAATCCCTAGAAGTGTGTGGATGATTTCAAGAGTCAATGAGGATGTAATTAGCCTCACAGACATAGGTTCACTTCCACATATGTATACTGTAGCATTCTTCATAGCTGGTGGTCATATAAGGTTGACTCTAGATGTGCTCCCAAGCATTTTGTTTAGTATATCATGACATCTTAGTTAAATGGACATGACAGCGGCAAGCATTAAAAGAAACATTAATCATTGAGAAGATTATTTTTGAATAATGTAAAATAATTTTTGAGTGACATTTAAAACATTTTCTCTGTCATTTGCATTCCTGTCATTTATTTAAAGTGATTAAAACAATAGTTTTGTTTACGTATGAAAAAAATGTATTCCTTGTTCCAGGTGGGATTGGTGTTTCTGCTGAGTATTGCATCTTTGATCATCTATTTTATTGATGTGACGCAAGTATGATTCAACAGTCAAATTGCTTTGTTTTTGTGCCTGCTTGTTATAGCTGTATTCAGTGTCTTTGATATCATAATGGGCATATGGCCCATTTCCATTTTGTAACTCCGTGCACCTCTCCTTGATAATTCTTCTCTTGACTGAAGCCGAATTTTTATTAATATATTGAAAGAAAAGGAGTCTGTTATAAATTAGAATTGCTAATATTTAATGACTATAGGTACTTGTGAAATTAACATGACATAATTATATATTAATTTTTGTTCACTACCTCCAGTCTTAAAGCTCAGAGTCATGATTAAGCCTATATGTTTCTAAAACCACTATTATAACACAGAAATAAGAATCTTCATCTCTTAAGGACCCGGATCTGATCCTCAGATAGCATATTTAATATTTTATCTGCCTGGCATGACAATTTTTTCTTGATTCTATTGTTCTGCCTCTTCTCTGTAGCTAAACTTGCTGCAAGTTTACTGATTTTTTTTTCTAAGTGTCTTAATCACTTTTTCCTTAGCAACACAGCCGGCACAGTTATCTTTAATGACTTCTGCAATCACCAAATTGGGTTGGACTGTAGTACCCCATCCACCCTATAGTCCTGATTTGGCACCCTCTGATTTTCATCTATTTGGTCCACTTAAAGATGCACTCCGTGGGACAAGGTTTGAAGATGATGAAGGAGTGATTCATGCAGCGAAGAAATGCTACATGATCAAGACAAAATCTGGTACGGGCTAGGAATACATGCACTTGTTTTGTGCTGGCTTAAAGCCGCACAAGTTGATGGGGATTATGTTGAATAATACCGATGTTTACATGACATATCCATGTATATTGTGTATAAATTTCATGCTTTTTGAATAAACAGCTCCTGAGAAAAACGATGTGGTGCATTACTTTCTGAACGCCCCTCGTACAAGAAAGAAACACTTCTTGAATAGTTAAGTTAGAAAAGAAAAAGACAATAATTAAAGGTTAACACTTACCCTTGTTCCTATTTGATGTCTTGACTACTGGAAGGGGCATTCTTGAATTAATAATTAAGATGACATTAATTGGATGATGCAGGAGAAGAAGATGGAGAGATGGCTACTGTTAAAGATGATCAGCCTTATACATGCTCCATTACTCTCACTTTGTCCTTTAAAATTGTCCCGATCGTTGACCGACTGTAGCCTAACACTTTTCCAATGTTCGTTGACGTTTACCTCTTTCTGATTGCTTTATTATTTCCACTTTATTTTCAGTTGTGATCACTTTTCTTTGATGCATCACCATCACTTGCATCGGATTTGTGCTTTGGAGGTTTGGTTATGAGGGTAAACACAAAGAAAAATTTAAGCCAAATAACACACACAAAAGAGTGTTAACAGCAGCATGATCCGACTTAAAATGATGACAGCATTGTCCATCCTCAAGCCAATGAACTGCTGAAGACGTACAATGTTTTGATGAGCTTTGCAAAGTACAGTTGACATTCAAAAATCCGGCAACCTCCGGACCTGAGGAGTGCCGGATTTTTGAAAATGCCGGATTTTTTATGGTTATATATGCTGTATATATTTAACAGAAAATGACTACCTGTACATTTTATCTGCGATCAACAACGCACAATGTTTATGTTTTACACCACTTCTTTTATTTGCTGAATCCATAATGGGGCTAAACAGCAGCAAATAAATGATAAAATGAGAAGGAATGAGCAGGAATGCCTGTTAACACGTGCAAGCAAGACCCAAAAGCTGCATCAAAACATAAACGGCTCCAGAAAACAGTTGCGCGCCAACGCGGTAAATTTAAAAATGCGCTCCGAAATCCATGCTGGAAATCTGAAGGAACCGGATTATCGATGGCCGGATTTTTGAATGTCAACTGTACTGCAGTGGACCCATTCATTATTATGATCCATTATATATAACTCAAATTTTTTATATAATTGACTTTACGGTGGTCGGTTCATAACTAGGGACATTCGTAAGTTGAACGTTCATAACCAGGGGACTGCCTGTATAGTATTACTTACTCAATGAACAATTTTTCAAGATTTTTTTTTTTTTTTTTTTGCACATCACAAAAAAATTGATTTATTTACTTCTTTTTCTAATTTTGTTTCACAGTTGGACAAATCACAATTTTTTAAAAAGCCGGCCGGACGCTTAATTTTGCTGTGAAAAACCAGACAAACCAGGCCAAATCCAGACATATGGTCACCCTAAGTTAACAGAATTCACTTTCTTTTGAATAGTGATTGGCGAATTGCACTCGGATATAACAATGGAGTATAGTTGTAGCGTTGTCATTATATTATTTCATCTGTAACTTCTTGAGTTACTCTGACCAAGTTAGTGTAGGAACATATAGCTAGACAACACCCACAGCAATACACCAATATTATCCAGATCACCACCAAGGCTGAGTGGACTGTTAAACATTTATTTCAATAGAAACAGCTCCATCGGTATCAACTTGAAAGCCATTATAGCATATGGCATAATATATATTTATGTATCGTCATCCATCTTGTTCTGTAGCGTCAGTTGCTAATACACTGTCCCTGACAGGTTCTCCACATTTTTATTTAATCAGTTCAAAGGACACCATACATTCATTCTCATGCATATATCTAGTACCCATCACAACAGATCTTGAAGTACAGAAATTGGTATCGGGTAGGAATTAATCACAAAATCATATCAATCTCTGGAGCTCAAAAAACACACGTCCACTCACCTCACCCTGAAACACACCATTGCTCTCCTACCCCTTCTCTCCCACCAGTCACCTGTCTCACGAGACCAAGACAAGCATGATGGCTTAAATGTAGCTCACCCGTCTTTTCCAGTGACCCGTGTAAAAATGAACAAACACAGAGCCACGCTGAGCTAAAACCATATACTTCAACCCTGTTATGAATTTTAATCATAACAATAGTCTACGTTGAAATTAACATGCCTTGCCCTTATATGGCAAAATCTTAAACAACAACTACATTATTTCAGTAAGTGCATATTTTACACATAAAAACATGAAAAATTGGTTGAGGAATCCTGTGAAATGCTATAAATTATTATTTGGTTTGAAAACGTAGGCCTTATCTGTCAAATCTTGTGAAGTCTAGACCTGACTGAAAATAAAATACCCTCCAAAAACAACAAAAGTAAAATTGTGAACTTACACTTATATAATTGGCAAAAAAATGTTCAGATTATTATCAGTGCACATTTAGTTTAAAACTTATCTACACATGTCTATCACAGTCAGTTCAAAGATGTCATTTTATTATTTTTTAATCTTTTTTTTTTCAAAACCACATATTTCTGTAAAAACAGGCACCCAAAATTGATGCAGATTTTCTCATCAGATGATGTTTTAAAAACAGGCAGTAGATACATATATTATTTCAGTAGGCACTTTCAGTATATATACAAAAAAATAGGAAATTGAACAAACAATTTGTGAAATGATTCAAATCATTATTTGGTATGAAAATGTGTGTGTTATGCCTTGTGAAGTGCGGATGTGATAAAAAATAATGAAAATAAATAAAATTGTGTCCTTCACTTAAATATTTCAGCTCCAGTTTAACCTATGGCAATAAAATGTTCAGAATATCAGTACACATTTAGTTTGAAACATATCTACATAGTTGTATTATCACTTCACATATGTAATTTTTTTGAAGAGAACTACGTATTTTTTTCTAAAAACGGTCCCCAAAATTGTCATTTTTGTTTCTGAATGTTGTTTTTAAAGCAAGCAGTAAAAACATAGGACCTACATTGAATCAGTAGTTGCATGTGTTATGAATAAAAAAGAACTTAGAAATCTTGTGAAATCTTTTTAAACTATTATATTATGTGAAAAAGTGTCTGTGTCTTGTGAAGTGTAGACCTGTTTGAAAATAACAGTGTAAAAAGATGAAGTAAATGTGCATCTATTTAAAAACAATTCATCCTTTTTTTTGTCAAAATCATTTCACAGATATAATTTTTATGATTCTTTTTCCAAAACCACATATTTCTGTAGAAACCACAGATGAAACTACTATAACTAATATTATTTACATGTACCAAATTCTATTTTATGTTTCCCAGAAGAATTTTGCCACTATTCATATGCTTCCATGGTAGTCATAAATACATTGTGGCTGGTTTTGAAACCCAGTGCAATAATGATGGGAGTGCTGACAACAAACAGGTGTGCTGCTGAGGACACAGTTCCTATCTCTTTTTGTATAACATATAAGGTGCCTTGTGTCACAGAAGTTCTTCAAAACTGAGGCTGCCTGAGGTCTAACAATATTAATAGCTACATTTTCTTGGATACAAGTGTACTCAAAATAGAAAAAGCTTCAGTTTGTTGGTGAAGCAGATTTCTCTTGAAATGCAGCATGATGAAAACAGTATAACATTGAAGCACTGGCCTCCTGTACTTCAAATAGTGAGGAGAAAATGTTTTCCAATTATTAAAAAAATTGTCTATTGTGTACACTATAATAGTTAACTCTTTAGTCCAGAGGATCGCACTCATCCATTGAATTGTTGTATTCATCTATAATTTTCAGCTTTACAATGTTCTTCCATGTGGTTATGATCTCTACTAAGGCCTGAGAAAACATAAGAAAAACTGATTTCTTGTTCTTGTTATCTCTAAAGGCTGTACACAACATCTTGCTCGTTTGTATCATGTACCATCTGTATTCAAACATAACTAAGGTGAAGAGTCTTCAGTTTCAAGGGAAAATTTCTTAAGAAAATGTTAGGAGTGCCGATATAGTATTGCTTCTTCTCCAGTAAGAAGTCAGTGAGTTTTCTTGAGGTGTAATTGCTCTCAGCAAATAAATGGTGTTGTGTACCCAAAGGCTGTATTGGGGTCTAAAAAATCTTTAGTGTGCCCACTGTCTAAATCCACTTCAGGATCATATGATGTATCTGAACCAAAATATGTGAACATTTTCACCACATATCCAGTTGCTGAATCACATAAACCAAAGACTTTTATGTGATATCTGCTTGGTTTATGTGGATTATGTTGCTTGTATTGCCATCTGCTTTTGTACCCTATGCCCGTTTCATCCAAACTGAGATTATGGAGTGAGTGAAAGGCATTCAGAATTTTTTGCAACAAAATGTTCATAAATGGTTCAGTCTTTTCTCTTCCTTGTCAATGTCATCAGCGACATGAAGCATAATATGATATAATGCTTCATTTCTTAAGATTTCTTGAAAACATGTGACTAAATCAAGGTGTAAACAATTCTGCAGATGTAGACCACTAGTCATGAATGAGTGGTTTCTTCTGAATCCCAATATTTATTACTGTTAGGACAGCAGTACATTTATCCAGTTCAGGCCATGTGACTGGTCCATCTAGCATTCTTTAAATATTGTTTCAAAGGATTATTCTGAATACATTTGAGTTTTGCATAATAACTGAGGCACTGACACATGTGATCTTTAATTTCATCAGTAAATGAAACACTATATCGTATCAGTGGGGTTGACAGGTCAAGCCCCTTAGTCACACCTTTTGACAAAACTGAAATGCATTCTGTGTCAAGCCTTCAGCAATTTCTATCTACTCTGTGACATCTTGTGAGACTACTTGCCTCTCAGCTTGTAGCTGTACTGTTAACTTTACTGGTTGTTTGAATTGGGTTTTAACCATTTCCTTTCACTTTACTGACAGAAAGTTTAGCAGTTGTTATAGTACCTCATACCTGTTCCTTCAGCAGCTCAGTATCCCCATCAGATTAATCACATTCATGAATATTCTAACATGAAGTCTTAGCAAAGTCCTCATCTGAATCACTAAGACTAAATGAAAAACTACTATCACTTTAATCTCTTCACTGAGAAATAAGCAGCCATTCTTGATCAGCCTATAGCCAGTGTTAAGACGAGGAATCTCTTGTTATTGCTCATAAACAGATGATTAGCAGCGCTAGTAACAGATATAAAGAAGTATAAAATTTCAGCTTCATAAAATTGTTTTCCCCATTCCCTTATGGTCACACACTCATGCCAGAGCATTTATATGATTTAAACCAGCTTATTGCCAGGTATTTTCAAATTTTCTGTTCAAATTCAGACTTAAATCACGCTGATGTAAGATATGGCTTGCAGATAAATGTAAAGGCCAAAACGGTATGTAGTACTACTTGTAGCTTAGAGGGAGTTAAAACTGTTTGACAAAACTTGAAACTGACTTGCGGTGAAGTTAAGGTTAGCTATAATGTAAGTACCAATATCCAGTCTGGCAACACAAGAAACACAGTTTCCTTATCCAGACTTATGTCTTTTTTTTATTTTTATGTATGAATAAAAATATTGAGTTTTATCTCAGTTATAATTACTGTATAGGCCCTATGGTGCCTCTAAGTCCAAATAATTTCTTCAGTTGCCAAAATCTGCTGTGGCTTTACTTTTCCAGTCCAGTAGCTGTAAAGTTTCTGACATTTGACATGCTACCAATCAACATGTATCACTGTTCCTTATATTTTCAGGTTGATATATTTTTTCACCATTATTAAATAGAAAAAAAACGTTGAGTGATATTTCTTGTGATATCAATATCTCAAATAACCAGCATGTAACTAATTGTTTAAGATTTTGTGACATATAATTCATTTTTCATTTCAGATTGCAAAAAGATATGGAACAGAAGATCCCATTCCTGGATCGAAATATAAAACTGGACACTAATGCAGATTTTATAGTGAGTATTCTTTGTAAATCTTGATAACAAATATTTATACAGCCAAAGTGAGTTAAGCTGAGAAATCTGTTAAAATATTGTCCATTGAAACATTTTATTACTTATTGCTAGGTTCTTTGTGTTTTTTTTTTTCTGTAACAGTGTAGTGTATGTAAATGTAATGTAAGGTCTTAATCAGGGACAGAGGCATAAAACAATTGAGAAAAGAACGTAATTTAAACACATAAAAGTGTTCATGTAGTTGTAAAACTGGAGCAATGTTTAAGACTGAAGTTGTTTGTTTCAAACTTGAATATGTTCAATATTTTGTTTTCACAGACACACAGTGAAGATAGTTGTCAAACTGGGGCAATGTTTAAGACTGAAGTGGTTTGTTTCAAACTTGAATATGTTCAATATTTTGTTTTCAGGGACACACAGTGAAGATAGTTGTCAAACTGGGGCAATGTTTAAGACTGAAGTGGTTTGTTTCAAACTTGAATATGTTCAATATTTTGTTTTCAGGAACACACAGTGAAGATAGTTGTCAAACTGGGGCAATGTTTAAGACTGAAGTGGTTTGTTTCAAATTTGAATATGTTCAATATTTTGTTTTCAGGGACACACAGTGAAAATAGTTGTCAAACTGGGACAATGTAAAAAAGACTGAAGTGGTTTGTTTCAAACTTGAATATGTTCAATATTTTGTTTTCAGGAACACACAGTGAAGATAGTTGTCAAACTGGGGCAATGTTTAAGACTGAAGTGGTTTGTTTCAAACTTGAATATGTTTAATATTTTGTTTTCAGGGACACACAGTGAAGATAGTTGTCAAACTGGGGCAATGTTTAAGACTGAAGTGGTTTGTTTCAAACTTGAATATGTTCAATATTTTGTTTTCAGGGACACACAGTGAAGATAGTTGTCAAACTGGGGCAATGTTTAAGACTGAAGTGGTTTGTTTCAAACTTGAATATGTTCAATATTTTGTTTTCAGGGACACACAGTGAAGATAGTTGTCAAACTGGGGCAATGTTTAAGACTGAAGTGGTTTGTTTCAAACTTGAATATGTTCAATATTTTGTTTTCAGGGGCACACAGTGAAGATAGTTGTCAAACTGGGGCAATGTTTAAGAATGAAGTGGTTTGTTTCAAACTTGAATATGTTCAATATTTTGTTTTCAGGAACACACAGTGAAGATAGTTGTCAAACTGGGACAATGTAAAAAAGACTGAAGTGGTTTGTTTCAAACTTGAATATGTTCAATATTTTGTTTTCAGGAACACACAGTGAAGATAGTTGTCAAACTGGGGCAATGTTTAAGACTGAAGTGGTTTGTTTCAAACTTGAATATGTTTAATATTTTGTTTTCAGGAACACACAGTGAAGATAGTTGTCAAACTGGGGCAATGTTTAAGACTGAAGTGGTTTGTTTCAAACTTGAATATGTTCAATATTTTGTTTTCAGGGACACACAGTGAAGATAGTTGTCAAACTGGGGCAATGTTTAAGACTGAAGTGGTTTGTTTCAAACTTGAATATGTTCAATTTTTTGTTTTCAGGGACACACAGTGAAGATAGTTGTCAAACTGGGACAATGTTTAAGACTGAAGTGGTTTGTTTCAAACTTGAATATGTTCAATATTTTGTTTTCAGGAACACACAGTGAAGATAGTTGTCAAACTGGGGCAATGTTTAAGACTGAAGTGGTTTGTTTCAAATTTGAATATGTTCAATATTTTGTTTTCAGGGACACACAGTGAAGATAGTTGTCAAACTGGTGCAGTGTTTAAGACTGAAGTGGTTTGTTTCAAACTTGAATATGTTCAATATTTTGTTTTCAGGGACACACAGTGAAGATAGTTGTCAAACTGGGACAATGTTTAAGACTGAAGTGGTTTGTTTCAAACTTGAATATGTTCAATATTTTGTTTTCAGGAACACACAGTGAAGATAGTTGTCAAACTGGGGCAATGTTTAAGACTGAAGTGGTTTGTTTCAAACTTGAATATGTTCAATATTTTGTTTTCAGGGGCACACAGTGAAGATAGTTGTCAAACTGGGGCAATGTTTAAGAATGAAGTGGTTTGTTTCAAACTTGAATATGTTCAATATTTTGTTTTCAGGAACACACAGTGAAGATAGTTGTCAAACTGGGACAATGTAAAAAAGACTGAAGAAGTTTGTTTCAAACTTGAATATGTTCAATATTTTGTTTTCAGGAACACACAGTGAAGATAGTTGTCAAACTGGGGCAGTGTTTAAGACTGAAGTGGTTTGTTTCAAACTTGAATATGTTTAATATTTTGTTTTCAGGAACACACAGTGAAGATAGTTGTCAAACTGGGGCAATGTTTAAGACTGAAGTGGTTTGTTTCAAACTTGAACATGTTCAGTATTTTGTTTTCAGGGACACACAGTGAAGATAGTTGTCAAACTGGGGCAATGTTTAAGACTGAAGTGCTTTGTTTTACTGCCAGCACTGGTGTCAATACCTTGTCGAGGTATAGTGGCTTGCGTACCCTGATTACCCCCTGAGCTATGCCAGCGGGAGTTTTTCTCCTGGAAGGTTGTACCAAGCTGGACAGGTTTGAGCAGGCAGGAGTCAGATGAAAGCAGACACCCTGGTCCTCCAGGTTTGGGGTTTTAGCATAGGGCTGACTCCCCTGTCTATATAAAAAAAAATTGAAGTTATGGAAACGATAACAAATAAACAAACTTTGCTGCAGGATGGACATCCGGAGTCTGAGGCTTGTATGACTGTCAGTGGTGAAAGCCAAAAGGAAGCCACTGACATGAGAAAAGATGTCCTGACCGCAAAACATGATACAGGAATAGGATTTTGGAATGTCAGGACAATGAATGAGACGGGTAAACTAAAACAGGTCACGGCAGAAATGAGAAACTATAGGTTACACATTCTAGGGATAAGCAAGAGCATATGGACAGGGGCAGGAAAAGTTAAAACAGCAACAGGAGAAACAGTACTTTATTCTGGAAGAGAGGATGGACAGCACAACGAAGGCGGAGCCATTATTTTACAGAAAGGAATAGAAAGGACATTACTGGAATGGAAACCCATCAACAACAGACTGATAAGATTAAGATTGAGAGGGAGATTCTCCAATACTACAATAATACAATGCTACGTACCAACGATGACAGCGATGATGAGGTCAAGGATGAACTCTATCAACAACTGCAGAAAGAAATGGAAGACACACCTAGATATGATCTTATTATAGTAATGGGAGACCTCAATGCGAAAGTTGGTACACACAATACATATAATGACAGAGTAATGGGGAAATGCGGCAGCGGAACAGCAAACGAAAATGGAAATAAATTAATAAGTTTCTGTAGTATTAACAACCTGGTCATTGGAGGAACACTTTTCCCACATAAAGAAATTCACAAATTAACATGGGAATCGCCAAATGGTCGGGACAGAAACCAGATAGCCCACATCATGATTAACGGTAGATGGAGACATGCATTACAAGATGTGAAGGTAAGAAGAGGTGCAGATGTGGGAAGTGATCACTATTTAGTAGTAGCAAAACTGAAAATGAAACTAAGAAGGGCTGGACCAATTGTCACTACACAGAAAAGGTTTGACATCAGCAAATTGAAGGACCCCCTTACCAGAAAAGCTTTTGCGGCCGACATAAAGAAACAATATCAATTTGCCAAAAGTCAGGAAAAGACATTGACTGATGATATAGACCAGAAATTCAACACCATTTCAACAATATATAAGGAAAGCAGCAAATCATGCTTGGTATTCCAGGAAAGGAAGAAGCAAGACTGGATAACACCAGAAACATTAAACACCATAACACTGAGAAAGGAAATGAAAAGAAAGAAAACAGAAGCAAAGTCCCCCAGGTTAAAGCAACTATATAGCGAAGAGTACAGTCAGCTGGATAAGGAAGTTAAACGCCAAACCCGAGCCAACAAAAGGAATTTCCTAGACGATCTTGCAAGACAGGCAGAAGAGGCAGCACTGAGAAATGAACAAAGCACAATATACAAAATAACTAAATTCATCAGCGGAAAACGAGGTGCAAACAATATTACATTAGTAAGAGATAAGCAAGGAAATCTCATCACGACAGCAGAGGGACAGTGTAGCGTTCAGTTTGCTGAGTCAATGATTGTATAAAAGCCTGGTTAATTTCTGGGAATTCTTTTATTAAATTCCTGGTCTAAGGGCATTAATTCATGGTTTTTTCTGGGATAGTAGTTGACAGTGGTAGTTGTCCCACTTGTCTGTATGTCAGCGGTTAGAATTTGAGAACCAATGTCAGTTTCCCTGATATATTTTAAAACTGCCTATTCTGAGCTGAGCTCATAGGTCTTGCGTGTCACAGCGCATGCGCGTGGTTTTCTGGCGCAATTTTAAAGAGAACGACTGTGTTAGAGTCGTGCTATGATTTGACAGGGTCAAGATGGTTTTCTTGAAAGGTCCTCTATGTGTCGACAAAGATGTTGAATAATATTCTATGGATATTCTATATGCCTAGGATAGGCAAATGTATGTGGTGATTGTGATTCTGAAGGGACAGTAAGATAATCTACTATTAGAACTGTTTCCTCATTTGCAAGAATCTTTCGTGCCTTATTTTGTAGCCTGCATATGATTTTCCTCTGGGCGTGAAACATACACCTTGGTACATTTGAAAAGAAGCTCACACTGTTTCCTAATATTATGCACTAGGTTAGTGCAGGTCCAAAGGTACTTTATATATATTGTTTGTATCCCGCTATGCCGGCGATACCGTTTACAAGGTGGTGACTCCCCTTGTTTGCTGAAGAATATCACAGAGGCCTTCATCATTATTATTATCTGTAAGCCCGCCATGTTGCACGGCCTGATGTAGACCCAACCACATATTTGTCTGATTGATATCAGAGAAGAGTAAGCTAAACTCCTATATTGTATGTACTTTGACGTAGCTGACAAGAGTGGATTATACAAGATCAGCTGGTTATTATATTCATGCATAGCTTGATGATGAACATGAGTATGATTTATGCCATGCACTGTTTCGTAACTGACTTACATTGATGTTGGCTTATCTGTCATTCTGTGGCGTATTAAAGTCCTGTAAACGTCAGAGGTGTTCACAGAACTCTATGATTTCCTGCACGTTTAGCTATAGACTGTGATGTCATTATGATGCTTGTTTCGAACTTCAACGAACCTTTTACAACACGCATTCGCATTCATTGAGATTTACTCACTCTTCACATCATCTTCTATACCTCAAGTTATCTACACATATGCCAGCGTCGTTGCGGCCAACCAAGGCCTGCATACAATTATACCAGCAGTTTAACGCTGTATCTTTCATAACACTATACTGGACATTTGCATGCATTCAACAGTACTTTCTCAGTGGCCAAACTGAGCCTACTCTGTTTGGGTCGCAAACACCCTGCTACGCCTGAACGGACACAAACAGTGCATAGCTGTTTACATTTACTGGACACATTATCAGCTCGCTACATTTACGATGGCCAGTATTGGTTCCTCTACACTCTACACGTTTTACACCTCTACATTTCTGTTGGCCAGAATAGCTCTCTACAGACAGGAAACGGGATGGGCAGAGCACTTCAGAGAAACTGTGAACAGGGAACCACCAGAGACACAATTGAATGTTCCTGAGGCTGAAAACAATCTAGATATAAATACAGACATTCCACAAAAAGAAGAAATCATCATAGCAATCAAAGAGTTAAAGAACGGAAAAGCTCCTGGCCATGATAACTTAAATGCAGAGCTATTTAAGACAGACCCTGAGCTAGCAGCAGAACTATTAGAACCACTATTTGCACAAGTCTGGAAAACGGGGACAACACCATCAGAGTGGAACAAAGGAATAATTGTCAAATTGCCCAAGAAGGGAGATCTTGCAGACTGCAATAATTGGAGAGGAATCACTCTTCTCTCAGTTCCCAGCAAAATACTAGGCAGGATAATTATACAGAGAATCTCAAAAGCAGTAGACCACAAACTGAGGAAAGAACAAGCAGGATTTAGAAAGAACAGAAGATGTGTAGATCATATATTCACTCTCAGGAACATTATAGAGCAGTGCTCAGAATGGCAAAGACAGCTGTACATTAATTTCATTGATTTTGAAAAGGCTTTTGACAGCATACATAGGGACAGTTTATGGAAAATACTGAGGGCTTATGGAATTCCAAGCTGCATAGTGTCAATCATAAAAAGCCTCTATGCCAACTTTACGTGTAGTGTTGGGCAGAGCAACCTAACCTTTGAGGTGAAGACAGGAGTACGACAGGGATGCCCCTTATCAACCACTATTTTTAACAGTCATAGACTGGGTGATGCGCCAGACAACAGAGGGCAGTCCAAGAGGAATAAGATGGACTACATTTTCTACATTGGAAGATCTGGAATATGCAGATGACATTGCACTACTAGCACATTCACATCAACACATCCAGGAAAAAAATGGATAGACTTAATAAGTTTAGCCAGCAGGTGGGCTTGAACATCAATTTAAAGAAGTCAGAGGTCATGACACTCAATGTGAGCAACCCTGAGCCCATATCAGTAAGGAATCAGCAACTGGTACAGACAGACACCTTCACATACCTAGGATGCATAGTAACACCAGACGGCGGGGCAGGCAAAGACATCAACATCAGAATGAATAAGGCAAGAACAGCCTTTTTTAGCCTAAACAACATTTGGAGATCCTCTCAATACAGCACAAGCACAAAATTAAGATTATATCAGAGCTGTGTGCTTTCTGTGCTTCTCTATGGTGCAGAATGCTGGAGAGTTACAGAGAAGGAAATGTCGAAATTGTCCTCTTTTTACACAACATGCCTAAGAAAAATTCACCGAATCTTTTGGTCGAATACCATCACCAACCAAGATCTGCTTACCCGGAGCAAGCAAGAGGACATGCACACCATCATAGCTGGCAGACGCTGGAGCTGGGTTGGCCATGTCCTCAGAAGAGATCCTGATGCCATCACAAGAACAGCTATGCTTTGGACCCCTGAAGGAAAACAAAAGAGAGGCCGACCAAAAACAACCTGGTGGAGGACTGTGGAGGCTGAGATGCAAAGAATGAACCAGAGTTGGGGCATTGTACGAAGGATGGCCGCCAACCGAGCAAAGTGGAATCAAATTGTTGTTGTTGTACAAGACGCCACTAGGCGTGATGGCCACTGACTGCTTTGACGGTCGGCGGCTAAGGACCCAAAAGAAAAGAAGGTTTGTTTCAAACTTGAATATGTTCAGTATTTTGTTTTCAGGGACACACAGTGAAGATAGTTGTCTAACTGGGGCAATGTTTAAGACTGAAGTGGTTTGTTTCAAACTTGAATATATTCAATATTTTGTTTTCAGGGACACACAGTGAAGATAGTTGTCAAACTGGGGCAATGTTTAAGACTGAAGTGGTTTGTTTCAAACTTGAATATATTCAATATTTTGTTTTCAGGGACACACAGTGAAGATAGTTGTCAAACTGGGGCAATGTTTAAGACTGAAGTGGTTTGTTTCAAACTTGAATATATTCAATATTTTGTTTTCAGGGACACACAGTGAAGATAGTTGTCAAACTGGGGCAATGTTTAAGACTGAAGTGGTTTGTTTCAAACTTGAATATGTTCAATATTTTGTTTTCAGGGACACAGTGAAGATAGTTGTCAAACTGGGACAATGTAAAAAAGACTGAAGTGGTTTGTTTCAAACTTGAATATGTTCAATATTTTGTTTTCAGGGACACACAGTGAAGATAGTTGTCAAACTGGGGCAATGTTTAAGACTGAAGTGGTTTGTTTCAAACTTGAATATGTTCAATATTTTGTTTTCAGGGACACAGTGAAGATAGTTGTCAAACTGGGACAATGTAAAAAAGACTGAAGTGGTTTGTTTCAAACTTGAATATGTTCAATATTTTGTTTTCAGGGACACACAGTGAAGATAGAAATTGAAGGTGAGGAAGATGGTCATATTTATTATAAATATGTAACATAATAAGTGTTATTTATACACATCCACCACAAACATCATAATTTGTTAGGGTTTCTACCCGTTATACACACGTCTGTTTTTTTATTTTGTATAAAGTTCAATTATATATTTTTTCATCTTTAGTCCAGACAGAAAATCTCTTGCAGAAAATTTTACTTGCCATCAATTGACTTTCATTTCTGTTGGTTAATATTGTTGTTGTCATAATCTAATCTATAAACCATAAGAAGAGAAATGGTAACATGAGATTACAATTGTCTCATTCAGACTCTAGAATAAAGGGTTGTTGACATTGTCTTTCTTGAGGAATTCTGCATTTCATGTCCTCTTATATTTGACATATTTTTTTAATGAACTAAGAAAGGGTGTTGCTTCTTTGATTGCTGTTTTTGTTGTTCTCCAAGTCATACAATAGAACTGACTTGACATTCAAATTAGAACATTCTGATTTTTTCATTGGATTTATTTTCTTTTGATCTCCATTGTTTCGCAAAGCAATTAAATCTTCTGTTTTAGCCTTTTCTAATTTAACAAAAAAAAATTATTGTCTGTATTGCTGCCACAGTGTATGTATGATTCTACATTTTGTTGTGGTGTTTCTTCAAGAGCAATATTTTTATCATTTTCTGAATTTATTCTAATTATATTTGTTTTCTCCTTGTATATTTTCAGACCCACTTGTTGTCACCTTTCATAAAGTATTTTCATTCTCTCGTACATCTCATTACAGTTTCATCATTGCATCTGTAAAATCTCGATTATGAAGCTGTGTAATCAACATCTGATTACAGTTTCATCATGTCATCTGTAAAATCTAGATTATGAAGCTGTGTAATCAATATCTGATTACAGTTTCATCATCTCATCTGTAAAATCTAGATTATGAAGCTGTGTAATCAACATCTGATTACAGTTTCATCATGTCATCTGTAAAATCTAGATTATGAAGCTGTGTAATCAACATCTGATTACAGTTTCGTCATTTCATCTGTAAAATCTAGATTATGAAGCTGTAATCAAAGTTCAATAGAGTTCTATTGGTTTAAGTTGCTGTTGTCACAACCCAATCTATAGCCTGTAGGAAGGGAAATCACAGCAGCAGGCTTTCCTGTTGCACTCTAGTTCTTAAGTTTTCATTTGTGAAAAATGTCACGTGTTCATGTGTTTTCTTACTTACTTAGTCGTTCACCTTCTACCGTGAGGTGTAGAGATTTGGAAGAGAGAGCACCAGACTATCCTATCGGCTGTCTTCTTCCTGGCCTGGTTCCATTCTAGTCCTCGGTCCTTCAAAGATTGTCTAATGTTGTCCTCCCAGCGGACTCTGGGTTGCCCTGGGGGTCTGGATCCTTGGCTCTTTGTTTCCCATGCTTGTTGTGGCAGCCAATCTTCTCCCATTCTGCAGACATGGCCAAACCATCTTGGTTGGGACTGTTCTACTTGGGTCTGCAGGGGGTGGGATTTTAGGCCTCGATGTATCGTCTGGTTGCAGACCATGTCTCTTCTTGTTACTTCAACCACCTTCCTCAGATATCTCATTTCTGAGGTTTTGTGTTTTCTTCACTAAGTTAATAATCTTCAATGGGATTCCATATTGCCTCATCATTTTCCAAAGTGGTTCTCTATCTTCATTGCCAATTGCATTAACATAGCCCACAAATCTAATGTCAATTCATACTTTCCATTCCAGACTTTGTTCCATTATTATTCTCAATATAGCATTCTGATCGGTACAGGATCTGCTTTGCCTAGAACCTGTTTGGGACCTAAGACGCATCAAAAGTGAAGAATGCATTAAGCGACCCATAGCTTGACTGCTTGTGTCAGGGTCAGCGAACCAGAGCTGACCAAGACCCTACCCCACCTCCAAGGGGTGGTCCTGGAAACAGGCTGCATCACTGCAGTCTGGCTGAGAGAGTAGGAATCGAAGAGGGAAAGCAAACCCGGTCCTAAAAATGCAGTGCTGAAGTTGGATGTGTCAGCCAAAAGGCGCAAATATCACCACTTCGCTGTAAATGGACACAATGCATCCTACGTCCTTTTCAGGATGAACAAAGAAGAAAAAGAACCTGTTTGATCTCTACCCATAGACAAGTTCTTGAGGATGAACCTGTTAAATATTTTTTCTGGAACTAATAATACAATTATTCACATGTTATTAATGCACACGTACAAGTCTCCCTTCTAAGGCAGTTTGACCAGAGATCATTCATTAAATTCTGGTGGTATAACTTCTCTCTCCCAGACAGTTCCATACAACAGACTCAACATCTCAACAGACTGGATCCACAGAATCCCCCAGACTTCCAGCCAGCTATTGAGGAGCTACTAGTAAAATGTGAAAAACCAACTAAGGAAGAAATAAAGAAAGACATAAAGCTTCTAACAGAAGGAAAAGGTGCTTGTCCTGATGACATTCCAGTAGAGTCTATCAAAGCAGAACTGGACACCTCTACACAGATGTTATACCAATTACTCGGTAAAGTTTTTGTTTTAAAACGTTGTCTACAGGATGTGGTAACTGGTCTCTTAATCACCTCTTATGACATGCCTGGAGGATAACTGTTAGTATTCTTTACTCCCTTAGCGGCCTTTAGTAACCCACTGGAGTGATAAGCAATTGCTTATGGCACATGAAATATTTTAATAGAGGTCTGTCAGTTTAACTCACTTGGCTAACTCTTAAGTTTTTATCAAGAATTAAAAAGAACATTCACTTTAAAATATTCTATTTAAATCCTGTTTTATTTCTTGATTCAGAAATTGGAATTTGTTTTCCATTTATTTTGTTTCAACCTGAAAATCAAATATTTGTGACAAAATCTTAAACAGTTGGTAACATGCTGGCATTTTGAGATACTTCTAACACAAGAAACGTGAAGCAAAACTTTTTATAATGTGACAAAAGTATTGCAATCTGAAAATATAGTGAAGAGCTATACAAGATTGATGATTGTAGGACTGTGATGTCATTTTGAGCAATCTGAAAATGCAGTGAAGTTATACATGTTTGATGATTGTGTGTCTGTGGTGTCATTTTCAACAATCTGAGTCATAAAGCTTAATCAATTTTCAAACTGTTTCTCTGTCTGAACCAGTGCTTCTTAATTTTTCTAGAAGTCCCCCACCCTTTTACAGCATCTTAAGAAACCATGTGCCCTATTATCTTCTAGCTCACAAAACATGCTAGAACAAAACATGCTAGAACAAAACATGCTAGAACAAAACATGCTAGAACAAAACATGCTAGAACAAAACATGCTAGAACAAAATGTGCTAGAACAAAACATGCTAGAACAAAACAGGCTAGAACAAAACAGGCTAGAACAAAACATGCTAGAACAAAACATGCTAGAACAAAACAGGCTAGAACAAAACATGCTAGAACAAAACATGCTAGAACAAAACAGGCTAAAACAAAACAGGCTAGAACAAAACATGCTAGAACAAAACATGCTAGAACAAAACAGGCTAGAACAAAACAGGCTAGAACAAAACAGGCTAGAACAAAACATGCTAGAACAAAACATGCTAGAACAAAACAGGCTAGAACAAAACAGGCTAGAACAAAACAGGCTAGAACAAAAGAGGCTAGAACAAAACAGGCTAGAACAAAACATGCTAGAACAAAACATGCTAGAACAAAACATGCTAGAACAAAACAGGCTAGAACAAAACAGGCTAGAACAAAACAGGCTGGAACAAAACAGGCTAGAACAAAACAGGCTAGAACAAAACAGGCTAGAACAAAACAGGCTAGAACAAAACAGGCTAGAACAAAACACACTAGAACAAAACACACTAGAACAAAACACGCTAGAACAAAACACGCTAGAACAAAACAGGCTAGAACAAAACAGGCTAGAACAAAACAGGCTAGAACAAAACATGCTAGAACAAAACAGGCTAGAACAAAACAGGCTAGAACAAAACAGGCTAGAACAAAACAGGCTAGAACAAAACAGGCTAGAACAAAACAGGCTAGAACAAAACAGGCTAGAACAAAACAGGCTAGAACAAAACAGGCTAGAACAAAACATGCTAGAACAAAACAGGCTAGAACACAACAGGCTAGAACACAACAGGCTAGAACAAAACAGGCTAGAACAAAACAGGCTAGAACAAAACAGGCTAGAACAAAACAGGCTAGAACAAAACAGGCTAGAACAAAACAGGCTAGAACAAAACAGGCTAGAACAAAACAGGCTGAAACAAAACAGGCTGGAACAAAACAGGCTGGAACAAAACAGGCTGGAACAAAACACGCTAGAACAAAACACGCTAGAACAAAACACGCTAGAACAAAACACGCTAGAACAAAACACGCTAGAACAAAACAGGCTAGAACAAAACAGGCTAGAACAAAACAGGCTAGAACAAAACAGGCTAGAACAAAACAGGCTAGAACAAAACAGGCTAGAACAAAACAGGCTAGAACAAAACAGGCTAGAACACAACAGGCTAGAACACAACAGGCTAGAACAAAACAGGCTAGAACACAACAGGCTAGAACACAACAGGCTAGAACAAAACAGGCTAGAACAAAACAGGCTAGAACAAAACAGGCTAGAACAAAACAGGCTAGAACAAAACAGGCTAGAACAAAACAGGCTAGAACAAAACAGGCTAGAACAAAACATGCTAGAACAAAACAGGCTAGAACAAAACAGGCTAGAACAAAACATGCTAGAACAAAACAGGCTAGAACAAAACAGGCTAGAACACAACATGCTAGAACAAAACATGCTAGAACAAAACAGGCTAGAACAAAACAGGCTAGAACAAAACAGGCTAGAACAAAACAGGCTAGAACAAAACATGCTAGAACAAAACAGACTAGAACAAAACAGACTAGAACACAACATGCTAGAACACAACATGCTAGAACACAACATGCTAGAACAAAACATGCTAGAACAAAACAGGCTAGAACACAACAGGCTAGAACACAACATGCTAGAACAAAACATGCTAGAACAAAACATGCTAGAACAAAACATGCTAGAACAAAACAGGCTAGAACAAAACAGGCTAGAACAAAACAGGCTAGAACAAAACATGCTAGAACAAAACGTGCTAGAAATGCAACAAAACAAGAGGTAAACATATGTGTTGTATTAAAAGAAAAGAAACATGTCATGTTATTTACACTTTACGCAGTCGGTTTGTGCCAGTAAAATTAGGAAACTGATCTTTACAGGCACATAAAACATGAGTGCTTTTATGCTTAATGTCTAGCATTATTTCATACAGCTGTCAACATATTCACATTAATTTTAACTTATAATTTTCAGCAATATCCAAAGTTAATGCATGAAGTACAATAAATACATTAAATTCACACTATTATTTTTATTAGGGCTGCATCAAATATGCAATTCGTATTCGATTCGGTGCCGAATATTGCGTTCAATGCACTATTCATAATTGGCTGAATGGTACGATGCTGTCAAATATGAATAGTAAATTTAAGTCAAACTGTGGCGTGATAATTTTAGACCCAGAAAGTAGGCTGACTTTCAGTTTCCATTGTCCTACTACTAACTGAACTGAAGCACTGACACAAATGTTGACGGAATGGAAAATTGATTGCAACAAAGTGCATGTTGTATGACATGATAATGGCGAACATATAATGAAGGCCACAAAAGAAGCAAACTTGACAAATGTTAACTGCTTATCTCATACATTACAGCTTGTTATTCACGATGCCATTCAATGTCAGCCATCAGTAGAAGAACTTATAACATCTGCCCACAGAATTGTTGATCATTTTAAACATTCTTCTGCAGCAGCTGGTCACCTTCATGAAATACAAAAAAGAACTGAGATGGCCTGAACATCAGCTATGTCAAGATGTTGTGACTGGTTGGAATTCAACATTTGAACTGAGATGGCCTGAACATCAGCTATGTCAAGATGTTGTGACTGGTTGGAATTCAACATTTGAACTGAGATTGCCTGAACATCAGCTATGTCAAGATGTTGTGACTGGTTGGAATTAAACATTTTACATGTTACATCGTCTTGCAGAACAGAAACATGTAATCTCATTGTTCAACATAGAAGTTGGTGATCATGACAGCTAAAGCCTGAATTTGACAACAAATCAGTGGAATCTGGTGTCTCACATTCTGACATCACTGAAGCCTTTTGCGCAACTGAATCGTGAAATTGCAGCATCACAAATGCATGTTTGTCGGTGGTCTTGCCAGCCATTCAAGCTATCTTGCTGTATCTGCAGAAGGATATATGTGATGATGGAATAAAGAAGATGGTCACAGAAATTATATCACGTTGAAACACAGGCTTTCTGGTCTGTTTGATCATGGACTTTTTGTTGTTTCTGCAGGGTTAGATCCCCATTTTAAACTTAACTTTTTGTTGTTTCTGCTGGGTTAGATCCCCATGTTAAACTTAACTTTTTAGCTGAAGTACAGAAAATTAAAGGCAGGGCAAAAATATTAGCAGCTCTAACATTATGTCAATCTCAGGACGTCAACACTGTCAGTGACAACAATATGTCAATCTCAGGATGTCAACACTGTCAGTGACAACAGTATTTCAATCTCAGGATGTCAACACTGTCAGTGACAACAATATGTCAATCTCAGGATGTCAACACTGTCAGTGACAACAGTATGTCAATCTCAGGACATCAACACTGTCAATGACAACAGTATGTCAATCTCAGGACATCAACACTGTCAGTGACAGCAGTATGTCAATCTCAGGACATCAACACTGTCAGTGACAACAGTATGTCAATCTCAGGACATCAACACTGTCAGTGACAACAGTATGTCAATCTCAGGATGTCAGCACTGTCAATGACAACAGTATGTCAATCTCCAGATGTCAACACTCAGTGACAACAGTATGTCAATCTCAGGATGTAAATACTGTCAGTGACAACAGTATGTTAATCTCAGGATGTCAACACTGTCAGTGACAACAGTATGTCAATCTCAGGGCATCAATACTGTCACTGACAACAGTATGTCAATCTCAGGACATCAACACTGTCAGTGACAACAGTATGTCAATCTCAGGGCATCAATACTGTCAGTGACAACAGTATGCCGATCTCAGGACATCAAAACTGTCACTGACAACAGTATGTCAATCTCAGGATATCAACACTGTCACTGACAACAGTATGTCAATCTCAGGATGTAAATACTGTCAGTGACAACAGTATGTTAATCTCAGGACATCAACACTGTCAGTGACAACAGTATGTCAATCTCAGGGCACCAATACTGTCAGTGACAACAGTATGTCAATCTCAGGATGTCAACACTGTTACTGACAACAGTATGAAAGTGAAATATGAAAATCCACCCAGTAAGAAGAGTAAGATAGCATCAGATGATTTCTGGGCCTCATGGGATTTGGTGCAAACATACAATGACCAGCCAGAAACCAGTACTTCAAACCTTATTGAAGATCAACTGAACATGTTTCTGAACAAACCATGTATTCTGAAGGATATTTATCCAATGTGGTGGCAGACCAACACTGACAGGTTTCCTATTCTCCGCTCCTGTGCACAATGATACCTTGCTGCACCTCCAACAAGCATCCCAAGCGAATGTCTGTTCAGCACTACCGGTAACACATTTTCGGATAACAGATATTGTCTTTTGGCAGAGAATGTTGAAACTCATTTTTTTTTAAAAACCAATGCATGTTTCATGCAGCAATTTAAAAACTGATTAATAGCTAGTTAGTAGCATTAAATAGTTCCAGGAAATTTGCCTTATTTTGTGTGACGTTGTAAAATTAATAAAAATGTCAGTAGACAACTTGTTATGTCCAACATTCACTCACTTTTCGTATTCGCATTCGGCCAACTAGTTCAAGGCATCTATTTGCATTCAGCCGAATATTAAAAACCACTATTCGGTGCAGCCCTAATTTTTATACAAATACATTTGAGTTCTTTGTATTATACTGAGTTTATAATAATTTGCTTTCTAAAATATCTGGCATGTCTCCCACCCCCAGAAGTTGGGTCTTCCAACTAAGAACAGAAATCACAAGACTCACCAAGCACATACAGTAATTAAACCTCAACACTTAAACTTAATTGCCACTACTGTATCCATCCATTGAGGTAGACCAGACTGTGCTGCTGACTTGCCCAGGACTCTCCACAGACAGAAGAAAGCTATTACTTGACTGCCCAACAACCACAATTTTGATGGGGGACCTAAATGCAAAAATAGGAACAGACAACTCCAGCTTTGAAGAAATCGTGGGAAAACATGGATTAGTATAACGAATGAGAATGGGGAGCTATTAATAAACTTCTGTGCTTCAAATCAACTGGCTATAGGGGGAAGTACATTTCTATATAACAGAATACATAAAGCAACATGGATATCACCAGGCCATAAGTAAGCTTCAAATCAACTGGCTATAGGGGGAAGTACATTTCCTTATAAAAGAATACATAAAGCAACATGGATATCACCAGACCATAAGTAAGCTTCAACTCAACTGGCTATAGGGGGAAGTACATTTCCTTATAAAAGAATACATAAAGCAACAAGGATATCACCAGGCCATAAGTAAGCTTCAAATCAGCTGGCTATGTGGGGAGTACATGTCCATATAAAAGAATACACAAAGCAACATGGATATCACCAGACCACAAATAAGAAATATAGATCATGATTACTTGATGTAAAGGTAGATAGAGCATCAGATGTGGTGCAGAAACTATAAACAAGATATGAGACAATACAACCAAGAAAGCAGATAAAAACAGAAGCTCTAAAGCCAAGACAAATGAAGTGTGTAATATGAATACATTAAAGTACGAACCACACATTGTAATATAATGCGAATCTTGACATGTACGATATTCTGTAAATAAACATGGCTACAAATTGAACATGCTTTTACTGAGTCCCTTCTGAAACGTGTGTGCTTGTGTAGATGACGAAGTAATGATTATATACATACATCATAACATTACATGGTGGCAGCGGTCGATACCGGACTGACGCAAAACAGCTACACGATAACACGTGAGTACAGTTTATTCGGCTAATTTTCGTCATCGAGGTCAACAATGGCAGCTAAACATTACCGCAGCGCACCGCAAATGAGATTTGCCGGTCAAGATGATAAAAGTGAAGCTTTCTTGTTATGGCGCCAACGCATAGATCTATATTCCAAGACCACTGGTCTGGAAGGACAAACCCTAACTCCATATATCCTAGAAGCATTGGACAATGAAGGTTTGAAAATTTACAACAGTTTTGCTACCGCCATGCCGGTTGAGTCGGCAACCGACCCCGTAGCCATATTGGACGAATTTGAAAAGCGTCTGATCATAAAGCACACAAACTTTAGAGCGGCAAGATTAGAGCTTCACCACCTGCGACAGAAACGTGGTGAAAGCCTAGATGATTTCTTCACTCGCATTAAGGAGAAAACAAGAGTATGTACATTTAGCAACGAAGAAGAAAAAGAGCGAATTATTGAACAGATTCTTCTTAGCACACCAATGCCAGAATTCCAGAAATGGCTACTGAGCCAGAGTGATACGCTAACTTTACAACAACTTCTGGATGAAGGCAGGAAACACGAGGCACAAGCACTAAACATTAAACAAATTCAGCAAGGTACATTAGCAGCCCAGGTGGATGCAGTGAAAAGCTATAAACCTAGACACAACAAAGCAACTGGTTCGAAACAACAAGAAAAACACAACACAAGCAGAGGTGCTATGTGTAAATGTTGTGGCCTAAACCACATACAAAACCACTGTCCAGCTAAAGACTCTACATGTCATTACTGCAGAAAGAGGGGCCACTGGATAAAATTATGTTTCAAGAGGAAACAAGACAGTGCTCAACACAAACTTCACAGCAGAAAGTCGTCAAAACAAACACACTCTATGATGACTGAGGACCTTGACTCCAGTGAAGAAAGTGATCCTTCCACTTTTGATACTGTGAAGATACTAACTTTCAGTAATGAACCAAAGAGAACGCAGGCTTTCTGCAAGGTACAATTCCGAATACCAGGAATTAAAAGGCACAAAGAAAGATATATTCGGTTCAAGATAGACACAGGTGCCCAAGGTAACACTCTACCCTTAAGAATATTCAGACAGATCATGCCTGACAAGGTGGATAAGCAAGGATTTCCCACAAGGGATGTAAAAAGTAGGAGTGGCAGGACAAAGCTAAGAGCTTACAATGGAACAAGTATAGACTGTTTCGGAGCAGTAACACTTGAATGTTTATACAGAGACTCTGAATGGACATCGTCAACATTTTACTTGGTAGATGTTGAAGGACCTGCAATTTTGGGTTTACCAATGTGCGAAAAGCTGAGTGTGGTAACTATTAACAACATTAAAGCTGACAAAAAAGAACATCTTACTCTACACGTCACTGGAGTAGATGACCTTAAACAGCGATTCCCAGAACAGTTCGACAGAATAGGCAAACTTCCAGGAAAGGCAAGATTCTTTTTAAAAGACAACGCTGAGCCAAAGATAGACCCACCTAGAAAGTATCCTATACATGTTAAACAGAAACTTGCCACAGAACTAGAAAAGATGGTGCAGAATGATGTTATTAGAAAGGTTGAAGAGCATTCTGATTGGTGTAGTAGTATCACAACCGTTCTGAAGCAGGATGGTTCTCTTCGGGTTTGCCTTGACCCAAAACACTTAAACAACAGTCTAAAGCGCTGTCCACACAAAATGCATACAGTGGAAGAGATAACTCACAGATTCCACAATGCCAAATATTTTTCTAAACTAGATGCTGTACACGGATACTGGAGTGTTGAGATAGCAGAGGAAAGTCAACTCCTTACAACTTTTCGAACACCATTCGGCAGATATTGTTTCAAGAGACTCCCATTTGGTTTGAATGTATCACAAGACATCTTCCAACAGAAGATTGACAACATTGTTGAGCAATGTTCTGGTACAGTGGCTATTGCGGATGACATTGTAGTCTGCGGCAGGTCAGAACAAGAACATGACCGTAACTTGATTAACTTGATGCATGTAGCACAGGCCAATGGGCTAACATTCAACAGCAAAAAGTGTACAATTAAGGCAACGGAGATACAATTTTTTGGATTGCTGTACACCCAGAATGGTGTAAAACCAGACCCTAAAAAGGTTGAAGATATTCATGACATGCCAACACCAGCTACAAAGAAGGAACTGCAACAATTCTTAGGTGCTGTCAATTTCCTAGCACAATTCATACCAAATTTGTCAGCTGCTGCAGAACCTTTGCGATCTCTACTACAGAATGAAACTCCGTATGAATGGTCAGAAGACTACCAACACATATTCAACCACTTGAAGACCCTCATATCATCTGATGCATGCTTGAAATACTATGACATGCAAGCACCCACTTTTCTCATGGTTGATTCCAGTCTGAAAGGCCTAGGAGCAGCACTTTTGCAACCAGACAAAAATCCTGAAGGACACTATGCCAAAGAACTTCGTCCTGTAGCTTACGCAAGCAAATCATTAAGTTCTGGCGAAAAGAAACTTGCAAACATTGAAAGAGAAATGCTAGCTGTACGTTTTGGAATCAAACGCTTCCACACATTTCTTTTCAACCGCCCATTTACAATTCTCTCAGATCATAAGTCACTTGAGATGATTCATAAAAAACCAATAGCTTCAGCACCACCACGACTACAAGCTCTGTTATTGGAAACACAAGGTTATGATTTTAATATTCAGTATATCCCAGGAGAGGATATAGGTCTTGCAGATGCTCTCAGCAGATTACCAAACCCCAACAAGACAGCAGATCTTACCCCAAACATCAAAGTTGATTTTGTCAAGTTTAGCGATAATCGGCTTGAACACATCAGAGAAGACACAATGAGAGATCCTATCCTTAACTCTCTCAAAGAACTGATATACCATGGATGGCCAAGCTCTATCAGGGAAGTTCCAACACACATCCGTCCATACTACTCGATGAGGGACGAGTTAAGCATCGAAGATGGTCTGATCCTTAAAGGAGATCGCATTGTTGTACCAGAAACACAACGCGATATCATCCTTAAACAGCTCCATAATAGTCACCTTGGTATTGTGAAGAAACAACTGAGAGCAAAGAAAGATGTTTACTGGCCACAGATAAACAAGGACATAGAAACACTATGTAAAAACTGTTCAATTTGCCAAGAACATGCAAATAGGCAGTGCAGAGAACCTCTCATACCATCAGACATACCATTAAGCCCTTGGAGCATTATAGGAACTGATATTTTCTCAATCGACAATAATGACTATCTTATTATTGCTGATTACTACAGCAAATTTCCCATCATTGAGAAACTTCCACAACCCTCACCATCAGCTGTTATTGCAGACATTACAAAGAAGTATTGCAGCATGTTTGGCATCCCAGATGAAATTAGATCAGACAACGGTCCACATTTCTCAGGTCAAGCATACAGAAACTTCACTAAGGACTGGAAGATCAAACACACAACATCATCACCTAGATACCCTAAATCTAATGGTTTCATTGAGAGACAGATACAAACTATCAAGTCAATCATGAAGAAAACAAGAACAGAGGATGTACACCTAGCACTTTTGAGATGGAGAACAACACCGGTAGACAGTAAGATCGACAGTCCAGCAGAACTTATGTTTGATAGAAGAATTAAAGACCTCCTACCATCTAAGGTCCACTTCCGTCCACAACATAGAGACAGCACATATGATCAATTTCAGCATCGTCAGCAAGTTCAGAAATCCAACTATGACAAATGTGCTAAAGACTTACCACCATTATATCCTGGTCAGCATGTGACTACCTACAACCACAACAATGACACATGGTCAAAAGCAACAATCATTTCCAGAAACCCTGAACCCAGGAGCTATACTTTAAGACCAGACAGCAGCAGCAACCTCCTGAGGCGAAACAGAGTGGACATAAGAGAAATCCCACAGAATACAACAGAACAGAGAATTCCCATGCTTTCAACAGACAATGCAGTAACTCCAGACTTTGGTGCCCCACAAAACCAACAAGCGCCAAGGCCGAAATCACAACCAACTCAAGCTAAACCAGGGACTTCCGCAGAACCACCAGCACTTTACACCACTCGTTCCGGCCGTACAGTGACACCTCCCAGCCGATACAGACAGTGACATATATATACTCACACTGAGCATTACACATACTTATCCTTTCTCACATGAAACATTTCGTTGGAAATGTTTACACACATTTTTTTTTCAAAAAAGGGGGGATGTAATATGAATACATTAAAGTACGAACCACACATTGTAATATAATGCGAATCTTGACATGTACGATATTCTGTAAATAAACATGGCTACGAATTGAACATGCTTTTACTGAGTCCCTTCTGAAACGTGTGTGCTTGTGTAGATGACGAGGTAATGATTATATACATACATCATAACATTACAAAGTGTACCTAAAAGAAAACAGAAGTACTGTGATCATTATTTAGGCATGCAACATTATCAAGGTCAAATAATAGCATACATTTGTAATATCCAATCCTAATCAAATTTAAGTATGTTTAGAAAAATAAAACATAAAAGTAATGAAATAAAAGGGGCAAAAGACAAACTAACAAAATCCAAACCATCCATATAGTAAATTAGACAATGGCTTTTTGCGGGTCACATTGTAATCTCTGTGGCCTTAAATACATGCTGCATCATTGTCAGTCTACCAAAACATCTGAGGTTTGCCCGACCGACACAGAACGCTTTGTTCGTGTCAAGAGCAGCTTGCAACAGAGAGAAAATTACTGCCGCTACCAAGAGAAGAAATAACAGCAGAATTGAAGGAGGGTTATCTAGTAAAGTTACCTAAGAAAGGAAATTTACAAGTGCCAGGAGAAGTACTTACTTAGTCATCCCTCTTCTACAATGAAGTGTAGAGGTTTGGAGGAGGGGGCACCATACTATCCTATCAGCTGTCTTACTTATGGCCTGGTTGCAATCTAGTCCTTGGTCCTTCAGAGACTGTCTAATATTGTCTTTCCAGAGTGGACTCTGGGTTGTCCTGGAGGTCTGGATCCCTGGCTCTCAGTTTCCCATACTTGCTGTGGTAGCTGATCATCTTTCATTCTGCAGACATGCCCAAACCATCATAGTTGGGACTTTTCTACTTGAGTCTTCAGTAGCTGGGCTTTGAGACCTTGCCGTATCATCTGGTTGAGGACCGTATGTATTCTTGTTACTTCAACCACCTTCCTCAGATACTTCATTTCTGAGGTTTGGAGCTGGCGTTTTTTTGTTTGTGTAGTCATTGCCCATGACTTGCATCCATATGTCAAGACTGGAATATAGGTCAAGTTGTGTACAGCCATTTTCATCTCCATGCTAACTTCTCTTTTGCTGAAGAATCCTCAATTTATTGCTTGAAAAAGTCTCCCAGCTGCTGCTCTTCAGGTAGCTAATTCTTCTGTGATGCCTCATTTCCAATCTGTAAAAACTCTGGGGTATTTAAAACTTGTTGACCTGCTCCAGGACCTGTTCTTCCAGCTTAATCTGATGTCTTCTTTCCTCTCTTGATATCACCATCATTTTGATTTTGGAGCTGCTGATGACAATACCTCTCTTCTCCAGCTCTTCCTTCCAGTTGGTTGGATTGAAGGTGTGCATCTGGTTTAGAAATCAGGGCAACATCGTTGGGAAACACAGACCTGTCTTATCTTCCAGTAACCCACTGAGTACTGTTTGATCAGGAAAAGTTTTACACAGAATCAACCTTGGAAGATTAAAAGAGTTCATGGACAAACAATTGAGAGATAATCAAGTAGGTTTTCAGCAAAACAGATCATATACAGACCTGATGGCCATATTGAGAACAATAGTTGAACAAAGTCTGGAAAGGAATTCACTGCTATGCATTGGAGTTCCAATGAAGATCATTTACTTAATAAAGAAGGCTTATGAAGACATTACATGCAGAGTTCTTCATAAAGGGCAACACAGAATCATTTGGGATTAGAACGGGAGTGTGACAGGGATGCCTCTTGCCTCCATTTCTTTACTTACTACCAATAAATTGGGTTATAAAAACATCAATATCACACAACAGAAATGTAATCCAGTGTAATCTGACTAAACAGCTTGATGATATAGATTTTGTAGATGACTTGGCTCTTCTGTCTCATAACCATAACAGATGCAAGACAAAATGGAACTACTCCATGAGAGGTCACAACAAGTTGGTCAGAAAATACACATGGAAACGACAAAGATAATGAGAATAAATGCAAGAAATGATGACAAAGTTGAACATGAAGAAACACAACTAAAAGATGGTAGAATCATATACATATTGTGGCAGCAACACAGACAAGGTTGGATGGATAAACAATAATATTTAAATCATCATGTTGTATGTCCTTTGCAGAACGTCACTCTCATCACAGCCCACCTGAAAGACTCTCGATCTCTAGCCAGCCTTCCCACCTCCTCCATTGTCATATTTAAGGTGTCTTCAATGTCCTGTGTCTACTGTCATCTTGGGAAACATATGAAGGTCAAAAGAAATCAAGTCTGATATGAAAATAAGAATGTTCAACTCAAATGTCAAGTCAGTCCTATTGTATGGCTCTGTCAAGTCAGTCCTATTGTATAACTCTGAAACATGGATAACAACAAAAATAAGATACATACTTTCATAAATGGAATGTTGCATAGAATATAAGGTTTGAAATGATATTTCAAAGTCACAAATTGGAACTGATGACAAGAACCAGACAAGTGTCAGTGGAACAAGAGATGAGAAAAAGATGCTGGTGATGGATACAACACACATTGAGGAAACCTGTTGATAGCATTACAAGGTGGTCCTTGTTCTGAAATCCCCAGGGAAAGAAAGACAGAGGTAGACTAAAAAACACATGGAGAAGAGAGCTGGAGACAAATGAAACTGATGAAGAAAACATGGAAAGAACTTGAGCTGTTGACACATGACAGGAGGACTTGACATGTGTTTGTTAATGGCCTATGCTCCTTGGGGAGCTAAATGGTATATTGATTATTGACCACCAATCGTAAACACTTTTATACGTTCCATTTAGCAGCCTCAGAACACAAACAAATTATTTAACTTGGCATTCGCTGCAATAGGATGACAAGCTCAGCAACCCTTGTTTACCAACAACAACAACCTCTTGTTAAAAAGAACTAGTATAAACTTTCAAAGACTCTTCTTGTAAGTGTGTTGTTATATCAGTAAACATTTGACAGAGTTTATACAACTATAGATAATATTAGTTTTTTTATTTCAAACATTCTTGTACTTTAGAATAGCCATAACTGCTTGTTAAAATGGATGACAGAATCTGTCAGAATGTATGTAATAATTAAAATATATACTGTACTGTAATCTAAATCCAGGTTCTGATGAATGCAAACAGGAATTTAATGGAAGCTTCCAGAATCATGATGCTAATTTTGAGGTATGATGTTGTGTGTACCATTGTTTAGATAAACTATATCAGACAGTTAGTAAGCCTTATATGTTGTATTTACTGTTGTTTAGACATACTATATCAGCCAGTTAATTAGATAAATGTTGTATGTACCTTTGTTTAGACAAACTATATGAGACAGTTAATGAACCTTGTATGTTGTATATTCCATTGTTTAGACAAACTGTATCAGACAGGTAATTATCTTTGTGTGTTGAATGTACTGTTCTTTAGACAAACTATATCAGACAGTTAATTAACCTTATATGTTGTATGTACTGTTCTTTAGACAAACTATATCAGACAGTTAATTAACCTTATATGTTGTATGTTCTGTTCTTTAGACAAACTATAGCAGACAGTTAATTAACCTTATATGAGGGAAGGTCAAAAAGTAATGGCTTCTATTTTTTATGTATGTAAATACTGCATCAGTGTGCAATTTGTAAATTTAGCAGGATTTCTCAAACACTCTTCTGCACTGTATAGCATTACCAACCTGTTTCAGTAACAGGTGGCACCACTGTAACAGCTTAAAAATGGGTGCCAAAGACGTTCGGTTAAAACAACGTTATGTCATAGAATTCCTCAATGCTGAAGGCGAGACCCCAATTCGCATCCACGAACGTTTGAAGAATGTTTATGGAGATTCAACAGTGGATGTTAGCACTGTCCGACGTTGGGTACATCATTGTGACGAAGCTGAAGTAGGTCAGTCCTCAATGGCTGACGCAAAGCGGACTGGCCATCCGTCTACACAGTGACTCCACACAACATTCATTGAGTTGATGGCATCATTCGTGGTGACCGTCGGGTAACACTGGATGAACTTTCTTCCATGTTGTCCATTAGTAAAGGCAGTGTCCAGAACATCATTAAAGACCCGGGTTATTCAAAGGTTTGTGCACGGTGGGTACCCAGAATGTTGACAGACAGACATAAAGAAACAATGAAAACCATAGCCATCAACCTCCTGCACCGTTACAAAACTGAAGGAGAAGAGTTTTTATCGAATATTGTGACAGGTGATGAGACTTGGGTTCATTTTTTTTAACCAGAATCCAAGAGGCAGTCAATGTGGAATGGCATCACACAACATCGCCGACAAGAAAGAAGTTCAAAAGTTCACCATCTGTAGGGAAAGTTATGGCCTCCGTGTTTTGGGATGAGAAGGATGTGATTCTTCTCGACTTCTTGGAACAGGAAAACACGGTGAATGCAGACCGTTACACTGAAACTTTGAAGAAGCTTAGAGGTCGTCTTCGGTGACTTTACCCATTAAAAGATCAGGGAACTGCACTACTGTTGCACGATAATGCCATGCCACACACCGCTAAATGAACCATTGATGCGATTACAGAATTTGGCTGGACATTATTACCACATCCCCCTTACAGTCCCGATCTTGCACCTTCTGACTTCCATCTGTTTGGACCACTGAAAGAAGATCTTTGCGGACATCACTTTGAGGACACCGAGACCCTTAGTTCAGGCTTGGGGCTACATTTCAATGTGAATTTTATCTGTTTTCGTGCCTGTTGAATGAAATTAAAAATTACGAGGCATCACTTTTTGACCTTCCCTCATATGTTGTATGTACCATTGTTAAGACAAACTATATCAGGCAGTTAATTAACCTTACATGTTGTATGTACCATTGTTTAGACAAACTATATCAGACAGTTAACTAACCTTATATGTTGTATGTACCATTGTTTAGACAAACTATATCAGACAGTTAATTAACCTTATATTAGGAACCACAAACTGCCAGGATATCTCACAGACAAAAATGTCATTCGCGGAGCAGAAAGGGAAAACTAGATCTTCTTTGTTGTTTTGCAGTTCTTGCATCTTTGTATGTATTGTAATAAAATTGACACAAGATAATTATGTATTCATTTCTCTCTCAAAATATGTAAACTTGAAAACAGAATGTATTTTTTAAGTGGTAGAAAAATTGCAACGAAAAGCATCAGTATCTAGGGGTTTTTGATGCGCCGGCAAACTCTGGAGTTACCCGTGCGTCATTCAAACAGATGGTGCAATATCAAGAAAGAGCTATTCTCTTCAAATTTACTATCATTGGAAAGAAGAGTGATTAGGCCTCACATTTGTATAAGTTCTACCCCAATTAATGTCCAATTAGTTGCAAAAATTTGGAAGTAATCACAGAGTTGTCTATTTAAGTGTGCTTCCAAGAGCCAGATCCATGCAAATCTTACATTCATAGATTTGCCATCTATTCGAATATCAGTGTGCAAATTATTATCATTTTGTTTTGGTAATTTAATTATTTGGGGGTGATTTAATATCGTTGGCAGTGTTTGAAAAGCAACATGCATATTGAATGTGGTATTTAGATACATTTTAATCATGATTAATGCACCAATCCCTCAAATACTCAGTCAGTTTGATGACCTAATTCAATGTAAATAATCAAGACGTCAGTTGTCAGTGAGACCAGAGTCGTCATCTCTAACATTAACAAGCCGGTAAAGAATAAAAATCCATACCATGTCTAAAAGGTGCCACATAGCAGAATATGTCATATAAACATAGCTTATTTGAATTCCATTGTAAAGAGCTGTAAAAAGGCGTTAAAATGATGTATGAAATATAAATATACCTAAAATGGTAAATTTGTAAAAAAAAATTTGTGGGTGACAAAGAAATATGAAAAATTTTGCATTTTCTTCATTCAAGGCACCTTTGAGCCTACACTTTGTTTAACAAGTCAAAGTAAATGTGCGTATTTCTGTACTGTTGGAAAGTGCTTAAAAAAAGCTTTAACATGATACATGGATCGTTAATGTAACTTCATTAGTAAATTTTTTCTGTTCTTTGTAAACATGTAGAAATCTTGACAAATTGAGTGGTTTCTGTGGAAATCGGTTTTGTGACTTTCTTGTTATTTTCAACTCATAAAAACCATGTTCAGAATAATGTGACATGTTTAGATAAAACTGGGCTTACTTAGTATGATGATGACATTGGATACCATAGATATTGAGTGTCTACTGTGCATAGATTTTGATCATTGACACTTTTAAATTGTGTGTCGAGCTGATTTTGTTACCAAAAATACATGACTAACCAGATTTTCTTTAAATTTGAAAAGAGCATATTGGCCTTTTTATGTCCTCCATGCCTTCCATTTCTTAATTTCTTACAATTTAGTTTTTAAGACAAAAAAAGACCTTAAATGTGCTTATACACATTGTTTGTGATCATCTGGTGATTTCAACCTCTACACCTCACGGTAGAAGGGTAACGACTAAGTAAGTAAGTGGTGATGTCAACGATGGTCCATTTTCACTTTCAGATGGAGCGATAAAATGTCTAAGACGAAAAATAAAATTAAAATTCATAACAATTTTATTTATAGACCGATTTTGATGATATATATATTTTTAAATTTTGTTTTTTATATATGCACTTTCTAAATATCTTATTGAATTGTCAATTTAACAAATATGAAAAATCAGTTTGTGGTACCTACTTATATGTTGTATATACCGTTGTTTAGACAAACTATATCAGACAGTTAATTAACCTTATATGTTATATGTACCATTGTTTAGGCAAACTATATCAGGCAGTTAATTAACCTTATATGTTGTAAGCACTGTTGTTTAGACAATCGATATCAAACAGTTAATTAGTGTATATGTTGTATGTACCATTGTTTAGACAAACTATATCAGACAGTTAATTAAACTTATATGTTGTATTTAACATTGTTTGTATAAACTATATCAGACAGGTATTTAACCTTGTATATTGTATTTGAAATTGTTTAGACAAACTATATGACAGTTGGGACCCCAAGATGCAGCAATAGTGAATGCAGTCAGTGACCCATAGCTTGACTGCTTGCATCAGGATCAGCGAACCAGAGCTGATCAAGACCGTACTCCACCTCCACGTGGTGGTCCTGGAAACAGTCTGCAGCAGTGCAGTCTGGCTGAGCGAGTATGGATCGAAATGGGAAGGCAAACCCGGTCCCTAAAAAATGCCATGCAGAAGTCGGATGTGTCGACCGAAAGGTGCAGATATCACAGCTTAGGCGTAAACAGACACAATGCAACCACCATCCTTTTCAGGGCGAACGAGGAAGTAGAAGAAGAATATGACAGTTAATTAACCTTATATGTTGTATGTACCATTGTTTGGACAAACTATATCAGACAGTTAATTAGCCTTATACAGTACTTTGCAAAAAAAATGGCAGTCATATTGCTCAGCTAAATATGCTGAAATCTAATTAAATATGCATGTTCTGCCCCAAATTTACACTCCACTTAAGTGAGCAAACACTACCAAAAGTAAAAAAAAAATTAGCGTAGAGTAAAGTCCCTTGATAATAGAGCAGACGACAATTTCTAATGCTAGTGGCAGAAAATGGACACAAAGTCAAAGTGTATGTTAATTTCACAGCTTTGGAATGAAGGAAATCAAACATGTTCCAACATTTCTAAAACCTTGAACATTCCTGAGCAGACTGTCTACAGAGTTGTGAGTAAATTAAAAGCAGGTAATGGAATCGAGCGAAAAGAAGGTAGTGGGGGGTCAAGAATTTTGGACAGAAAGGACCATCGGCGTCTCGCCCAAATCGTTCGGGCTGGGCCAATGAAGAGTGTAGAAAACATACGGCAGCGCATGATCGATTTGGGAAACCCAGAAGTATCTAATGCTACTGTCAACCTGGAGCTACACAGGATGAATTACACAAAAAAGCGGGTAATTTCGTCACCATTTCTCACAGAGACTCACAAACAGATGCACTTGAACTGGTGCCACGAACACCAAAATTTATCATGGGACAATGTGATTTTGTCAGATGAATGTTCTGTTTGGTCTTATCCTGCTCAAATAAATATTTGGATGAAAGACTCTGTAACGCCTGTGTACCAGCGACCGAAACATACCCATAAATTCCATCTTTGGGGAGGGGTGGCAGCAAGAGGTGCCACCCCACTGTGTGTTTTCACAGGAATTCTCACGAAAGAAAGGTACATCGACATACTAGAGGGACACCTTCTGCCATTTATGCAGGTCATGTACCCCGATGGGTGCACATTTCAACATGACAATGACCCAAAGCATACAGCTCATACCACCAAAGCATGGCTGCAAGAGAAGAATGTGATAGTGCTGAAGTGGCCCAGCAACAGTCCCGACCTAAACCCAATTGAAAACGTTTGGGCACTACTCAAGAATCATTTAAAAAAGAGTGGACTCAGAGACGTTGAACAATTGAAGAAGATAGCTGAAAAATACTGGGACAGTCTGACTCGCAATTACCTACAAACACTTGCAGGAAGTATGCCTCGCCGCATTCAGGCTTGCCTTGCTGGAGAAGGCAACATTATATTGTACTGAAACCACTGTTAATAGATAGGGGAGATACCAATCTTCCTCTGGACATACAGTTTTTATTATTATTTGCTTCTATGAGTGTGCTGCGTTGCGAAAATATGACTGCCATTTTTTTTGCAAAGTACTGTATGTTGTATGTACCATTGTTTGGACAAACTATATCAGACAGTTAATTAGCCTTATATGTTGTATGTACCATTGCAAAGACAAACTATACCAGCCAATTAATTAGCCTTATATGTTATGTGTACCATTGTTTAGACAAACTATAAAAGACAGTTAATTAGCTTTATGTGTTCTATGTACCATAGTTTAGACAAAATATACCAGACAGTTATTTAATCTTATATGTTTTATGTACCACTGATTAGACAAACACCCGTGTGTTACCGGGGCCCGAAAGGGGAGCAAAGAATAGTAACACTGCACCCTACCACGCATGTCGTAAAAAGCGACTAAGGAGGGTATGGGCATGGGGCTGTTTACCCCATCCCGTAAAAACTTCGCACAGTGGGCTGATCACCTGCTTGCCAACCAGTCTGATTACGGAAACAATGATAGATTGTTTGGTCTGTTTTTGTTCCACAAAGACGCCACTAGGCGTGGTGGAAACAGCGATAGATTGATCAATTTGTTGTTGCCCTAAGACGCCACTAGGCGTACTGGCCACATACTGCTTTGCCGGTTGGTGGCTAAGGATGGAAGAAGAAGAAGATTAGACAAACTATATCAGACAGTTATTTAACCTTATATGTTGTATGTACCATTGTTTATACAAACTATATCAGACAGGTCATTGACCTTATATGTCACCATTGTCCTGGTCACCCCCTATGGAGGATAGAACCACTACTACAGGAAGCTTACACTAAACATCCACAAGCTCTTACTGTGATGGTATCTGTAGCTATTTGTTTGACACGATGATGTTGCCAGCCTCATGATCAGCCTTATAATAATGCCTTGTACAACATCCTGAGGGAGCATTATTCCCACTTTTTCTTTGTCTCACCAGAGACCACAGACACTACAAGTGGCCTTATTAGACATGCTTGTTTTCTTTGTATTTCAGTGTTTTATTTATTTTTGACACAAACTTCTTCTTCTTGCGATCGCATCTTTGATGTTTACACCGTCAGACGAGTTCTCATGATGAATTCAACTGTTGTTTGAAGTTCCTCTTTAGCTCCATATAGCTTTGAGTTTAGTGTTGAGTCATTGGGCCAGTATATCTTTCTTAACTGGTCATACAGAGGACAATCCTGTAGAACATGCTCAGCAGTTTGTTCGTTTAATCCACATGTGCACAGTGGTGAAGCAGACAGTCGTAGCTTGTACATGTGTTTATTCAGTTTGTTATGCCCTGTCCTGAGATGAAAAATGGTGATCTGTCCCTGCCGGTCAAGAGTGTGTTAGTCATCGTTGGGTTGATTCTGTTTTCTTCTGATAGTCTGGATAGCTCTCTTTTTCTCAAAGTATGTGATTTCATTATCTTCTTGTTCACATTCTCGTCCCTCTTTTGCAAGTTGATCTGCCTTTTTATTTCTGGGTACACCACAATGGGATGGTACCCACTGAAGTATGGTTCGCTTTTTGGCAGCTACCTTGCTTAGTTCATTTCTCAGATGTGGGAGTTTACCACTCTTGAGAGCTTGCGGTACAGACAGTGCATCTGTGAGGATGACTACCTGGTGGCAGTCAGAGTTGGTGTTATAAATCATATTTGCAGCTTCCTTTAGAGCTTGAACCTCAGCTGTATAGTTGGAACAGAATTTACCAGTGGGAATGTGCCTAGTCTCATAGTGGTTGTCAGGATATGAGATAAAGATACCGGCACCTCCATTCTTTACAGCATTTATTGCTGATCTATCTGTGTAGGCATGTATCCATGAGTGTTAGGGATAGCTTTCTTGGATCATACTCAATGTAGCAGTTCATTTTTGCAGGTCATTATACTCATATCCAGTTGAGGGACGGGTGACCCAGGATCAAACTGGGTGAGGATATTTGAAGATTTTTCATCTACCGGGATTCGAACTGGATTAACTCAAGCCCTGGTGAGAACATTTGAAGGAGTGTCGTCGACCAGGGACTGGCGGCTCCTGAGCCAACCCAGCTCTAATGGGTACCTCCAAAATTGGCGAGTGTCTGCCTGAATGGTGAGGGGCACCTGTTTTTGTGTAAGAAAACAGGGATATTCATGTAAAATCAGTCACTGGTTAGACACACTAACCTGAGATTTCGTCTCAAGTAATAGCGGGCATACAAAAAAAAAAACATATCCAATTGTGAGACCACTGATTGATGTATTAATTTGGAGGGTACTGCTGGTCTGTTCCCATGGTATAGGGTGGGCGTCAGTGGTGTTGTCTTCATGGATAGGTCTTCTTGGTGCTGTCTCTTAAGTCTTTTTCCCCGATGGATAAAGCTGCTACGTTTTAGACGTCCCAATGCCAGGTCATCTAGTCTTGCCTTCATTGGATGCGTTGGCATACTGTTGTACTTTTCCATCTGGATCATGCTTTTGGTGTCTCTTCTATAGGACAATGTCTGTAATCCAGCAGCTTTCTGCATCTCTAAAATAGGTGTAGTTTTCATGGCTCCTGTAATGAGCCTGAGGGCTTGATTTTGCACCTTGTCCAATGACTGCAGATGTGAGTTAGCAGCTGATGACTATGCTGTTGAGCTGAACTCCAAGTGTGGTCTTATTACTCCATTATAAATATTCTTTAGAGTTCTTTCATTTGCTCCCCAATTGGTACCTGCTAATTTTCTGAGTATGCCTAGTCATCTTCGGGCCTTTCCTTCTGCATTTTCAATATGCTTATTCCATGTAAGCTTTTGGTCAAATGTCACCTCAAGATATGTGGGGTAGCTTTCTTCCTTGATCATGGTTGTCCCTAGGTGTATGTTAGCTGCTTTGTCCTTGGGGGAGAGGGAGAACAGTGTTGTGGAGGTTTTGTCTGTGTTTATTGTGATAAGCCATTTCTCTGCCCATGACATTAGCCTGTCTGCTGCCCGCTGCATTCTGTAATTTGCTGTGGTGACGTATTCATCGGCGCAACAGAGTACTAGGTCGTCTGCATATAAGGCAGCTGTCACTCCAGCGGGGAGATCTTTTGACACAAACAATTGAAATGGTTTTTTTGTGTTTGAAAGTTCACTGTGCCCTTATAGGGTCTTAGGTCATGTAGAAAATAATTGGGTGCTCTGTATATTTGTGTATGTGTGTGTTTATAAGTATGTACATGAGCATGTGTGTGTGCATATTTACATAAGTGTATGTGTTCGTTTGTGTATGTGCATGTGAGTATGTCGTTGTATGTGTGCATGAGTGATGGCAATAATGAGAAAATGATTACAGAAAAACTTTATCTCCCCTACATTTAAAAACTGTGTATTACAAGTGTCATAAATACAAAGAGAAATCAAGTCCAACACAAAAATATCAATCTTCAACTCCAGTGTCAAGGCTGTTCAATTATATAGCTCTAGTTTATAGCATTCTGAAATGTCCAGGGTAAAAGAGTTTTAGGGAGAGTAAAAAAACACACATAGTAGAGAACTGGATACAAAAGTCATAGATATGAGTCAGTCATGGAGACACCTTGAGCTGATAGTATACAACAAGATGAGTTGGCAGACATCATGGCGACACCTTGAGCTGATAGTATACAACAAGATGAGTTGGCAGACATCATGGAGACAACCTTGAGCTGATAGTATACAAGATGAGTTGGCAGACATCATGGAGAAACCTTGAGCTGATAGTATACAACAAGATGAGTTGGCAGACATCATGGCGACACTTTGAGCTGATAGTATACAACAAGATGAGTTGGCAGACATCACGGCGACACCTTGAGCTGATAGTATACAACAAGATGAGTTGGCAGACATCATGGAGACACCTTGAGCTGATAGTATACAACAAGAGGAGTTGGCAGACATTTGTTGAAGACCTAGGCTGTTTAGGCCACTAAAAGGGATAATGATGATGTGACATAAATGCCAGGATTGATCCTAAATTGTTTCAGGCTGATTGTGACAACAGCTGTACTAAAACTGAGATATATTATACTGACTTCTTGGACATACCAGAAAGTCAACAACAGTTATGCTTATTTGGAGATGAGAAAGGTTTGTATAATAGCAATATTATTATTTTAAATTTATATTTTGGCTACACATTGTATATGATTTAAATATCTGCACATTATGACATTTAATACTAATCAGCGAGTGGGCCTTTGATAAAGAATTAAATCTATTTACAAATTGTAACTAAACTTGCTTAATGTATACATAATGGAGATAAAAGCTGTTATACTGCAGTAACCAGGGCAGTTATTGTGTCACACTCTCAGTCCATGCTTTTAAAGGTTCAAAAGGGATGTTTGTTGCATGTATAGAAAACACTTATAGAGGCCTTGAATCTTCAAAAACTTGTGTGAATCTACTGTACAAGTCATTCAGGTATATGACATGACAATAAGAGTGTTGACAGACTAGCTTCATGCGCATTCATAGCGGGGACTCTGGTCCTGTACAAGGGAGAGATACTGAGGACAGTTAATGATTATCTGTTAGAAAACAACACTGCAATAGATGAATTAACAAGGCTAAGATAGCTGGAATGTGGCACCAAACATAAGACTAGCAGGTATGACGTATGAGAGGATGCATCTGACATGTATACAGTCAGGCTACTACAGTACAGTAAGCATTCAAACACTTCAACAATTGCTGGGAGAGACCAGTGGGTTTGCCTGGATTGCAGTGATGTCGATCCTCAACTACAATCACATAATTATCAGGAAATTGTGCTTATGTGTTTGTTACTACATTTTGCTAACAAATTTTAACTAAACATATAAGACATGCATTTCATTATTTATCTTTGCTCATTATTTTTATTATTACAGGTGTTTATTCTTGTCACCTGTGCAACACTCATTTCTTCCAACTTGATGTCCTGGATGAGCATATGAAAACAGTACACAGAGATGGAGGCTGGGAGTTTGATAATAAATGCAATTATTTTCAGAATGTGTTACCACAGGACAGTCTAAATAACATGAATGAAGCAGTGAATAAGATTGGAGATGCCACTTTTACTGATGTAGCAAGAGAAGATAGCATCAACCTGAGTCTCACTTGTAATGAAGCATCAGTGAACCTCATCAATAGTCAGGAACGGACAGCTACAGTGTTTGACAACCTGCACAGTAGTACATCAGTTTGTAAAAATCAGATCTGTAACATAAATTGTAGTAAACCATTTTCTGCTGGTGAGATAAATGCTCAGCTTTGTGTGAGTGACAGAACTGTTGCAACTTGTAGTGATTTAAACTTTCAGTCTCACAAGAATATAGAGGAATACAATTCCTACAAGTGTGATATTAATAGTGCATCATTTTCTGTGAAAGATAACCTGTGGCAACATAAAAGAATACATGCAGGAGAGAAGCCTTACAAGTGTGATGTTTGTGGGGTAGCATTTACTAAGACCAGTAAACTACAAAGTCATAAAAGAATATGTACACTAAAAAATCATAAAAGAATACATACAGGAGAGAATCCTTACATGTGTAATGTTTGTGGATTAGCATTTACTAGAACAAGTCAGCTACAAAGTCATAAAAAAACACATACAGGAGAGAAGCCTTACAAGTGTGATGTTTGTGATGCTGCATTTACTGTGAGCAGTATTCTACAAAATCATAAAAGAATACATACAGGAGATAAACTTTGCATTTGTGATTTTTGTGGAGCAGCATTTGCTCGGACAGATACCCTACAAAGACATAAAAGAATACATACAGGAGAGAAGCCTTACAAGTGTGATGTCTGTGATGCTGCATTTACTGAGAGCAGTTACCTTAAAAAACACAGAAGAATACATACACAAGAGAAGCCTTACAAGTGTGATGTCTGTGGAGCAGCATTTACTCATATAGATACCCTACAAAAACATAAAAGAATACATACAGGAGAGAAACCTTGGAAGTGTGTTGTTTGTGATACAGCATTTACTCAGAGCAGTAGTCTACAAAATCATAAAAGAATACATTCAGGAGAGAAACCTTACATGTGTGATGTTTGTGGAACAGCATTTACTGAGAGTAGTTACCTTAAAAAACACAGAAGAATACATACACGAGAGAAGCCTTACAAATGTGATGTCTGTGATGCAGCATTTACTGAGAGTAGTAACCTTAAAAATCACAGAAGAATACATACAGGAGAGAAGCCTTACAAGTGTGATGTCTGTGATGCAGCATTTACTAAGAGTAGTAACCTTAACAATCACAGAAGAATACATACAGGAGAGATGCCTTACAAATGTGATGTCTGTGATGCAGCATTTGCTCGGAGGAGTACTCTACAAATGCATAAAAGAATACATACAGGAGAGAAGCCTTACCAGTGTGATGTCTGTAATGCAGCATTTACTCGGAGCAGTATTCTGCAAAGGCATAAAAGAATACATACAGGAGAGAAGCCTTACAAGTGTGATGTCTGTGGAGCAGCATTTACTCATATAGATACCCTACAAAAACATAAAAGAATACATACAGGAGAGAAACCTTGGAAGTGTGTTGTTTGTGATACAGCATTTACTCAGAGCAGTAGTCTACAAAATCATAAAAGAATACATTCAGGAGAGAAACCTTACATGTGTGATGTTTGTGGAGCAGCATTTACTGGGAAAAGTAACTTACAAAGACATAACAAAATACATACACGAGAGAAGCCTTACAGGTGTGATGTTTGTGGAGCAGCTTTTACTGAGATAGATAGCCTACAAAAACACAGAAGAAAACATACAGGAGTGAAGCCTTCCAAGTAAGATGTTTGTGGGAAAGCATTTACTCAAAGCAGTAGTCTACATCGTTATAAAAGAATACATACAGGAAAGAAGCCTTACACATGTGATGTCTGTGATGCAGCATTTACTGTGATAAACAACCTACAAAAACATAAAAGAATAAATACAATGGAGAAGCCTTGCAAGTGTAATGTTTGTGGAGCAGCATTCACTGAGATAGATAGCCTACAAAAACACAGATGAATACATACAGGAGAGAAGTCATACAATTGTGATGTTTGTGATGCAGTATTTGCTTGGAAAGGTCAAAATGATAAAGTAATATATACAGGAAATAAACCGTACAGATGTGACGTTTGTGGTGCTACATTTACTGAGAGTGGTATTCTACAAAGACATAAAAGTATACATAGCTTAGTGTGAGTGATAGTGCTGCTGCTGCTTGCAGTGATTTAATCATTCAGTCTCACAAGATAATAGAGGAAGACAAATCCTACAAGTGTGATATTTATGGTATATCATTTTTTGAGAAAGATAACCTACAACAACATGAAAGAATACATACAGGAGAGAATCCTTACTGGTGTGATGTTTGTGATACAAAATGTATTCAGTATATTGTTTGGTCCTTGGTGCTGACTGACAAAGCAATCAGTGACCAACATGTCTGGCGGCACCTTGTGGGAGCAACTACAAACTGTCTTTACTTTGGTCCTTGGTGCTGAGTGACAAAGCAATCAGTGACCAACATTTCTGGTGGCACCTTGTGGGGGCAACAACAAACTGTCTCTACTTTGGTCCTTGGTGCTGACTGACAAAGCAATCAGTGACCAACATGTCTGGTGGCACCTTGTGGGGGCAACAACAAACTGTCTCTACTTTGGTCCGTGGTGCTGACTGACAAAGCAATCAGTGACCAACATGTCTGGTGGCACCTTGTGGGGCCCAACAACAAACTGTCTCTACTTTGGTCATTGGTGCTGACTGACAAAGCAATCAGTGACCAACATTTCTGGTGGCACCTTGTGGGGGCAACAACAAACTGTCTCTACTTTGGTCCTTGGTGCTGACTGACAAAGCAATCAGTGACCAACATTTCTGGTGGCACTTTGTGGAGGCAACAACAAACTGTCTTTACTTTGGTCCTTGGTGCTGACTGACAAAGCAATCTCTGACCAACATGTCTGGTGGCACCTTGTGGGGGGCAACAACAAACTGTCTCTACTTTGGTCCTTGGTGCTGACTGACAAAGCAATCAGTGACCAACATGTCTGGTGGCACCTTGTGGGGGCAACAACAAACTGTCTCTACTTTGGTCCTTGGTGCTGACTGACAAAGCAATCAGTGACCAACATGTCTGGGGGCATCTTGTGGGGGCAACAACAAACTGTCTCTACTTTGGTCATTGGTGCTGACTGACAAAGCAATCAGTGACCAACATTTCTGGTGGCACCTTGTGGGGGCAACAACAAACTGTCTCTACTTTGGTCCTTGGTGCTGACTGACAAAGCAATCAGTGACCAACATTTCTGGTGGCACTTTGTGGAGGCAACAACAAACTGTCTTTACTTTGGTCCTTGGTGCTGACTGACAAAGCAATCTCTGACCAACATGTCTGGTGGCACCTTGTGGGGGGCAACAACAAACTGTCTCTACTTTGGTCCTTGGTGCTGACTGACAAAGCAATCAGTGACCAACATGTCTGGTGGCACCTTGTGGGGGCAACAACAAACTGTCTCTACTTTGGTCCTTGGTGCTGACTGACAAAGCAATCAGTGACCAACATGTCTGGGGGCATCTTGTGGGGGCAACAACAAACTGTCTCTACTTTGGTCCTTGGTGCTGACTGACAAAGCAATCAGTGACCAACATGTCTGGTGGCACCTTGTGGGGGCAACAACAAACTGTCTCTACTTTGCTCAATCAACAGCCATTCTTCATGTGGTGCCCCAGCTCTGGTTCATGCTTAGTGTTTCAGCCTTCACAGTTCTCTGTCTGGTGGCTTTTGACAGTCCTTGTTTTCACTTTCTGTATGGTGGCTTTTGACAGTCCTTGTTTTCACTTTCTGTGTGGTGGCTTTTGACAGTCCTTGTTTTCACTTTCTGTCTGGTGGCTTTTGGCCATCCTTGTTTTCACTTTCTGTCTGGTGGCTTTTGACAGTCCTTGTTTTCACTTTCTGTCTGGTGGCTTTTGACAGTCCTTGTTTTCACTTTCTGTCTGGTAGCTTTTGGCAGTCCTTGTTTTCACTTTCTGTCTGGTGGCTTTTAGCAGTCTTTGTTTTCACTTTCTGTCTGGTGGCTTTTGGCAGTCCTGGTTTTTACTTTCTGTCTGGTGGCTTTTGACAGTCCTTGTTTTTACTTTCTGTCTGGTGGCTTTTAGCAGTCCTTGTTTTCACTTTCTGTCTGGTGGCTTTTAGCAGTCCTTGTTTTCACTTTCTGTGTGGTGGCTTTTAGCAGTCCTTATTTTCACTTTCTGTCTGGTGGCTTTTAGCAGTCCTTGTTTTCACTCTCTGTCTGGTGGCTTTTGACAGTCCTTGTTTTCACTTTCTGTCTGGTAGTTTTTGGCAGTCCTTGTTTTCACTTTCTGTCTGGTGGCTTTTGGCAGTCCTTGTTTTCACTTTCTGTCTGGTGGCTTTTGGCAGTCCTTGTTTTCACTTTCTGTCTGGTGGCTTTTAGCAGTCCTTGTTTTCACTTTCTGTCTGGTGGCTTTTAGCAGTCCTTGTTTTCACTTTCTGTCTGGTGGCTTTTAGCAGTCCTTGTTTTCACTTTCTGTCTGGTGGCTTTTGACAGTCCTTGTTTTCACTTTCTGTCTGGTGGCTTTTGGCAGTCCTTGTTTTCACTTTCTGTCTGGTGGCTTTTGACAGTCCTTGTTTTTACTTTCTGTCTGGTGGCTTTTGACAGTCCTTGTTTTCACTTTCTGTGTGGTGGCTTTTAGCAGTCCTTGTTTTCACTTTCTATCTGGTGGCTTTTAGCAGTCCTTGTTTTCACTTTCTGTCTGGAGTCTATAGCATGGTAGTTCTGGTGATGATGTCTGAGGATGTTGCCCACCCAATCCCAGCATATACCCATTACATTAGTGCACATGTCTTCTTGGTGGCTCCACATTAGCAGTTTTTGGCTGGTGATGATGTTCTTGGTTGGTGATGATGTCCTTGGTGGCTCAACATTAGCAGTTCTTGGTTGGTGATGATGTTCTTGGTGGCTCCACATTAGCAGTTCTTGGTTGGTGATGATGTTCTTGTTAGCTCCACATTAGCAGTTCTTGGTTGGTGATGGTGTTCTTCATGGCTCCACATTAGCAGTTCTTGGTTGGTGATGATGTTCTTGGTGGCTCCACATTAGCAGTTCTTGGTTGGTGATGATGTTCTTGGTGGCTCCACATTAGCAGTTCTTGGTTGGTGATGATGTTCTTGGTGGCTCCACATTAGCAGTTCTTGGTTGGTGATGATGTTCTTGGTGGCTCCACATTAGCAGTTCTTGGTTGGTGATGATGTTCTTGGTGGCTCCACATTAGCAGTTCTTGGTTGGTGATGATGTTCTTGGTGGCTCCACATTAGCAGTTCTTGGTTGGTGATGATGTTCTTGGTGGCTCCACATTAGCAGTTCTTGGTTGGTGATGATGTTCTTGGTGGCTTCACATTAGCAGTTCTTGGTTGGTGATGATGTTCTTGGTGGCTCCACATTAGCAGTTCTTGGTTGGTGATGATGTTCTTGGTGGCTCCACATTAGCAGTTCTTGGTTGGTGATGATGTTCTTGGTGGCTCCACATTAGCAGTTCTTGGTTGGTGATGATGTTCTTGGTGGCTTCACATTAGCAGTTCTTGGTTGGTGATGATGTTCTTGGTGGCTCCACATTAGCAGTTCTTGGTTGGTGATGATGTTCTTGGTGGCTCCACATTAGCAGTTCTTGGTTGGTGATGATGTTCTTGGTGGCTCCACATTAGCAGTTCTTGGTTGGTGATGATGTTCTTGGTGGCTTCACATTAGCAGTTCTTGGTTGGTGATGATGTTCTCGGTGGCTCCACATTAACAGTTCTTGGTGATGATGTTTAGCCAGAAAATTTGAGATATTTTCCTTAGGCAAATTACTCAGAGTAGTGGTCTACAATTACATGAAAGGATACAATGCAAGGGAAGTGTAATGTTTGTGATGCAGCATTTTATGTAATATAGTTTACAGAAACATAAATGAATGCATACAGGAGAGATACCCTACAGGTGTATGATGTTTGTGGTGGAGCATTTACTGTGAGAGGTAATCTACAGAAACATAAATGAATGCCTACAGGAGAGATACCCTACAGGTGTATGATGTTTGTGGTGGAGCATTTATTGTTAGAGAAAGACTACAAAAACATAAGAGAATGTGTACATGAGAGATACCTTACAAGTGTAATGTTTGTGGTGCATCATTTCCTGAGACAAGTAACTTACAAAAATATAAGTTAATACATAAAGTAGTAGGCCTTACACGTGTGATGTCTGTGAGGCAACATTTACCCGAAGAGGTTGCCTACAAAATGTTATAAGAACACATACAGGAGACAGCCTTACAATTGTCATGTTTTTTGGTTCAGAATTTACACAGAGAAATATTCCACAAAAAAACATAAAAGAATATATAGAGGAGAGAACCTTTACAAGTGTACGATGTTTGTGGTGCAGCATTTATGTGAGTGGTAGTCTACAAAGTTATAAATGAGTACATACAGGAGAGAAGCATTACAAGTGTATGATGTTTGTGGTGCAGCATTTATGTGAGTGGTAGTCTACAAAATTATAAATGAGTACATAAAGGAGAGAAACCTTACAAGTGTATGATGTTTGTGGTGCAGCATTTATGTGAGTGGTAGTCTACAAAATTATAAATGAGTACATACAGGAGAGAAGCCTTACAAGTGTATGATGTTTGTGGTGCAGCATTTACTTTCAGTGGCAGCCTACAATTACATAAAAGAATACAGATGAAGATCTTTGCACTTGTGATATTTGTGATGCAGCATTTACTGTGAGACATAGCCCAAATATGCATAAAATAATACATGCAGGAGTGAAGCCTTACAAGTATGATGTTTATGGTGCAGCAATTACACACGACTGTTTATGCATTCTAAAAAGTCACTACTTTAGTTGTACACCTTTTCTCTTGATCTGAAGGTAATAAATCTTTTTAACTGGCAAACACAGCATCATTGGAAAATATCAGCTGACTTTGGCTTGAAAAACATGAAATTTAAACCAGTTTCAATGCATTCCTGATAAGTGTTGGACTAAAATAATTTCATAGAAATTAACTTCAGACAAAATTTTATCTTTATATGGATTTTCATTGTTTCATTACATTATTTTGCTTTGTAACAGCTGTTCTAAAACATCGTCATCATCAGAGTTGTTTAGACAAAAATATCAGTTAATTAACCTTATATGTTGTATGCACTAGGCAGGATAATTATACAGAGAATCTCAAAAGCAGTAGACCACAAACTGAGGAAAGAACAAGCAGGATTTAGAAAGAACAGAAGATGTGTAGATCATATATTCACTCTCAGGAACATTATAGAGCAGTGCTCAGAATGGCAAAGACAGCTGTACATTAACTTTGTTGATTTTGAAAAGGCTTTTGACAGCATACATAGGGACAGTTTATGGAAAATACTGAGGGCTTATGGAATTCCAAGCTGCATAGTGTCAATCATAAAAAGCCTCAATGCCAACTTTACGTGTAGTGTTTGGCAGAGCAACCTAACCTTTGAGGTGAAGACAGGAGTATGACAGGGATGCCCCTTATCAACCACTCTATTTTTAACAGTCATAGACTGGGTGATGCGCCAGACAACAGAGGGCAGTCCAAGAGGAATAAGATGGACTACATTTTCTACATTGGAAGATCTGGAATATGCAGATGACATTGCACTACTAGCACATTCACATCAACACATCCAGGAAAAAACGGATAGACTTAATAAGTTTAGCCAGCAGGTGGGCTTGAACATCAATTTAAAGAAGTCAGAGGTCATGACGCTCAATGTGAGCAACCCTGAGCCCATATCAGTAAGGAATCAGCAACTGGTACAGACAGACACCTTCACATACCTAGGATGCATAGTAACACCAGACGGCGGAGCAGGCAAAGACATGAACATCAGAATGAATAAGGCAAGAACAGCCTTTTTTAGCCTAAACAACACCTGGAAGTCCTCTCAATACAGCACAAGCACAAAATTAAGATTATATCAGAGCTGTGTGCTTTCTGTGCTTCTCTATGGTGCAGAATGCTGGAGAGTTACAGAGAAGGAAATGTCAAAATTGTCCTCTTTTCACACAACATGCTAAGAAAAATTCACCGAATCTTTTGGCCGAATACCATCACCAACCAAGATCTGCTTACTCGGAGTAAGCAAGAGGACATGCACACCATCATAGCTGGCAGACGCTGGAGCTGGGTTGGCCATGTCCTCAGAAGAGACCCCGATGCCATCACAAGAACAGCTATGCTTTGGACCCCTGAAGGAAAACGAAAGAGAGGCAGACCAAAAACAACCTGGCGGAGGACTGTGGAGGCTGAGATGCAAAGAATGAACCAGAGTTGGGGCACTGTACGAAGGATGGCCGCCGACTGAGCAAAGTGGAATCAATTTGTTGTTGCCCTACAAGACGCCACTAGGCGTGATTGCCACTGACTGCTTTGACGGTCGGCGGCTAAGGATCAAAGAAGAAGAAGTTGTATGTACCTTTGTTCAGACAAACTATATCAGCCAGTTAATTAGCCTTATATGTTGTATGTACCATTGTTTAGACAAACTATATCAGCCAGTTAATTAGCCTTATATGTTGTATGTACCATTGTTTAGACAAACTATATCAGCCAGTTAATTAGCCTTATATGTTGTATGTACCATTGTTTAGACAAACTATATCAGACAGTTAATTAGCCTTATATGTTGTATGTACCATTGTTTAGACAAACTATATCAGCCAGTTAATTAGCCTTATATGTTGTATGTACCATTGTTTAGACAAACTATATCAGCCAGTTAATTAGCCTTATATGTTGTATGTACCATTGTTTAGACAAACTATATCAGCCAGTTGTTGTTGTTGTTGTTGGTTAAATAGGGCTGTTGAGCTTGTAACTCTTTAGCAGTTAATGCCCAGCTAAAGAATTTGTGTGTGTTCTGCAGCTGTTGAGTAGGGCTGTATAGAATGTTTGTGGTTGTTGGGGTGACCGGCAATAGCTGTCGTCTTTCTGTGGAGAGTCCTGGACAAGTGAACAGCACATGCTGAAATGTCTCATACGGATTGGTACAGTTGCGGCAATAAGGGTCATGTGTGGGGTTTTATTTAAACAGTACAGTCAGCTGGACAAGGAAGTAAAGCGTCAAACTTGTGCCAACAAAAGGACATTTCTGGATGACCTTGCAAGACATGCAGAAGAGGCAGCACTGAGAAATGAACAAAGCACAGTTTACAAAATAACTAAAACTATCAGTGGAAAATGAGGTGCTAACAACATAACGTTAGAAAGAGACAAGCAAGGAAATCTCATCACCATGGCACAGGGGCAGGAAACAAGATGGCCAGAGCACTTCAGAGAAACACTGAATAAAGAACCACCAGAGATGCAGCTGAATGTTCCTGAGGTTAAAGTGACCTAGACGTAAATACAGAAATTCCACGAAAAGAAGAAATCATCACAGCTATCAAAGGGCTAAAAAATGGAAAAGTGCCAGGTCACGACGATCTAAATGTTGAGTTATTCAAGGCAGATCCTGAACTAGCAGCAGAACTATTAGAACCACTATTTGCACAAGTCTGGGAAACTGAGACAACACCAACAAGAGTGGAGTAAAGGAATAATTGTCAAATTGCCCAAGAAGGGTGACCTTGCAGACTGCAATAACTAGAGAGGAATTACTCTCCTATCAGTTCCCAGTAAAATACTAGGCAAGATATTCATCCAGAGAATTTCAAAAGCAGTTGATCATAAACTGAGAAAAGAACAAGGGGGCTTTAGAAAGAACAGAAGATGTGCAGATCATATATTTACGCTCAGGAACATTATAGACCAGTGATCAGAATGGCAGAGACAGCTATACATTAACTTTGTTGACTTTGAAAAGGCTTTTGACAGCATACACAGGGACAGTCTGTGGAAAATACTGAGGGCTTATGGAATTCCCAGCTGCATTGTTTCCATAATAAAAAGCATTTATTCTAACTTTTCATGCAGTGTTGATTGAGTTATCTAACTATTGAAGTGAAAACAGGAGTACGACAAGAATGCCCCTTATCAACAACATTACTTTTGACAGCCATAGACTGGGTGATGCGCCAGACAACAGAGGGCAATCCAAGAGGAATAAGATGGACAACGTTCTCAACACTGGAAGACCTGGAATACGCAGATGACATTGCACTACTCGCCCATTCATATCAACACATCCTAGAAAAAAACCGATAGACTGAATAAGTATAGCCAGCAGGTTTGCCTGAACATCAATTAAAGGAAGACAGAGGTCATGACACTCAATGTGGGCAGTCCTGAGCCAATAACTATAAGGAACCAGAAGTTAGAGCAGACAGACACATCTACTTACCTAGGATGCATAGTAACACCAGACGGTGGAACAAACAAGGACATTAACAACAGAATGAATAAGGCAAGAACAGCCTATGCTAGTCTCAACAACATTTGGAAATCTTCCCAGTACAGCACAAACACCAAATTAAGACTATGAGAGCTGTGTACTTTCTGTGCTTCTCTACGGTGCAGACTGCTGGAGAGTAACAGAGAAGGAAATGTCAAAATTGTCCTCCTTCCACACAATCTGCCTAAGGAAAATTCCCTGAATCTTTTGGCCGAATATCATCAGCAACCAAGAACTACTTACTCAGAGTAACTAGGAGGACATGCACACCATCATAGCTGGCAGACGCTGGAGTTGGGTTGGCCACGTCTTCAGAAAGGACCCTGATACCATTACGAGAACAGCTATGCTAAGGACCCCCAAAGGCAAGAGAAAGAGGCTGACCAAAAACAACTTGGCGCAGAACTGTGGAAGCTGAGATGCAAAGAATGAACCAGAGTTGGGGCACTGTACGAAGGATGGCCGACCGAACAAAGTGGAATCAATTTGTTGCTGCCCTACAAGATACCACCAGGTGTGATGGCCACTGACTGCTTTGATGGTCAGCGGCTATGGATCAAAGAAGAAGAAAGAAGAGAAGTCTGCTTATCAGCGGTTTAATTATAAAAATGCTGGCGACTATCTTATCTCAGTTGCTCCTCGCAAGCTAGGATGAATGGGTAACAAACAGGTGACATCACAGAGAGGAGTGTCAATAAATGTTTGCACTGACAAAATATTTGCCACACAAGCAGAGAAATAAAGAAAGAAAGTGCTGACCACAGAAAAAGAAGTAAATAAGCAGTACATCACTTGAAATGAGTTCTGCCGTAGAGAATGAAAGATCTAGAAGTGGGCGCAACAGATCCATTCCATGACAAGGTTATTAATGTTGTCATTTTTGTTAGGTTACGCCATTTCTTTATAAAAGGCACGTCCAGCAGACCCTTTTGTCCATTCCTCTTTGAAGTTATTTTGGAGTGTTTGTTTAGTTGTCTGCATGTTTGCTGGAGTGTTTGTTTAGCTGTCTGCATGTTTGCTGGAGTATTTGTTTAGTTGTCTGCATGTTTGCTGGAGTGTTTGTTTAGCTGTCTGCATGTTTGCTGGAGTGTTTGTTTAGCTGTCTGCATGTTTGCTGGAGTATTTGTTTAGTTGTCTTCATGTTTGCTGGAGTGTTTGTTTAGCTATCTGCATGTTTGCTGGAGTGTTTGTTTAGTTGTCTGCATGTTTGCTGGAGTATTTGTTTAGTTGTCTGCATGTTTGCTGGAGTGTTTGTTTAGTTGTCTGCATGTTTGCTGGAGTATTTGTTTAGCTGTCTGCATGTTTGCTGGAGTATTTGTTTAGCTGTCTGCATGTTTGCTGGAGTATTTGTTTAGCTGTCTGTATGTTTGCTGGAGTATTAGTTTAGCTATCTGCATGTTTGCTGGAGTATTTGTTTAGCTGTCTGCATGTTTGCTGGAGTGTTTGTTTGAACCATGCTGGCTCTTAGTTTTGCTAGTCTGCTTTATCATTGCCTGGTATGTCTGTGTGCCCTGGTATATCTGTGTGCCCTGTTATGTCTGTGTGCCCTGGTATCCACTGGAGAGTGATTCTGATGTTGTATTTTGTTAGCAGGTTGTCATTTGTTTCAGCTGGCTGTATTATTTCTTTATTTTCAGTTTGGGTGTATTTTTCTGAAGCCTAAAGTGCTGATTTTGATTCAGTGAAGATTATGATATGTGTGGGCATATAGATTTCTTGTTTGAATTGGCTGTATATTGAGGTAATTGCCATAATCTCTGCTTGGTAATTAGTACAGAACTCTCCGCATGATTCATATATTTCCAATGTGCTGCCATTTGGGTATTTTATGTACGCTCCAAGTCCAGCATTCATGGTGACCTTGAATGCTGAGCCATCTGTGTATGCATGTATCACAGTGCTATAGCAGCTGTGTTTAGTCTCTAAAGCAGCTGTTTTAAGTATTGTTAGGTTCATGTCTCTTGTTAGTGTGCTATCTGTGAGTGTGGTTTTTATAATTGGAAGTTTTAACTCCTTTCCGGGATAAATGACTGAGTATTGTTCAATTATCTCTCGTATCTGTGGGAGGTGATGTTGTTCTGCTATAGTTGTTGCTACTTGTAGTGATGATTTTTGTTTTAGTATGTTAATGGGCTTCTAGTTTTCAACTAGTTGTCTGTTTGAGTGGTCTTTTCTTATTCTTCTACAGCACACTGTAGCTTCCAGAACAGCATGTTTATGTCATAGGTCCATAGGTTGTATGTTTATATTGTAGGTCCATAGATTGTACGTTTACATTGTAGGTCCATAGGTTGTATGTTTACATTGTAGGTCCATAGGTTGTATGTTTACATTGTAGGTCCATAGGTTGTATGTTTACATTGTAGGTCCATAGGTTGTATGTTTACATTGTAGGTCCATAGGTTGTATGTTTATATTGTAGGTCCATAGGTTGTACGTTTACATTGTAGGTCCATAGGTTGTACGTTTATGTCATAGGTCCATAGGTTGTATGTTTATATTGTAGGTCCATAGGTTGTACGTTTACATTGTAGGTCCATAGGTTGTATGTTTACATTGTAGGTCCATAGGTTGTATGTTTACATTGTAGGTCCATAGGTTGTATGTTTACATTGTAGGTCCATAGGTTGTACGTTTACATTGTAGGTCCATAGGTTGTACGTTTATGTCATAGGTCCATAGGTTGTATGTTTATATTGTAGGTCCATAGGTTGTACGTTTACATTGTAGGTCCATAGGTTGTATGTTTACATCATAGGTCCATAGGTTGTATGTTTACATCATAGGTCCATAGGTTGTATGTTTATATTGTAGGTCCATAGGTTGTATGTTTATATTGTAGGTCCATAGGTTGTACATTTACATTGTAGGTCCATAGGTTGTACATTTACGTCATAGGTCCATAGGTTGTACATTTACATTGTAGGTCCATAGGTTGTACGTTTACATCATAGGTCCATAGGTTGTACGTTTACGTCATAGGTCCATAGGTTGTATGTTTACGTCATAGGTCCATAGGTTGTACGTTTACGTCATAGGTCCATAGGTTGTACATTTACATCATAGGTCCATAGGTTGTATGTTTACATCATAGGTCCATAGGTTGTACGTTTACATCATAGGTCCATAGGTTGTATGTTTATATTGTAGGTCCATAGGTTGTATGTTTACGTCATAGGTCCATAGGTTGTATGTTTACATCATAGGTCCATAGGTTGTACATTTACATCATAGGTCCATAGGTTGTATGTTTACATCATAGGTCCATAGGTTGTACGTTTACATCATAGGTCCATAGGTTATATGTTTATATTGTAGGTCCATAGGTTGTATGTTTACGTCATAGGTCCATAGGTTGTACGTTTATGTCATAGGTCCATAGGTTGTACGTTTACATCATAGGTCCATAGGTTGTATGTTTATGTCATAGGTCCATAGGTTGTACGTTTACATCATAGGTCCATAGGTTGTATGTTTACGTCATAGGTCCATAGGTTGTATGTTTACGTCATAGGTCCATAGGTTGTATGTTTACATCAGTTTCACAAGCAGCTGTTGATGTGGTTCTCATTCCTCCACAGATAAAAATTAGAGCTTGGTTGTGGACTTTGTCCAACTCTTCTTGAGTGGTTTTGCTCATTGTCAGCTGCAACAATAGGTTGTTATCCATGACTGATCGGACTTATCCCAGGTACAGCTGTCTGAGATTTCCTGTGTCTGCTCCACAGCTAGTGCTTGCAAGATGTTCAACTAGGTTCAGGCATCTACTGGCCTTATCTTTCATATTGTGCATTAAGGTAGTGTGGAGTAGCCGACTGTCAAGCTCCACTCCTAAGTAAGCTGGATTTTCTTTTCAAACAGTAGTTGTCCATCGAGTTTTAGTTGGTATACCTTCTTGCTTTCCTTAATGCTCCTGTGAAAACTGTACATTCTGGGTGTTTATTTTGTTCCCATAGCCTGCAATACACAGCTATTGTGACTAGGGCTCGGTTTAATTTGATTGCGCCAGTATTTTGTTCCCATAGCCTGCAATACACAGCTATTGTGACTAGGGCTTGGTTTAGTTCGATTGCGCCAGTATTTTGTATTTTTCTACTGTCCAAATGAGCAGATCATCTGCATACAGTGTTTTTGATTCCTTCAAGAACGGAAGAAGGTCATTTATGAAGATTATGAAGAGGGTGCAACTTAGTTCTGACCCTTGCAGCAATCCCTCCTCTAGTGTTTTCTGGGATGATTTAATACTGTCTACTCTTGTTTGTATTGTTCTGTTACTTAGGGATCATCATTAAAAGAAAATATGACCAAGGGTGAGACTTTGACTAATTAAATATCTTCAAATCTTTGGAACTCGGACAGTTCACAATTATTTATTTTATGTTCAGGAGAAAATATGACCAAGGGTGACACTTTTACTAATTAAATATCTTAAAATCTTTGGAACTCGGACAGTTCACAATTATTTATTTTATGTTAAGGAGACAAAAAAATGTTTTCTTTACCTAATTTCATCTTAGCAGCCAGATTACAAGAGATTTATAAAATTTATAAATGGAAATAAAAAACATTTGGCATGTTACTACAATTCTTGACATCAGCATTTCTCTAACTGTGTTCCATGGAGCGCTAGTGTTCAGTGAGCTATTGAAAGTCATTGCATGAAAAAATGTAGAACTAGTTGCTTACAACTTATTTTCTAACATTTAAATAAATAAAGACAGAAACCTGAGGCCTGCAAATAGTAAATAAATGATACTTGCATGAAAGTGCTACTATGTTTCATGCTCTCATGAGAAATAAGGAAGTTGAAAACTAGAAAACAGAAAAAATATCAGAAGTGAGAGGCTTACAGGAGAATCAAATCCAGGACAGCTAGTTTAGATGGCACTCCAGCAGAGGCCATCAAAACAGATATTGATACCTCTATAGGGATATTATACAAACTACTTGGCAAAGTCTGGGAGAGAGAAGAAATACAATCAGAATGGACAGACGGGTTATCTGGTCAATTTGCCTAAGAAGGGAAATTTACAAGAATGCACATATTATAGAAGAGTAATGTTAATATAATTGCCAGTAGTGCAGAATTTATTTATCAGAATTTATTTATTTATCAGAATTTATTTATAATCTGGTGGAACATTATTAAACAGAATTATCCTTAAAAGATACTCACAGTACCTGCTTCAGAAGGTCCAAAGTGGATGGCTTCAGCATGAATGAAAAACCTTCATAGAAACCTGAAATCTTCTGGAATTGGTGTTTATCTATTGTCCTGGTCATGCAGCATTACACGGCAATGAAAAAACTGATTGACAAGCTTCAAGAGCACCCATAAATGGTGCATTGTATATGGATAAGGGCAACATACTGAGGGCAATTAATGATCGCCTGTTAGAGAATGACACCGCAATTGATGAATCAAGGTTTAGACTGCTAGAATTAGCTATTGAATGTAGGATGAATGTGTGAGGGGATGGATCCGGTGTGCATACAACCAACATGCAACAGGAACAATTAGCATTCATACACTTTGACATTTGAATGAGAGAGACTGAGGACCTATGGGTTTGCCCTGAGTGCAATGATGTTGATTCTGATCAACAATAACAATCCTTGAGACAGGCCGAAAACAAACAACTGAGAGATGAACATGCAAGTTTTTGACAACACAGATCCTGTACAGACCAGATAGCCATATTGAAAATAATAGTTGAACAAAGTCTGGAAAGAAATTCACTGCTATACATGCACAGCTTTGCCCTTAGCTGTGTTTTTGTTATCTGTGTGTTCCATGTCACGTGACTGTCTAGTGTGATACCTAAGTACATTGGTATTTCTTCTTCTTGTATTGTCTGTGTGTTCCATGTCACGTGACTGTCTAGTGTGATACCTAAGTACATTGGTATTTCTTCTTCTTGTATTGTCTGTGTGTTCCATGTCACGTGACTGTCTAGTGTGATACCTAAGTACATTGGTATTTCTTCTTCTTGTATTGTCTGTGTGTTCCATGTCACGTGACTGTCTAGTGTGATACCTAAGTACATTGGTATTTCTTCTTCTTGTATTGTCTGTGTGTTCCATGTCACGTGACTGTCTAGTGTGATACCTAAGTACATTGGTATTTCTTCTTCTTGTATTGTCTGTGTGTTCCATGTCACGTGACTGTCTAGTGTGATACCTAAGTACATTGGTATTTCTTCTTCTTGTATTGCCTGCCCATTTTAGTTGTAGTTTTGCCTGCTGTAGTTTGTTTGGCAAGGTAAATATAGTGTCTGTTGTTTTTTTCCATTGATTTTGAGCAGCCACTTTCTGGACTAACTTTCAAGGGCTAGCAGTGAATCCTACATGCACACTCTTGCTGTGGTGATGTATTCTTCTGATCACATATCCAGGTCATCAGCATAGAGGGAATTGTGGACATTCTTGTGGATGTTTTCTGTGTCTGTGATGTCATTTGTATATATAAGGAAGAGTGTAGGGGAGAGGACCCCACCTTGTGGGACTTCCTGCTCCATTGTTGTCTTTCTGCTAGTCTGTCCATGCACCTGCAATCTTGATGTTCTGTCTGTTAGATAGTGACTGATCCAGTTGTATGTGTGTTTGTGTGTACTGGTATAATATTGTCAATGTTAATAGTCATACCTCTGATACATATTATAAATTATAAAATTATATTGTATTAACACAATATTTTCACATTTTTATTTACAATGTACAGCATCAACAGTGTTACTTTTTTAAAAATTCCCAGTATCAATTTATGCTCATGCACACTGTACAGTACAATTAATAGACATTTAACCTTGATTAATTACTTGTCAGTTTATGTTTTGACAATTCCGCTTTGAAACATGCTGCTAAAAAATCTGAGCAATGTGCACTGTTTATAACATATCTATTTTATATTAACATATACACTGTGCACAATGTATCCATACTGTTAATGTCATTATGTAACAAAGATGACATAATAAAATTTGAAATTACTTTTTTGCAGTTTTTCAGACTCTTATATCTTCTGCTGGAATTATAGTACAATGTTCGTTTTAACAGCAACTTGGAGTAATATACCAACTACGACTAAAAGCCACTTTAAAACTGGAATTTCAAACATTGGTTTCTCCCACTTTTAGCTTTAGCACCATAATGTGCTCCAAGACAAAGCTCCAGCTCTAGATGTTATCCTTTTTGTTTCTAGCCACAGTACAACCTACACCTCCTTTAGCTCTTTTGGTTTTCTGGACTCCACTGTAGAGCAGCGTGTCACCATAATATTCCATGTACCATAAGTCTTAATCTGTAGTCTGTGCCAGTTTATCACCTTTAAGATTAATCTCGTTTTATCTCTTGTATTACTTGCAATCCGGTTTCTTGGCGTATGGATGCGAGTCATGGCAATGGCTACAACTCACAAAAGCCAGCTCCAAACCTCAGAAATGAGGTATGTAAAGAAGGTGGTTGAAGTAACAAGAAGAGACATGGTTTGCAGCTAGACTATACAGCAAGGCCTCAAAACCCAGCCATGCAGACCCAAGTTGAACATTCTTAACTACAGTGGTTTAGTCATGTCTGTAGACCCAAGTTGGACAGTCTTAACTACAGTGGTTTAGTCATGTCTGTAGACCCAAGTTTGACAGTCTTAACTACAGTGGTTTAGTCATGTCTGTAGACCCAAGTTGGACAGTCTTAACTACAGTGGTTTAGTCATGTCTGTAGACCCAAGTTGGTCAGTCTTAACTATGGTGGTTTAGTCATGTCTGCAGACCCAAGTTGGACAGTCTTAACTATGGTGGTTTAGTCATGTCTGTAGACCCAAGTTGGACAGTCTTAACTATGGTGGTTTAGTCATGTCTGTAGACCCAAGTTGGACAGTCTTAACTATGGTGGTTTAGTCATGTCTGTAGACCCAAGTTGGACAGTCTTAACTATGGTGGTTTAGTCATGTCTATAGACCCAAGTTGGACAGTCTTAACTATGGTGGTTTAGTCATGTCTGCAGACCCAAGTTGGACAGTCTTAACTATGGTGGTTTAGTCATGTCTGTAGACCCAAGTTGGACAGTCTTAACTATGGTGGTTTAGTCATGTCTGTAGACCCAAGTTGGACAGTCTTAACTATGGTGGTTTAGTCATGTCTGTAGACCCAAGTTGGACAGTCTTAACTATGGTGGTTTAGTCATGTCTGTAGACCCAAGTTGGACAGCCTTAACTATGGTGGTTTAGTCATGTCTGTAGAATAGAAGATCTGCTACTATGACACGTAATGGAAACTAAGAGCCAGGGATCTAGATCTTCAGGATGACCCAGACTTTGCTAGGAGGACAATATTAGACATTCTCTGAAGGACCAAGGATTAGATTGGAACCAGGCCGATAGGATAGTATGGCACTCTCTGTTCCAAACCTCTACACCTCACAGTAGAAGAGGAAGGACTAAGTAAGTAAGTAAGTTTTCAATAATAAATTTGCAGTGACGATTTAATAAACACATATCAAATGTCTAGAGCACTATCGTGCCTGATGATGCTGTGTTGCTATCAACTATTCTGTCGTCTCACTTGACCTTGCCTCAGTGAGTTACGTTCTGGTCAGTGAAAAGGTTCATGTATTAATTCAAGTAGATGACGTCACAAATTATTAGAAGTTAAAAAAACATAAAGGAAGTAAGTTGATCAGATTTCCCAGCCCCCCCCAATTCAGGACAGCTCATATTTGGCCGTTAAAATAATCAGGGAAAAATGATGAAAATTCCAGACTGTCTTGACGTCTAGTCATTTTAAATGTAGACCAATCACAGAGGAGAGTGAAGTGTTTGAGATTTCACTATACTAGATCCAGCTTCGAGAGATGGGGTGATCAGTATTCTTTCTGTCTGCCTTTTGCTTCCCTAACTCAAAAGCGAAGTTAGGTACCCATCTACAGCCTGGTACTGGAGCATCTCGATACCGTGAATCAAATCTGACATATTTACTGAGGGCGAACAGCGCTCTAATCACCTGTCAATATGATGCTAATCCTACATTAAGTTGCTAAATAATTTATACATCTTTTCACTAATTCATCTCTCTCTTCTAAGGGGCATACGTCTTCAACAAAATTTATGCCAAGGTTTCCTGGCCCATGCTATCAGTTCTAGATCTTTCTTTTTCCTGGCGAATGTTTTCAGTTCCAGAGCTTTCTTTTTCCTAGCCCATGCTATCAGCTCTAGATCTTTCTTTTTCCTGGCAAATGTTTTCAGTTCTAGATCTTTCTTTTTCCTGGCCCATGCTATCAGCTCTAGATCTTTCTTTTTCCTGGCAAATGTTTTCAGTTCCAGATCTTCCTTTTTCCTTGCCCATGCTATCAGCTCTAGATCTTTCTTTTTCCTTTCAAATGATATCAGCTCTAGATCTTTCTTTTTCCTGGCCCATGCTATCAGCTCTAGATCTTTCTTTTTCCTGACAAATGCTTTCAGTTCTAGATCTTTCTTTTTCTTAGCCCATGCTATCAGCTCTAGATCTTTCTTTTTCCTTTCAAATGATATCAGCTCTAGATCTTTCTTTTTCCTTTCAAATGATATCAGCTCTAGATCTTTCTTTTTCCTAGCCATGCTATCAGCTCTAGATCTTTCTTTTTCCTAGCCATGCTATCAGCTTTAGATCTTTCTTTTTCCTAGCCCATGCTATCAGCTCTAGATCTTTCTTTTTCCTTTCAAATGATATCAGCTCTAGGTCTTTCTTTTTCCTTTCAAATGATATCAGCTCTAGATCTTTCTTTATCCTAGCCATGCTATCAGCTCTAGATCTTTCATTTTCCTGACAAATGCTTTCAGTTCTAGATCTTTCTTTTTCCTAGCCCATGCTATCAGCTCTAGATCTTTCTTTTTCCTAGCCCATGCTATTACCTCTAGATCTTTCTTTGTCCTTTCAAATGATATCAGCTCTAGATCTTTATTTTTCCTAGCCCATGCTATCAGCTCTAGATCTTTCTTTTTCCTAACAAATGCTTTCAGTTCTAGATCTTCCTTTTTCCTAGCCCATGCTATCAGCTCTAGATCTTTCTTTTTCTTAGCCCATGCTATAAGCTCTAGATCTTTCTTTTTCTTAGCCCATGCTATCAGCTCTAGATCTGTCTTTTTCTTAGCCCATGCTATCAGCTCTAGGTCTTTCTTTTTCTTAGCCCATGCTATCAGCTCTAGATCTTTCTTTTTCTTAGCCCATGCTATCAGCTCTAGATCTGTCTTTTTCCTGGCCCGTGCCATCAGCTCTAGATCTTTCTTTTTTCCTGGCAAATGCTTTCAGTTCTAGATGTCTTTTTCCTGGCCCGTGCTATCAGCTCTAGATCGTTCCCTGTATTTCTCATCCCTTTTTCATTTTCTCTTGAAATCAGCTGGTTTTTGTTTTGGAGCTGCTGATAACCTTACCTGCTCTGCTGCCTTGTCCGAGTCACTGTGCGGACGTGTTTTTATTTGGCTCTACATTTTGGATATTTTATTCTAAGTTGTTCCCATTTAATATGGATGGTTTATACATCCCTGTGTTGGCGGTTTTGTTTGACATACAATGAAATTGTTTATTTTGTAATTGTGTTAAATTCACTTGTAAATATCGGGGGAAAAGACTTATAAGACAGCATCAAGAAGACCTATCCATGAAGACAACACCACTGAAGCCCACCCTATACCCTGTACCATGGGAGCAGGCCAGCAGTGCCCTCCAAATTAATACAACAGTCAGTGGTCTCACAAGTGGATGTGAGTATAATGATCTGCAAAAACGAACTGCTACATTGAGTATGATCCAAGAAAGCTATCCCGATCAATCATGGATACATGCCTATACAGATGGATCAGCAACTAATGCTGTTAGGAATGGAGGTGCCGGTATCTTTATCTCATATCCTGACAACCACTATGAGACTAGGCACATTCCCACTGGTAAATTCTGTTCCAACTATACAGCTGAGGTTCAAGCTCTAGAGCAAGCTGCAAATATGATTTATAACACCAACTCTGACTGCCACCAGGTAGTCATCCTCACAGATGCACTGTCTGTCCTGCAAGCTCTCAAGGGTGGTAAACTCCCGCATCTGAGAAATGAACTAAACAAGGTAGCTGCCAAAAAGAGAACCATACTTCAGTGGGTACCATCTCATTGTGGTGTACCCGGAAATGAAAAGGCAGATAAACTTGCAAAAAAGGGAGGAGAATGTGAACAAGAAGATAATGAAGTCACATACTTTGAGAAAAAGAGAGCTATCCAGACTATCAGAAGAGAACAGAACCAACCCAAAGACGACTATCACACTCTCGACCGGCAGGGACAGACAACTATTTTTCGACTCAGGACAGGGCATAACAAACTGAATAAACACATGCACAAGCTACGATTGTCTGCTTCACCACTGTGCACATGTGGATTAAACGAACAAACTGCTGAGCATGTTCTACAGGACTGTCCTCTGTATGACCAGTTAAGAAAGATATACTGGCCCAATGACTCAACACTAAACTCAAAGCTATATGGAGTTAAAGAGGAACTTCAAACAACAGTCGAATTCATCATGAGAACTCGTCTGACGGTGTAATCATCAAAGATGCGATCGCAAGAAGAAGAAGAAGAAGACTTGTAAATATTGTGTTTTTTCTGTATGGAATAACGGTAGGAGCGTTCATCGTGTGTTGCCACCATTTTTCGATATATCGAAAACTACTTAAGCATTTGTAACACATTCCAAACTCTGACGGTGACCTTCGGGCTAGGAAGCAATCGACAAGGCTAAATCACAGGGCTTATCCGCCTTCAAGCATGTAATGTAATCATGGCGAGCGGGGAGAACAGCGTCGTCATATCAGCGACAGTAAAACCTCCCACAGATGGAAGATTAGGTCCCTCTACAGTCGGTAGAAGCTACTATCTTAACAAAGAAAAAGAGGTACAAAGAACACGTAATGCCTGAAACAACACTCCACATCTGACCATCAAACAAACGAACAAGGGTCAATGTTGCTCTGTTGAATTCCGTAACATTCAACATTACGCAATTTTGATATCGAATGGCATCATGACGTTCACCAGCGTTTGCATATCTGGCGAGTCTTTTTCATAACGAGTCCTTTTAAGGGCTTTTTGTAAGCAGATGGATATTATAGTCTTTTTCAGTATATATCAACGCTGGACAGGCTAGCATTCTGTTAGATTACTTAAGAGTTCATTACAACCAGTGTTTCGCTGAACACTGAGGAAGTGCGGGCAGCGTTGTTGTTGCTGGTGAGTCATTTTTATGGCAAGTCCTTTTCAGGGCTTTTTCTATATATATATACACTTACTAACTTAGTCGTTCCCCTTCTACCGTGAGGTGTAGAGGTTTGGAAGAGAGAGCGCCAGACTATCCTATCGGCTGTCTTTCTCCTTGCCTGGTTCCATTCTAGTCCTCGGTCCTACAAAGATTGTCTAATGATGTCCTCCCAGCGGTCTGGAGGTCTGGATCCCTGGCTCTTAGTTTCCCATGCTTGTCGTGGTAGCCGATCTTCTCCCATTCTGCAGACATGGCCAAACCATCTTAGTTGGGACTGTTCTACTTGGGTCTGCAGGGATTGGGATTTTAGGTCTTGACGTATCGTCTGGTTGCGGACCATGTCTCTTCTTGTTACTTCAGCTTATATATATATATATATATATATATATATATATGTATATATATGTATATATATAGATATATATATATATATATATATATATATATATATATATATATATATATATATATATATATATATTACTCACGCTGTCAGTATCGCAATCTGAACGACTGGAACGCATTCAAAATGAAGGGATGCGTTTAGTCTTGGGCTGTAAGCGAGATACCCCCATTGTGACGATGCGGTATATGCTTGGCTTGCTGTGTATTAAATCCAGATATGCGATGGCTCAGGTAAAAGCCTAAATGTGAGTAACTACAGATAAAAGTCATCCCCTACACATGAACATAGCTGACAACAAGGGAGTACGAATAAAGAGGGGGATGTCATGGATGGCGCAGGCTGAGTCAACTATTCGACAGGTGACCACAGTTGAAAATGTATTCAAGGGAGAGGAGTGGAGTAGGTCTAGTGAGAACTTGGCTACCTACCAACAGGTCATCATCAGCCTTGGCAGAGAATGCAGAGCTTGGGGCAATGGAAAAGCAGAACTGGAAATATATCAACTGATAAACGAAAATGTGGGGAATAATGATGCCGTTGTGTACAATGATGGGTCTGTCGCTCGTGGTGGGAAATCAGGATGGGGCTTCTTGGCTAGAATTAAGGGCATGATAGTCGCTGAACATAGCGGGGTCTACATGACAACAACCTGTAGTATGAGAATGGAGGTAGAGGCAACTACTTTTGCTTTAAGGTGGTTGTTTGAAACTTCATTGACATAGCAGTTATTGTGTCAGACTCTCAGTCCATGCTTCGGAAGATACAAAATGGATGGCTATGGCATGAACGGAAAACCTCCATAGCAGCCTTAAATCTTCAGAAACTGGTGTGGATCTACTGTTTTGGTCATGCAGGGATACGGGCAAAGAAAGAGCTGATAGACTTGCTTCAAGAGCACATATAGTGGGTGCGTTGGATATGGATAAGGGAGAGATACTGAAAACAATTAATGATCGCCTGTTAGAGAATGACACGGCAATTGATGAATCATCACGGCTGAGATTGTTGGAGTTTGACATTAGGCTTAGGACTGGCAGGAATGAACGTATGAGAGGATGCATCCGGTGTATGTACAATCAGCGCGCAACAGGAACTGTTAGCATTCATACCCTTCAAAATTCGCTGAGGGAGAAGTAGCACCTATGGGTTTGCCCGGAGTGCAATGATGTCGATTCTTAACAAAAATAACCATAACTATATATATATATATATATATATATATATATATATATATATATATATATATATATATATATATATATATATATATACATATACATATTTATATATATATATATATATATTCTGAAAGTAAACACATAACAAAGCTTTCTTATAAGAAAGGAATAACACAACACAGCAGAAAAAGAACATAAATAAACACTGAACCAGTATTACATTTATGCAAGAATAGATACAAATATGCTTTGAATAACCCAAAATGAACTATTAACCAAACAAACAAAACAAAACAAAAAACAAACAAAAAAAACCCGAACGTGAGGAATAGTACAGTACAGAATGTATCATAAACACAACCAAGAAAATAGCACATTAAATGAAAAAAACCATCATGATATAATCAACAGCCCATGAATATGGTAAATGGTTGAAACGATCATGCTACACAAGGGAAAGTAGCAAACAGCTTAAGAAAAAACAAAAGAAAGTGTTACTGTTCGCATCTATTCGCCTAGCTAGCTGTTGCCATAATGTAGTGTGACAGTCTGTCCTCTTTTCCCAAGATGTGTTCTCTTTTCCATCTTACGCTTGAGCATCTGAATGAATGTTTGTGAACATTTATTCTTAGTTTACATTTTTTGTCATCACGAATGACAAACAAATTTTAAAAATCAACACTTTTATTCATGTATCGATCTGTAACAATGACCGATTCATTGTTTCATCACCTAACAGTTTTGTTACATTTTTACTTTCATTTAAAAAACAAACAGTTCAAGAAGTCGACATCAGTATTAATCTGTTTTATAAACCTTTATTGCAATTATCTGAGCAAACGTTTTTCTTTCTTTACATTAGATTTTCATTTGAATAAAAAAAATATTTACAGTCCTCAACACTTAATTTACTATCAATCTGTAATGATGACACATACATTCTTTTAAAATGTTCACGTAACAGCTTCTTGAACCCTCGATGTTTCGTTTTATCTATCAATAACAATAACTGATCAAGCTTTCCCTGTTCCTAATTTAAACAGCTGTAGTTTTTAAACTGATTTATGATCGATGCAACAAACCTCCTTTTTGTTTTGAATGACATTTTTTAACACTTAACAAGTTTATTTATCTGACAAAAATGGTAACAAGAATGAGATTTTTTAATGTCTAAAATGTCAATGCATTTAAATGAGAAATAAAAGAAGAGAAAACTACAAGGCTCTATTCTGTATTATTACTTGAGAAATCTGTAACAATGTATGGAGGGGCCACTCAACAGTCATAAATAAATAAATCAGGATCCGAGCCAGTAGTCCACACTGGTGACAGACTCCCGCCCAGATACATACGGATTAACCAAATAAACCCTCCAGTGAAAATTAAAAACATACCAGCTTAGAAGATATTATATTTTGGATAATATAACCATTTTGAACTATAACTACAAAAGGAAAAATACCTACTAGAGATAATATATTATGAAATAAACACAAAGAAAAACATATTACAATAAATGAAACAAGTCATGATATAACCAACAGCTCCATGTACATGGTAGATGGCTGAAAGGAGCGTGCTAAAAAGAAAAGTAGCAAACTCATTAATTTTAAAAAAAGAAGAAACAGTCACAGCACTGTTCAAAAAGTGTTTTAATTGCGTACACGCTCACGATTTTATATAAAATGTATCTATATTTTACTGAACTGAAACTAAGGCTTTGTAGCAACGAGAGCTATTCTGCATAAACGATAGAACTATTAACAGTTTTAAACATGGAACTACACTGATGCATTATTTTTCAGTTGATTATTTCCCTTTGACCATAATCTTTCCACTTCATTAAATAATTTCTGTTACATTTTTCAAAAAAAATTTCATTTTTATTTGTTGCATCCCTTTATGAAAACAATGGGAGGTTAAAATAGCAAGTGTCACTGATGTGTAATGAAAGTAATATTAACGTCCAATTAATAACCTACGTAACATCACGCCCTAAAACGAAGCTCTGTTATTTTATCTTATTGTTTTTAAATGCGTCGTTTTAATTTTCCAATGTCAATAATTTTCTTTCACAGATGATATGCAAATTTTTACAACCAGAAAAAGACACTTGTTAGAGTAGCTTATAATGTTATTAAAACATAAATTGGGGCCGGTGGGAGCGGCTAGTGTCAACTTCTACTCGGAACTGGCCTAGTCTATACATGACTTCGACGCCTCTTTGAGGTTCAAGGTCCAGCTCAAGCTTCCCTTGCCCGGGAACTTTGCACGCCTGGGGTCAGAGCTGGTTCCTCCCCACATGTCATGGTAGAAGACGAAAGCTGGGGGCGAGGAGTTAGGTCGGGTGCGTAGTTAAAAGCTGGCATCCTCAGCACAGAGGTGGGCTCTCTGTGCGTCCTTGTGGTAGCTGGTTAGCGGCCATAGTCTCACTCGATGAGCAGGACTTATCCTTTGATAATGTCCTTGCTTATCAAAGAGGGGAGATGCTGCGCCAGTTATCCTTCGCCTAATCTTAAATGTACGATAGGTCAGTGTTCAAACGGGGTTTCAAATAACTATTTGAGATACCTTTTGTGCAATTTACATTGTCAATTCATATTTTTCTATTTACCACCTGAACAAACATCTATCATTGTAACAGCGCAGAGGCTGCTTTTAAATATAAACTGCTTTAGTTTTAACTGTTCACCAATATAATAATTATGTGACAGTCTATAGGTCCACTTACATGTTCATTGATGCCTGAATATCGTCGAGTGCAGTCTATGTAGCAGAAAACAACGTTAAATGCAATTTATATGGCATATAGTAATAAAGTCTAGTCTTATGTAAACAATAATTGGTTCCTAGCCATATTTAATAGAAACGAAAGCTATAGGCAAAGTGTTATGTCTGATGTTTATTTTTCTTAATAATGAGGGCAATATTTTTTATTTAGGGCAAAAGGCAATTTGAATTTATACCAGCACATATTTTCATACTTCAAGTGTGTTTACTGAGCAGTATACTTTTGAGGTTGGTGATATATTGTGCACATGCACAGCATCAAGGCCTTGCGTAAGAAAAATGTCGATTCTGTCCATGCAACTTTCTGGTAACAATGACTAAGAAAATCAGTGCAACCTGCTACATACCATCAGCAATGTTTTCGTTGCTACATTGCCAAAAGCAGTATGATTGCTGCGATGCCTTTGGCACATGTAACATTAGATTCATATATTGTGCACATCAAATAGGAAATCTCATAAGAAAGTATTTGTTGTGCGAAATGTCCACCATTTCCTTCTATACCGTGTTTACTACATTTCTCCATGGCAAGGCTCATTCAAATATATATGGTGTTGCTTGTATCAGGGCACTCATTATTTTCTGTAATATTTGTCTTGATTGTGTATATTCTATAAGATGTACTGTAGTGTTCTTATGGATTTCATTTTTACATTTGAATCATAAAATAATGGCCAAGTCTTGTCCATGATTTCGATGCCTCTTTGAGGTTCAAGGTTAAGCGAAAGCTTCCCTTGCCCGGGAACATTGCATGCTTGGGGTCAGAGCTGGTTCCTTCCCATATGTCATGGTAGAAGACGAAAGCTGGGTATGAGGAGATAAGTCGGATGTGTAGTTAAAAGCTGGCATCCTCAGCACGTAGGTGGGCACTCTGTGCGTCCCTGTGGTAGCTGGTTACCTGCCATAGTCTCATACGATAAGCAGGATTTATCCAATGATAATGTTCTTGCTTATCAATGAGGGGAGATGGTGCGCCAGTTATCCCTCGCTCAATCTTAAATGTACGATAGGTCTGTGTTAAATAACGATGTCTAATATCTTTTTCAGATAACATTTGTCTCTTATATAGTAGCATGTAAAATAGATTATACTTATCTTAACATGCGATAATAATATCTGCCTGTGAGAATGTATGATATTTTGTTGTTCTTAATAAAGAGACAAATATTTAGGTAAAAGACAGTTTTGAATTTCCAGCAGCATACATTTCCTTGCGATAAGTGTGTTTACTTAACAATACATTTTTGGACTTAGTGATATGCAATGCATAGGCACTGCATCAAGGCTTGCCTAAGAGCAATTTTGATGTTGTCCTTGCAACTCTTTGGTAACAATGACTGAGAAACGAACATTGGCAATATACCATCAGTCCTGATTTATTTTCTTGCAATGATAACACTGTATAATAGTCACGATTCACTATTCATCTCACCAAGTTATCTCATTATAATTATTTGTTTCATTCGAATTTTGAAAGTGTTATCCTGCAGACTCCAATGTTTGGAGTGTTCATCAACAACATATAATTGATATCCATGCGTGATGATACACGCATGGACGACCACGGATTTTAGGTCATTCAAGTATAATGACATATTCTGTCCGTAACTTTGATGACTTGTTGAGGCCCATGGTCCAATTCGAGGCTTTGTCCCATGCTAGGGACATAGGAAAAATAAACTTCCTCGCCATTATTCTCCCTACAAGGTATTATACAGGAACAAGCTTAGTTATGACGAATGTGTTACCGAATCCAGCACTTTGTCATCATAATTTTAAGAGGATGTAGGTAAACTATTAAGTGACGATAACCATCTTCAACAACAAAGAATTACACTAGAAGATGTAGGTAAACTATTAAGTGACGATAACAATCTTCAACAACAAACAATTACACTAGAAGATGTAGGTAAACTATTAAGTGACGATAACAATCTTCAACAACAAACAATTACACTAGAAGATGTAGGTAAACTATTAAGTGACGATAACCATCCTCAACGATAAACAATTACACTAGAAGATGTAGGTAAACTATTAAGTGACGATAACCATCCTCAACAACAAACAATTACACTAGAAGATGTAGGTAAACTATTAAGTGACGATAACAATCCTCAACAACAAACAATTACACTAGAAGATGTAGGTAAACTATTAAGTGATGATAACAATCCTCAACGACAAACAATTACACTAGAACATGTAGGTAAACTATTAAGTGACGATAACAATCTTCAACAACAAACAATTACACTAGAAGATGCAGGTAAACTATTAAGTGACGATAACAATCTTCAACAACAAACAATTACACTAGAAGATGTAGGTAAACTATTAAGTGATGATAACAATCTTCAACAACAAACAATTACACTAGAAGATGCAGGTAAACTATTAAGTGACAATAACAATCTTCAACAACAAACAATTAATCTAGAAGATGTAGGTAAACTATTAAGTGATGATAACAATCTTCAACAACAAACAATTACACTAGAAGATGTAGGTAAACTATTAAGTGACGATAACAATCCTCAACGACAAACAATTACACTAGAAGATGCAGGTAAACTATATACAAGCAAACAAGCAGAAGACGTATTTGCAGAATCCTACAAAAATGAAAGTATCATCTCCGTCAATTCAGGTAGACAACGAGACGTTTGTCTCGAAATAATCCACACTAGAATTAATGTAAACAGCCCGGACGTCATGTCCAAATCATTCACTATGGAAGAGTTAAAAACAGCCTTGTGGAAACTTAGGAAATCACCAGGTCCAGATGGTATAACCAACGAAATGCTCAAGCATCTCAGATATACAACAATGAGCAAACTGTTGCAGATATACAACTACAGTTGGATGACAGGCAGTGTGCTACAGACATGGAGAGAGGCGCTCATGTGCCCCATCATAAATAAAGGAAAAGACAACAGGAAGGCCACCAGCTACAGACCAATAAGCCTAACTAGCTGTGTATGTAAGACAATGGAGAGGATGGTTAACAGAAGATTGAAATGGTACTTGGAATCCAAGAAAATATTAGTGCCATAACAAGCAGGGTTTAGAGAGTGCAGCAGAACAGAAGACCAAATCACATACCTGTCCCAGATCGTTGAAGATGACTTCCAAGAAAAGAACAAAAAGTCTTTACCCTATGGATACATCTCCAAAAATCTGTTGACAAAATATGGAAAGATGGGTTAATAGTAAAACTGCAAAGAAACGGAATCAAGGGTAATATGGGAAAATGGATCCAGTCGTTCCTACACAATCGGAAAGCAAGAGTCACTATGGAAGGCCAAAACAGCCTGAACATCTTCCTAAAACATGGAATTCCTCAAGGCTCAGTATTGTCTCCCACCTTGTTCCTAGTGTTCATCAATGACCTCATCCATGATCTGCCACAAGGTGTGAGAGCCGCCTTATACGATGACGACTTGGTGGTGTGGTGTGTAGAAGAACATCTAACTATTGCTGACGACTTGGTGGTGTGGTGTGTAGAAGAACATCTAACTATCGCCAATAAGCGAATACAAAGGGCAGCAGACAACATAGCAGCACAGGTAGAGAAATGGATGGTGCAGATCAACGCCAAAAAATCAAGTGCTTCAGTTGATCACAGGTGCCATGAAGACCACTCCAAGAAACGAAATGGAAAAAAATCACAGGTATTCCACCTCTATTCTACAGACAAGATACTAAGACCCTAATCCAAGCAGAAAAATACAAGAGCATGCCAGCACATCCAATAAAAACTAGATTTAGAGATTTAGCCAGTGAGAGGTTGAAAAGAATAAGTTTTGTGCATCATTCCAAACAAAACTAATTAGAACATAAAAGGATGAACTACAAGACATCACTAAGGAAATAATTCCAACACTCCTCCCAACCCCATGGGAATAACATCAACATTTCAGCATTAAGACCTCCATAACTACCACTTGCCCCATGGGAGAGATAAATACTCTCCAACGGAAAACAGTAGCATGTGACATGATTGAAGAACTATACCTCAGAGAAGCATGGATCCAAGTATATACTGATGGACATTCAACAAGAGCAGGGAAGAACGGAGGCCCAGGAGTTTATGTAGTCTATCCAGACAAAAAAAAAAACAAATCCACCTGTTCACCTACTGGAATATTATGTTCAAACTACTCTGCTGAAGTACAGGCCTTAAGCATTGATGCAGGAATAATAAATAACACAATAAGCCAATGTCAGCAGGTTGTAATCCTTACTGATGCAATGTCAGTTCTGCAAGCCCTCAACAGTGATAAACTGCCAGAGTTACGAGGCCCTATGTGAAGTAAATATCAAAAGAAGGGTAGTGCTACAGTGAATACCATTACACTGTGGCACACCAGGAAATGAGAGAACAGATACGTTAGCAAAAGAGGGAGCAACATGGGAACAAAAAGAACAAACAATCACCTTCCAGGAAAAGAAGACCCTTATCAAGGCTATTAGGAAAGTTGACCAACAAAGAAACAACTATCACTATCTTGATCAAGCAAAACAGGTGATCCTGTTCCATATTAGAACAGGACATAACAGACTGAACAGCCAAATACACAGACTGAGATTAGTCCCCTATGCACGTGTGGACAGACAGCCAAACATATCCTGCAAGACTGCCACATGCTTAGTCAATTCTGGACTGAACATTGGCCTACAGAAACGCACATCCACACAAAGCTGTTTGGGAGTCTTGACAAACTGTCAACCACAGCAACATACATCCACAGAACTGGACTTCTTCTGTAGACATTACCAAACAACAGCAACACACATCCAGAGAACTGGACTTCTTGTGTAGACATTACTAAACAACAGCAACACACATCCAGAGAACTGGACTTCTTGTGTAGATATTACTAAACAACAGCAACATACATCCAGAGAACCGGACTTCTTGTGTAGACATTACTAAACAACAGCAACATACATCCAGAGAACCGGACTTCTTGTGTAGACATTACTAAACAACAGCGAATGAGATGAAGAAGAAGAGAGTATACCTTAAGTCGTCTCACTAACAGTAATATATTTAACATTACCCAGTGTTACGGAACTTGTTCCCCAGTATAATGATCTAGATTTTGTGAAGCATCTTACTGTCTAATAGTTGGTGTACAAACTGGACGGACACTCAAGACAGTACGTAGGCAAATAAATAACTTGACAGAAGTCTGGGTCACAGTTCCATACATATAATCTTCACAGCATAGTCCTGGACATCAGTAACAATAGTACAAAATGCTTGCATCAATACAATATGTGGTACAGTCATTCTAACGTACTGGCAGCAATTGCATTCTATTAAGTGTGGCATTCACTCCTCATACATATCTCTATGGTCTGATCACCAGACATTCAGGTTCCTCAAGAACTTCACAGCGCGGGAAAGCCACAACCCACTTATAGTGTCGATACACACAAGTTTTCTATCAAAGCACCAATTAGGCTTCCAAACACTGGAACAGCATGAGTCTTATAACGTAGACCTCCTCTTGGCACGGGAAAGCAAACAATGTGCCTGCAAACAATAACAAATATTGGTCTTACCATAGACCTATTTCTGGCACGGAAAAACAATGCACCTCTTAATCCATCCACTTTCAGGCATGTGACAGGACACAACAACAATCCTGCCCATGATAACATGCATCAGAAATGTTACAAGATCATGTTTGTAACAATAAATATTTAAGATCTGGTAAATAATTTAAAGAAAATTACAAATGCTATCCAACAATGACGCAATGTTCAGATCTGTACACTAGGTCTTAAATTTTTCTGGAAGAATCCATGCTTGCTAAATATCTAGGAAAATACTGGAAATTTCTATAAGAAAAATTTTGAGTTATAGTCATTAATCAGTACATAAAGGTATTTGTGTTGTCCTGGTTGTAGGTGATTTAATTTTGTTTTTTAAGACCGTACCAAACGTCGTGACCATCGAGACCATGCTGTGGCATCAGTACATCAGTAAATAGGTATTTGTGTTGTCCTGGGTGTAGATTTAATTTTGTTTTTTAAGACCTTACCAAACGTTGTGACCATCGAGGCCACGCTGTGGAAAACACAGTCACTCAAATTTGGGGATCACTTTCATTATTGCAGCACTATTTTTTCCCACTTACATAGTGCAGCGTTAGATATATGTTTATATATATAATTTCAAGCCAAGAATAATGATATACATACTTACATAGTGCAGCGTTAGATATATGTTTATATATATAATTTCAAGCCAAGAATAATGATATACATCAGAATCTTTATTCTCCCTGTAAGTACATCGACATGTACTAATGTGACATCAAATAGGAGAATCATTAGAATTTACAACAGTGTGGAATGCGTTTTATGTACTTCAATATTGGTGTTGTGTCTGTATTTTACATCAAATATGTTCATATTCTTCAATACATATTATCATTTTTATTATCCATAACATATTTTAACATGTAGTGGTGTACTGGCATTCGAAATGTAAAATTAAAACACTGGTAATTGGAGCCTTGTCAAATAGCAACAACAATGTGCATGGATTGAAAGTTGCAATATAATCTGGCACTTTTCCCAGTCTAGGGCACTGTGAAATTCCACTCATCAAGAAGACAGCCAGAGTAAGGAATAGAATCAGGATTCCATTTTAAAGGACTGGACAATGTGTTTGAGCATCTTGTGGACTTGTATCCCAGGAAAACCCTAATTTTATTAATACAGAAAGACTGGAATCCTAAGAACATGACCACTAAGTCACAGTTGGATTTGTTTTACAAAGTAATACCCCTGATCACATGTAAGAGGCATCTTAGGGAGCCGTGCTTGTGTAATGGCTACAACGTTGTACTCGTGACCAGGTTTTCAAGGTTCAAGCCCAGGTGTCAGCGTTTGAAGGAATATTTACGACCGGGAATTTGACAGAATAACCTGAACGGCTCCTGCACATAAATCCTGTGTGGATGGAAAGGAGCAAAGCTCCTGACTGGGTTGGAAGGAAAGTCCACTGACCCCGCAGACTCGCAAAGACATGTCATTGGGCCAAAAGGGCTGGAAAACTCAAGTGCCGCTGGTTAGAGAAAAAAAAAGGCATCTTAAACAAGTTGCCTTAACTATTTCTCCAAGCTAGAAGTCAATCTACAATATATAAAGAAAGCAGCAAATCATGCTTGGGATTCCAGGAAAGGAAGAAGCAAGACTGGATAACACCAGAAACACTAAACACCATAACAATGAGAAAGGAAATGAAAAGAAAGAAGACAGAAGCAAAGTTCCCCAGGTTAAAGCAACTATATAGCGAACAGTACAGTCAGCTGGACAAGGAAGTTAAATGCCAAACCCGAGCCAACAAGAGGAATTTCCTAGACAATCTTGCAAGACAGGCAAAGGAGGCAGCACTGAGGAATGAACAAAGCACATTATACAAAATAACTAAATTCATCAGCGGAAAATGAGGTGCAAACAATATTACATTAGTAAGAAATAAGAAAGGTAATCTCATCACGACAGCAGAGGGACAGGAAACAAGATGGGCAGAGCAATTCAGAGAAACTCTGAACAAGGAACCACCAGAGATACAATTTAATGTTCCTGAAGCTGAAAACGATCTAGATGTAAATACAGACATTCCACGAAAAGAAGAAATTATCATAGCAATCAAAGGGTTAAAGAACGGCAAAGCTCCGGGCCATGATAACTTAAATGCAGAGCTATTTAAGACAGACCCTGAGCTAACAGCAGAACTATTAGAACCACTATTTGCACAAGTCTGGAAAACGGGGACAACACCATCAGAGTGGAACAAATGAATAATTGTCAAATTGCCCAAGAAGGGAGATCTTGCAGACTGCAATAATTGGAGAGGAATCACTCTTCTCTCAGTTCCCAGCAAAATACTATGCAGGATAATTATACAGAGAATTTCAAAGGCAGTAGACCACAAACTGAGGAAAGAACAAGCAGTATTTAAAAAGAACAGAAGATGTGTAGATCATATATTCACTCTCAGGAACATTATAGAGCAGTGCTCAGAATGGCAAAGACAGCTTTACATTAATTTCGTTGATTTTGAAAAGGCTTTTGACAGCATACATGGGGACAGTTCATGGAAAATTCTGAGGGCTTATGGAATTCCAAGCTGCATAGTGTCAATCATAAAAAGCCTCTATTCCAACTTTACATGTAGTGTTGGGCAGAGCAACCTAACCTTCGAGGTGAAGACAGGAGTACGACAGGGATGCCCCTTATCAACCACTCTATTTTTAACAGCCATAGACTGAATGATGTGCCAGACAACAGAGGGCAGTCCAAGAGGAATAAGATGGACTACATTTTCTACATTGGAAGATCTGGAATACGCAGATGACATTGCACTACTAGCACACTCACATCAACACATCCAGGAAAAAATGGATAGACTTAATAAGTTTAGCCAGCAGGTGGGCTTGAACATCAATTTAAAGAAGTCTGAGGTCATGACGCTCAATGTGAGCAACCCTGAGCCCATATCAGTAAGGAATCAGCAACTGGTACAGACAGATACCTTCACATACCTAGGAAGCATAGTAACACCAGACGGTGGGGCAGGCAAAGACATCGACATCAGAATGAATAAGGCAAGAACAGCCTTTTTTAGCCTAAACATCATCTGGAAGTCCTCCCAATACAGCACAAGCACAAAATTAAGATTATATCAGCTGTGTGCTTTCTGTGCTTCTCTATGGTGCAGAATGCTGGAGAGTTACAGAGAAGGAAATGTCGAAATTGTCCTCTTTTCACACAACATGCCTAAGAAAAATTCACCGAATCTTTTGGCCGAATACCATCACCAATCAAGATCTGCTTACTCGGAGCAAGCAAGAGGGCATGCACACCATCATAGCTGGCAGACGCTGCAGCTAGGTTGGTCATGTCCTCATAAGAGACCCCAATGCCATCACAAGAACAGCTATGCTTTGAACCCATGAAGGAAAACAAAAGAGAGGCTGACCAAAAACAACCTGGCGGAGGACTGTGGAGGCAGAGATGCAAAGAATGAACCAGAGTTGGGGCACTGTACCAAGGATGGCCACCAACCGAGCAAAGTGGAATCAATTTGTTGTTGCCCTACAAGACGCCACTAGGCGTGATGGTCACTGACTGCTTTGATGGTCGGTGGTTAAGGATCGAAGAGAAGAGAGAGAAGTCAATCTGTATTCCCCAAAAAAAATTGGGATAAGATGTACATTGTATAATTCTATATTTTGCATTTATTAACATGTACAAATTGCTAGTGGATGTCCATGTCATACGAGGCTGACAATTTCAGCATATAGAATGATGATTTCATCAACCACCACTGCAAGGGCTGGTGACTGTTTTATGTGGCTTTCTCATAGAGAACCAAAAGCAGAGGTAGTCCCAAGTTCCATATGAAGCAGGTAGTGGATGATGACATAAATGATGTACATACATATTATATTAACATGTTTATCCAGTGCATATGTAAATGTAATCATGTTCATGATTATTAAATGTGTTATTTGTTAATATACAAATTGAACTTTGATTTAATTATTTTAAATGTTCTGCATGTTTGTCTCTGTCAATTTACTAAAAACACTCTAAACAGAGCTATACCAGAATAATAAGAATTCCACTTAGTAAATCAGGGTTGGGGCTTAAGGAGATAACATTAATAATTGCTTAATCCTTCACAAAAGTTGTTGGAAGATCATAGAGTTATGTGCTCAGCCAATGCAGCATTGTTCTTGCTTTTCTGAATATCTTGTGGAGACTCCCTTGAGATAGAATCGTCATTATTCTTATATCTACAACTCTGCCAAGAGTAATATTGTGCAAAGGTAGACAATTTGAAGACCCATATTAGAAGCTCTTGAGTTTTGGTAACTGTTGGACCACTACTGCAAAGCAAGGGATGCAATTCCATGATATTCTGTATCACAAACATCACGCCAATAAGGATTCTATCCTGTATGTATTCTTTTATGTTGTTGTAGATTATCTTTCTCAATAAATGATACACCATAAATATCACACTTGTAGGATTTGTCTTCCTCTATTATCTTGTGAGACTGAATGATAAAATTACTGCAAGCAGCAGCAGCACCATCACTCACACTAAGCTATGTATTCTTTTATGTCTTTGTAGACTACCACTCTCAATAAATGCAGCATCACAAACATAAAACTTGTACAGTTTATTTCCTGTATGTATTCTTTTATGTCTTTCTAGGTGACCTATCCTAGTAAATGCTGCACCACAAACATCATACTTGTACTGCTTATTTCCTGTATGTGTTCTTTTATGTATTTCTAGGTGACCAATCCAAGCACTGGCACCAACTTGACCTGATTCTCGTCAGAAAGCCACTCCTCAGGTCTGTGCTCTCCATGCGCTCGTACCATAGTGCAGACTGTGATACAGATCACTCCTTGGTTTGCTGCAAAATCAGAGCACAACCAAGAAAACTCTATCATGTCAGACATGAAGGGAAACCACGCATTGATACCAGCAAGATGTCAGACCCTTTCATGATCGCTCAATTCACTGCGACCTTCAAGAAAGTGCTCAGTAGCCCTCAGCATGGTGATACTATTACAGAGAACTGGGAGCATCTACGGAACACCATTCAAAGTACTGCACTTGCCACCTTTGGTAAGAAAACAGCAAAGTCAAATGACTGGTTTGATGCTTCATCAGATGTGATGGCACCTGTCATTGAAGCTAAGCGCAGTGCTATGAATGAATACAAACATTCACCGAGTGCCAGAACCCTACAGATCCTGAGGGCTACGAGAAGCAAAGTTCAACAAAATGCTTGACGCTGTGCAAATGACTACTGGCTCCAGTTCAGTGAGAGCATCCAGATTGCAGCGCAAACAGGCAGCATTAAACAAATGTATGACGGTATAAAGAAAGCACTTGGCCCCCATAAAAGTAAGACGGCACCGCTAAAAACCATCAGTGGAGAGAAGCTAACCGATAAGGGTAAGCAGATGGAGAGGTGGGTCGAGCACTACTCTGAGCTTTATGCTAGAGACAATACGGTTACGCCTGCAGCCCTTGATGGTGTCAACAGTCTGCCAACTAGGGAGGAGCTGGATGCCGAACCAACATTAGAGGAACTCAGCAAGGCCACTGATAGCTTGGCCTCTGGCAAAGCACCAGGCAGTGATGGGATTCCTCCTGATTTAATCAAATGCTGTAAGAGCACGCTATTACATCCCCTGCATAGGATGCTGTGCCAGTGCGGGAAGAGAAGAGACAACTATTCCTCAAGACATGCGAGATGCCAAGATTGTAACACTATATAAAAATAAAGGAGACAGAAGTGATTGCAATAACTACAGAGGCATCTCTCTTCTTAGTATTGTTGATAAGGTTTTTACCAAAGTCATCTTAATGCGACTACACAAGTTAGCTGAGCGCATATATCCAGAGTCACAGTGTGGATTCCGAGCTGGCAGATCAACAACAGACATGATCTTCTCTCTCCGCCAGCTTCAGGAAAAATCAAGAGAGCAGAAAAGACCATTATATATTGCCTTTATAGACCTCACAAAAGCATTCGACCTGGTTAGTAGGGATGGACTCTTTAAAATCCTCCTGAAAATAGGCTGCCCTTCTAAAATGCTGGAAATGATAAAGTCATTCCATGATGGCATGAATGGAACAGTCCAATATGCTGGAAGCACGTCACAGCCCTTTGATATACGAAGTGGCGTTAAACAAGGCTGTGTTCTGGCTCCGACCCTCTTTGGAATCTTCTTTCCCTTACTCTTGAAACTTGCATTCAGAGATGCAACTGAAGGAATATGCCTTCACACTAGGTCAGATGGCCGTCTGTTTAATCTTTCAAGGCTGAAGGCAAAAACAAAAATCAGAAGGGTCACTATAAGAGACTTGTTGTTCGCTGATGATGCTGCAGTTGTCACTCAAAGCCAATAGGAGCTTCAGAGCTTGATGAATCGCTTCACTAAAGCATGCAAGGACTTTGGCCTCACAATAAGTCTAAAGAAAACGAATGTGCTGAGTCAGGATGTGGGTGCTGCACCAGTTATCACTATCGATAACTATGAATTGGCAGTGTTGCACCACTTCACATACCTAGGGTCTACCATCAATGACAAACTCTCACTGGATACAGAAATCGACAGCCGCATTGGCAAAGCTGCAGCTACCTTTGCCCGCCTCACATCACGTGTTTGGGGAAACTCTAAACTCACAATGAAGACCAAAGCTGCGGTATATAATGCCTGCGTCACGAGCACACTCCTATATGGCAGCGAGACCTGGATGACCTATGCTAAGCAAGAAAGAAGGCTCAATACCTTCCATTTGCGGTGTCTACGCCGCATCCTCGGCATCTCGTGGAAAGATAAAGTGACAAATGTCGAGGTGTTGTCACGTGCTGGCCTTCAAAGTATGTATACGCTTCTTAGACAGTGCAGACTTCGCTGGCTTGGCCATGATCGCCGCATGGAAGATGGTCGCATCCCAAAAGATATCTTCTATGGACAATTAGCAGATGGCAAGAGAACAGTTGGGCGACCACAGCTGAGGTTCAAAGATGTGTGCAAGAGAGATATGAGGGCACTGGACATGGATCCAGCAACATGGGAGGATGAAGCTGCCGATCGCAATAAGTGGCGATGCTATTTATGGCGCCACCTCAGATTGGGCGAAGAGAGGCTCACACAAGAAGCAGAGGTGAGGAGAAAACGTCGAAAGGAGCACCAGGAAAATAAGCAGCTGAGGGATGTCACCTCAGGGGCACATTCCCATAGTCAGTTATGACTGAAGATGCTATTATTATTATTAGGTGACCTATCACACTTGTAAGTCTTCTCTCTTGTATGTATTCTTTTGTGTTTTTGTAGATTACTGCTCTCAGTAAATGCTGCTCCACAAACATCACACTTGTAAGGCTTCTCTGCTGTATGTATTCTTTTATGATTTTGTAGACTACAACTCACAGTAAATGCTGTTCCACAAACATCACACTTGTAAAGCTTGCCTCCTGTATGTATTGTTTTATGGCGTTGTAGGTTACCTGTCTGAGTGAATGCTACTCCACATACATCACACTTGTAAGGCTTCTCTCCTGTATGTATTCTGTTATGATTTTGTAGACTACTACTCACAGTAAATGCTGCTCCACAAACATCACACCTGTAAGGCTTCTCTCCTGTATGTATTTTTTTATGACTCTGTAGACAACTGCTCTGAGAAAATGCTGCACCACAAACATCACACTTGTAAGGCTTCTCTCCTGTATGTGTTCTTTTGTGTTTTTGTAGATCACTGCTCTGAGTAAATGCTGCACCACAGACATCACACATGTAAGGTTTATTTCCTGTATGCATTCTATTATGTCTTTGTAGTTTACCTGTCTGAGTAAATGCTGCTCCACAAACATCACACTTGTAAGGCTTCTCTCCTGTATGTATTCTTTTATGACTTTGCAGATTACCACTCACAGTAAATGCTGCTCCACAAACATCACACTTGTAAGGCTTCTCTCCTGTATGTGTTCTTTTGTGTGTTTGTAGACTACCACTCTCAGTAAATGCTGCTCCACAAACATCACACTTGTAAGGCTTCTCTCCTGTATGTATTCTTTTATGACTTTGTAGATTACCACTCACAGTAAATGCTACTCCACAAACATCACACTCGTAAGGCTTCTCTCCTGTATGTATTCTTTTATGACTTTGTAGATTACCACTCGCAGTAAATGCTGCACCACAAACATCACACTTGTAAGGCTTCTCTCCCGTATGTCTTCTTTTGTGTTTTTGTAGATTACTGCTCAGATTAAATGCTGCACCACAGACATCACACTTGTAAGGTTTCTCTCCTGTATGTATTCTTTTATGTTGCTGTAGGTTATCTTTCACAGTAAATAATTTACCACAAATATCACACTTGTGGGACTTAATTTCTTTTAGTTTCATTTGAGACTGAATGCTCAAATCACTGCATGTATCAACAGCTCTGTGAATCACACAAAGTTGAGCATTTATCTCACTGGCAGAAAATGGTGTACTACAATTTATGTTACATAATTGATTTTTACAAACTGATGTATTACTATGTAAGTTGTCAAACATTTTAGCAGTCCTTTCCTGACTGTTGATGAGGTTCACTGATGCTTCATTACAAGCAAGTCTCAGGTTGATGCTATCTTCTCTTGCTACATCAGTAAAAGTGGCATCTCCAATCTTATTCACTGCTTCATTCATGTTATTTCCACTGTCCTGTGGTAACACATTCTGAAGATCACTGTATTTATTATCAAACTCCCAGCTGCCATCCCTGTGTACTGTTTTCATATGCTTATCCAGAACATCAAGTTGGAAGAAATGAGTGTTGCACAGGTGACAAGAATAAACACCTGTAATAATAAAAATAATGAGCAAAGATAAATAATGAAATGCATGTCTTACACATTTAGTTAAAATTTGTTAGCAAAATGTAGTAACAAACACATAAGCACAATTTCTTGATAAATATGTGATTGTTATTCAGGATCGACATCATTGCAATCCAGGCAAACCCACTGGTGCTAAATCTTCCTCAGTAAATGTTGATGTGTATGAAAGCTTACTGTACTTTAGTATCCTGACTGTATACATGTAGGATACATCCTCTCATACATCACACCTGCTAGTCTTATGTTTGGTGCCACATTCCAGCTATCTTAGCTTTGTTGATTCATCTATTGCAGTGTTGTTTTCTAACAGATGATCATTAACTGTCCTCAGTCTCTCTCCCTTGTGCAGGACCAGTGTCCCTGCTATGGGTGAACTTCAAGCTGGTCTGTCAGCACTCTTATTACCATGTCATGCACCTGAATGACTTGTACAGTAGATTCACACCAGCTTCTGAAGATTCAAGGCCTCTATAAATGTTTTCTATTCATGCGACATCCATATTGAACCTTTAAATGCACAGACTGAGAGTGTGACACAATAACTACCCTGGTTACTGCAGTAACAGCCTCTATCTCCATTATGTATATATTAAGCAAGTTTAATTAAAGTTTGTAAATAGATTTAATTCTCTAAGAAAGGCCCACTCGCTGCTTAGTATTAAATGTTATACTATGCAGATATTTAAATCATGTAAACTTATGTAGCCAAAATATGAATTTAAAATAATAACATTGCTATTATACATACATTTTTCATCTCCAAATAAGCATAACTGTTGTTGACTTTCTGACATGTCCAATAAGTCAGTATACCGTATCTCAGTTTTAGTACAGCTGTTGTCACAATCAGCCTGAAAGAAATTTGGATCAATTCTGGCTTTTATGACACATCATTATCACTTCTAGCTCCCTAAACAGCCTAGGTCTTCAACAAATGTCTGCCAACTCCTCTTGTTGTATACTATCAGCTCAAGGTATCTCCATGACTGACTCATATCTTTGACTTTTGTATCAAGTTATCTACTGCATGTGTTTTTGAGTCTCCCAAAAACTCTTTTACCCTGGACATTTAAGAATGCTATAAACTAGAGCTATATAATTGAACGGCCTTGACACTGGAGTTGAAGATTGATATTTTTGTGTTGGACTTGATTTCTCTTTGTATTTATGACACTTGTAATACACAGTTTTTAAATGTAGGGGAGATAAAGTTTTTTTTCGGCAATTATTTTCTCATTATTGCCATCACTCAAGCACACATACAAAGACATACTCACATGCACATACACAAATGAACACATACACTTATTTATACATGCACAGACAAATGCTCCTATAAATACTTATAAACACACAGATGCACAAATATACAGAGCACACAATTATTTTCTACATGAAATAAGCCCTATGTGGGCAAAGTTCAAACACAAAAAACCCATTTCAATTGTTTGTTTCAAAAATAAATAAATAAATAAAATACTGAAATAACAAACAACCATGTCTAATAAGGCCTCTTGTAGTATCTGGGGTCTATGAAAGTCGGGACAATAATTTGTTTTCTACATAGAGGTTACTTTCACAATTGCCTCCAGCTGGCAGGAAGTAGGAGTGGACATGAAAGCTGCAACCAAGGTGGAGTGGGTTCAGTTCTCTGGACCAAACAACAGGAGGCTGACACTTGGGAGTCATGACCCAAGTGGGCCCACCCCCCCTTAGAGTGTAAAGGAGATTAAAGGGCAAATACACTTGATCGATGGTGAGACCACTTCTGGTGATCAGAATGTTTCTTGTTGTATCACTCTGTATAGAGTTTCCTATCATATCAGGCCTCTTGTTGTATCACTCTGTATAGAGTTTCCTATCATATCAGGCCTCTTGTAGTTTCTGGGATCTCTGATGAGATAAAGAAATATTGCTCCCTCAGGATGTTGTACAAGGCACTATTATAAGGCTGATCATGAGGCTGGCAACATCATCATGTCAAACAAATAGCTACAGATACCATCACAGTAAGAGCTTGTGAATGTTTAGTGTAAGCTTCCTGTAGTAGTGGTTCTATCCTCCATATGGGGTGACCAGGACAATGGTGACATATAAGGTCAATGACCTGTCTGATATATAATCACACCTATGCCACTTCCCCAAAAAAATGTTTGACATTTTTTCCTCATTTTCTCCCTGTAAGTGTTTGGAGAACTTAAGCTGCAGATTTATTAATTTTAAACAGATTTTTATTAATTATATGTCATTTTGATGATAAATGAATGTACTATTGCCTAAAGCTGAAAAATATATGTTTATTTAGAATGGTAGATATTATCAATAATATAAAATGATTGAAAGAAAGAAAAAGCATGCAACGTTTTTTTTAAATTATCAACTTACCTGCAACTTGCTTGTTCCTGAGGCAGCTAATGTTTTTTTCTTGATGATTTTCATGTAGTATATCCAATTACAAGAAAACCAAGGCCAAGAACACACACAATAGCTAATAAATACACTATTAATGACTTACATTATCACACCTACACCACTTCCAAAAAATCTTAGAAATTTGGAATAAATAGCACCTTTGAGAAAACACAACATCTATAACTTATTTACAGTATGTCAATAGTGAGTTACAGCTGAAGGATCATGCGTATGGTACAGCCTAAAACAGCTCTTTGGATGGAGATGGGGCTTTTTGGGGCAATCGATGCAATAAAAATTTGTTCAGGCTCGTTTCGCAGGTGTTGAGCACACTATAGAGTTCCTGTCTTTGTCGGTGTAATCCACAATGTGCTTTGCACCTTCAAATCTTTTAACATTTTTTCCTACCTTTCTTGTTGCCACTGGTGGCTACTAGATCAGGTGGAGTTATGGAGGCAGCCTTCTCAGTCAACTGATCAATCAGTTTGTCTTTGAAAATTTTTAATGACACTGACTTCTCATCAGCATGACTGAGGGTGTATAATATATGGGCATTTACCTGGGACACCTCTATAATCCAGTAGAACATTTTCTTCCACCATTTTCTAGTTTTTCTTTGGAAATTTCCATAGTAAGCTACCATTTGATCATTGTGGTCACATCCATTCATGCAAAAATTGTACCAGTGTACTGGTTTGGGTTTTTCGACTAAGTTGTGACGTCGAGTTGTGACTTGCACCATCTCAACAATACATGGTTTCTTTGCCTTTTTGTCTCTCCAAGCAACACATATCTGAGATCCATCACCATTTTTGTACCACCTGGCTTCTCGGTGATGGAGTGAGAGGGTCTTCAGTTGAAGGGGAAAGTTTTTTCTGTTGATGTTGACTGTGCCAGTATAATGAATGCCCCTACTCAACAGATTGGAGCCAGGTAGCAGTGGTTAGTGCACTGGCTTCCTAGCTCAGTGGTATATGGTTCGATCTACAGATGAGGTGGGATTTTGTTAGGCCCACAAACGGCTCCTGGGTCAACCCAGCCCCAAATGGGTACCAGAGCAACTCTGGGAAGGTTTAGGCGGCCGGCGTGATGCTGACCACATCACTCCTAGTGTGCCGACGGTCAAGAAAATATGGGCCTAACACCATATTCTCAATATACCTCAATGGACGTGTAACGGGATCATTTTTTTTACTCAACAGATAGGTTATCAGTGTATCCACAGTGTATTATCTGTCAGCAAATACATGGTGGCCCTTCCCAATTCCATGCAGCAAGAAATCAAATACCTTCACCGCCTGACTTGTTGTAGAGTCATTAGCAAGAATATGTGATGTATTCTTCCCAAAGTATGTCAATACAGAATAGACATATCCAGTGGCAGAATCACACACTCCAAAGGTCTTAATGTGATACTTGCTTGGCTTTGTTGCATTGTACTGCTTGTGTTTCCAGCATCCATTATACCCAATAACCATTTCATCAATGGCTAAATTCTGAAATGGATAAAATGCATCCTGGAACTTCGCCAATTTAAGAAAAGCTCTATTTTGTCCTTCCCTTCTTAATCAGCATCTCTAACATGCATCATTGTATGGTAAATTATTTCAAACCTAGATCTTGAAAACATATTGCCATATCGGGGTGTATAATTATGAGGTGTCTGTGCCCAATAATGTTTTACCGATGTCTTTTTATCTAAACCCATCACATTTGTTACTGCAAAAAATTTCAAAAGCTCATAGTCAGTGACAGGTTTCCAAGCAGCAGATGAAGATATTGTTGGAGATGGGGGTTTTAAATTCTTTATGTCAGCATATTCATTTATTACTTTGACCAAAGAATGTAAAACATCTGGTGTCAGTAATGTAAGCCAGCAATCAAGCACAGAGGAAGTTGCATCAAGATTTGCTTGCAGACCTGGTTGACGAGTTGGAACAAAATAAAAACTATTTGTTGTTTCACCCTCAGTCACTTGTTTCCATTGTTCTCTGTCTTTAGTTAGGCCTACAGTATTTCCTGCACTATTGGTAACTCTAACTGAGGTTTTTGATCTTTTACGACCCACCGATGGCCCAGGACTTCTAATATCTTCAATATCATCACTGCTTGAATTTTCACTACTACTGTTATTACTGCCAGAACAATCAACCACTACTTGAATCAATATCCACATTGTTTTCACTGTCCTCCTCATCGCTAGATCTATCATCAATTGCTGAAATAAGTTTCTAGCCTGTTCAGCAGTTAGACGAGGTGTACGTGAATTTTTGTGGTGCTGTCACTCATTGCCATGGTAAACAGTTTTGCGATTTGGAAACTAACCTGAAATGTTTGAAAAATATGAATATAATATCAATTTTCAGAGGAACAAATTTACCCACGCTTTTGGATGTTGTCTTCCGGTGGTAAATTAAAATCTTGAACCAGATCGGAATGTGTTTCGTCACATATTTCATTCATTTTCTTACTAAACTTAGAAAGCTGCTGTGGGTGGTCTGCGGTCCAAATGTGTTTCTTTTGTTCGATGGCAGCAGCTTGCAGTAGTTAATGTGTTAACTGTCTGATATAGTTTGTCTAAACAATGGTACATACAACATATACGGTTAATTAACAGTTTGATATAGTTTGTCTAAACAATGGTACATACAACATATAAGGTTAATTAACTGTCTGATATAGTTTGTCTAAACAATAGTACATACAACATGTAAGGTTAATTAACTGATATAGTTTGTCTAAACAATGGTACATACAACATATAAGGCTACTTAACTTGCTGATATACTTTGTCTAAACAACGGCATATACAATATTTAAGGCTAATTAACTGGCAGATATAGTTTTTCTAAACAACGGTATATACAACATGCATGTAAGGCTAATTAACTGTCTGATATAGTTTGTTTAAACAATGGTACATACAACATCCCACCTCAATATTACCATCTTGATTCTGGAAGTCTCCATTATACTCCTGCTTACATTCATCAGAATCTGGATTTTGATTACAGTGCATGATATATTTAAATTATTACATACATTCTGACCGATTCTTTATAGCATTTCAACAAGCAGTTATTATAAAGTACAAGAATTTTTAAAGAAAAAAAACCAAACAATATAATCTATAGTTTTATAAACCCAGTAAAATACTTACTGACATAACAACACACTTACAAGAAGAGTCTTTGAAAGTTTAGACTAGTTCATTTTAACAAGAGGTTGTTGTTGTTGATAAACAAGGGTTACTGAGCTTGTCATCCTTTAGCAGCCATTGCCAAGTTGAAGAATTTGTATGTGTTCTGAGGCTGCTAAATGGTGACTGATTAAAGTGTTTGTGTTCTGAGGCTGCTAAATGGTGACTGATTAAAGTGTTTGTGTTCTGAGGCTGTTAAATGGTACTGATTAAAGTGTTTGTGTTCTGAGGCTGCTAAATGGTGACTGATTAAAGTGTTTGTGATTGGTGATCAATAATCAATATACCCTTTATCTCCCCAAGGAGCATAAGCCATCAACAAACACATGCCAAGTTCTCCTGTCAAGTGTCAACAACTCAAGTTCTCCTGTCAAGTGACAACAACTCAAGTTCTCCATGTGTTTTTAAGTCTACCTCTGCCTTTCTTTCCCTGTGGATTTCAGAACAAGGACCACCTTGTAATGCCATCAACAGGTTTCCTCAATGTGTGTTGTATCAATCACCAGCATCTTTTTCTCATCTCTTGTTCCACTGGCACTTGTCTGGTTCTTGTCATCAGTTCCACATTTGTGACTTTGTTATACCATTTCAAACCTTATATTCTATGCAAGCACCCATTTATGAAAGTCTGTAACTTTTCTTATTGTTTTTTATCTTTCAGAGCCATACAATAGGACTGACTTGACAGAGCCATACAATAGGACTGACTTGACAGAGCCATACAATAGAACTGACTTGACAGAGCCATACAATAGGACTGATGTGACAGAGCAATACAATAGGACTGATTTGACAGAGCCATACAATAGAACTGACTTGACAGAGCCATACAATAGAACTGATGTGACAGAGCAATACAATAGGACTGACTTGACAGAGCCATACAATAGAACTGACTTGACAGAGCCATACATTAGGACTGACTTGACAGAGCCATACAATAGAACTGACTTGACAGAGCCATACAATAGGACTGACTTGACATTTGAGTTGAACATTCTTATGTTCAAGTCAGACTTGATGACCTTTGACCTCTATATGTTTCCCAATGAAAGCTCTTCTTACTCTATTGTATTCTTATTTTGATATTATTGTCTGTCCCTCCAACTTTGTCTGTATTGCTGCCAAGATATCTGTATGATTCTACCATCTTTTAGTTGTGGTGTTTCTTCATGTACAACCTTGTTATCAAATCTTGCATTTATTCTCATTATCCTTGTCTTGTCCCTGTGTATTTTCAGACCAACTTGTTGTGAATTCTTATTGAGTATTATCATTTTATCTTGCACCTGATTATGGTTATGAGACAGATGAGTCAAGTCATCTACAACATCTAGATCATCAAACTGTTCAGTCAGATTACACTGGATTGCATTTCTGTTGTGTGATATCGATGTTTTTATAACCCCACTTATTGCTAGTAAGTAAAAATATGGAGACAAGAGGCATCACTGTCGCACTCCCGTTCTAATCACAAATGGTTCAGTAAGTTGTCCTTTATGAAGAACTCTGCATTTAATGTCTTCATGAGTCTTATTAATTAAGTAAATGATCTTCATAGGAATTCTATAATGCTACTTCACTTTCCAAAGTGATTCTCTGTCTACCCTGTCAAATGCCATTTAATAGTGCACAAATTCAATGTCCAGCAGTGAATTCCATTTTCTGGTGCCCTCATATCTCTCTTGTACACATCTTTAAACTTCTTCTTCTTCTACTTGTTTATTTCTGACTGAGTGCCAGATAAAATACCTTTGTGTGTTGTTTGTTTATTTCTGACTGAGTACCAGATAAAATACCTTTGTGTGTTGTTTGTTTATTTCTGACTGAGTACCAGATAAAATACCTTTGTGTGTTGTTTGTTTATTTCTGACTGAGTGCCAGATAAAATACATTTGTGTGTTGTTTGTTTATTTCTGACTGAGTGCCAGATAAAATACCTTTGTGTGTTGTTTGTTTATTTCTGACTGAGTGCCAGATAAAATACATTTGTGTGTTGTTTGTTTATTTCTGACTGAGTGCCAGATAAAATACCTTTGTGCGTTGTTTGTTTATTTCTGACTGAGTGCAAGATAAAATACCTTTGTGTGTTGTTTGTTTATTTCTGACTGAGTGCCAGATAAAATACCTTTGTGTGTTGTTTGTTTATTTCTGACTGAGTGCCAGATAAAATACCTTTGTGTGTTGTTTGTTTATTTCTGACTGAGTGCCAGATAAAATACCTTTGTGTGTTGTTTGTTTATTTCTGACTGAGTGCCTGATAAAATACCTTTGTGTGTTGTTTGTTTATTTCTGACTGAGTGCCAGATAAAATACCTTTGTGTGTTGTTTGTTTATTTCTGACTGAGTGCCAGATAAAATACCTTTGTGTGTTGTTTGTTTATTTCTGACTGAGTGCCAGATAAAATACCTTTGTGTGTTGTTTGTTTATTTCTCACAGAGTGCCAGATAAAATACCTTTGTGTGTTGTTTGTTTATTTCTGACTGAGTGCTAGATAAAATACCTTTGTGTGTTGTTTGTTTATTTATTTAGTGAATTCCATTCCAGACTTTGTTCAGCTATTATTTTCAATGTGGCAGTCAGGTCTGTACAGGATCTGTTCTGCCTAAACCTACTTGATTATCTCTCAATTGTTTGTCTATGGACTTGTTTAATCTCCCAAGGATGATTCAGTTTAATACTTTTCCTGACCAAAAAGTGTTCAGAGAACATACTTAAATTTGATTAGCATTGGATATTACAAATGTATGCTATTATTTGACCTTGATAATGTTGCATGCCTAAATAATGATCAAAGAACATGTGTGAATAAGAGAATACACACTGCAAGATGAGAGAGAGAGAGGAAGGACAGAATGTTAGATGGGTATGCTTGCCCAATTCTTAACCCTTTGAAAATGAAGTTTGTTTGATCGTTCTCTCTCCCACACTTTGCCAAGTAGTTTGAATAATATCTCTGTAGAGGTATCAATATCTGTTTTGGTGGTCTCTGCTGGAATGAGATCTATTTTCGTCAGCCCTTCGGTGGCTTCCAAATGGCTTGCTTGATTTACGAACAAGCGGTTTCTCACACAGCGAACGAACACCATGACACACATTATACACAATTTTTTTGAGTTTTATTTTTGTTTTTGGAACAAAAGATTGTGTTAACAGAAGATCATGATCTGAAACTACATCTGCTCATCTATATACCTTTACATCAAGTAATCATCATTAGAAAGAGCGGTTTATATATTTTGTGTTTACTTAATTCATAAATTTCATATTTTCCCAATAATTCATCTTGGTGTTCTTAATAGAATTTAAAAGTCACGACAGTGCTTGATATTGTCCTTTAAACTGTCTTTTTATTTGTCTACAAAATGAACAAGAATTTTATCTGGCAGTGACCTGGGATGCATTGTTTCATGGATCGCCCCAGGTGCTAAAAATCCTCGGTACGCCACTGCCTCAAACATGTACAATTTGCTGCAAGGGATTTTATGTCTGGACTACTTACTTACTTAGTCGTTCCCCTTCTACCGTGAGGTGTAGAGGTTTGGAAGAGAGAGCGCCAGACTATCCTATCGGCTGTCTTCCTCCTGGCCTGGTTCCATTCTAGTCCTCGATCCTTCAAAGATTGTCTAATGTTGTCCTCCCAGCGGACTCTGGGTCGTCCTCGGGGTCTGGATCCTTGGCTCTTTGTTTCACATGCTTGTCGTGGTATCCGATCTTCTCCCATTCTGCAGACATGGCCAAACCATCTTAATTGGGACTGTTCTACTTGGGTCTGCAGGGGGTAGGATTTAAGGCCTTGACGTATCGTCTGGTTGCGTACCATGTCTCTTCTTGTTACTTCAACCACCTTCCTCAGATATCTCATTTCTGAGGTTTGGATCTGGCTTTTATGGGTTGTAGTCATTGCCCATGACTCGCATCCATATGTCAAGACTGGGACATAGGTGGAGCGGTATACAGCCATCTTCGTTTTCTTACCAACCTCTCTCTTGCTGAGGAATCCTCGATTTATGGCCTGAAAAAGTCTCCCAGCTGCTGCTTTTCGAGTGGCCAACTCTTCTTTGATGCCTCCTTTTCGGTCTATAATAGCTCCGAGGTATTTAAAGTGGTCGACCTGCTCCAGGACCTGTTCTCCCAGCTTAATCTGATGTCTTCTTTCTTCTCGTGATATCACCATGGATTTTGTTTTAGAGCTGCTTATGACCATCCCTCTCTTCTCCAGCTCTTCCTTCCAGACTTGCAGGTTGGATTGGAGATGTGCCTCTGATTTAGCAATCAGGGCAACATCATCAGCAAATGCCAGCTCTGAAATATAGACCTGTCTCATCTTCCAGTACCCCACTGAATACTTTCTTGTTCTCTCCTTACATGCCTTGATGACATCGTCCATAAGGAGTATGAAGAGGTAAGGTGATAGGATATCACCTTGTCTTACACCAGTGGTGGTCCTGAACTCTTCTGACTTATGGTTTGCTATCCTCACATAATTTCTGCAAGACTTGTAGAAGCTCTGTATAGCATGAGAGGTGCTGGAATATTCTTCCTTGCCAAACAGTCCCAAAGTTTGCTCCAGGGACCCTGTCAAACGCCTTTTCCAGATCTATGAAACAAAGATGGATCTCACTCTTATACTCAAGGGCCTTTTCACTCAGCTGTCTGAGTGTGAAGATTAGGTCTTGAGTACTTCGGTTTGCTCGGAATCCGCACTGGACCTCATCCAATTGTGGCTCAGCTAGGCGTCGGAGTCTCTGCTCTAGGATTCTAGAGTAGATTTTTCCAGGGACACTGAGAAGGGATATGCCTCTATGGTTTCCACACTGTCGATTGTCACCCTTTTTGAAAATTGGTGTTATGATGGCAATCTCCCAATCCTTTGGTATGGTCTTGTTGCACCATGCTGCCTGTAGGACCCTTAAGAGTAACAGGTCGCCTGATGCTCCCATGTACTTAACCATTTCTGGTGTTATACCATCATGCCCTGCTGCTTTGCCCATCTTGATTTTCTCCAGTGCTGCCTTCAGTTCTTCCATCTTTATGTCATCTTCATCACCATTGGTTTCCTCTTCTGTGCTAGTGGTTATCATTTCTGATGCTTTACCTTGCTCACCATCAAGGAGTTCTGAGAAATATTCTTTCCATCTTTCCATTACTTCCTTCGGGGCAGTAAGCAATTTGCCTTGCTTGTCCTTTATAAATTTGGGAGGGCATTGTTTTTCCTTCCTCATGTTCTTTAGGGTCTTATAGAACAATTTCTGGTTTTCTTGTGCATCTTTTTCTAGCTTTTCTCCAAATTCTTCCCAGGACTTCTGTTTTGCTGCTAGCACTTTGTTCTTTGCTTCTGTTCTGAGTGTCACATATTCTCTATATTTTTCCATTTGTCCTGTTGTGTTTTTAGCTCCTAAGTATTGTTTCCATGCCATTTTCTTCTCTCTTATTTTCTCTTTGACTTCCTCTGTCCACCAAGGTGTCCTCTTTCTCTGGTTCCCAAGTCGGACTTCACCACATGCTTCTGCAGCAGCTGTCTTTATGATATCCTTGAATTTAATCCAGAGAGTTTCCAAGTCATCAGGTTGTTCTTCTGTGTTGCTCACCGCTGCAGCAATAAGCCCCTGATATCTGGTCTTAATTTCTGGCTCTCTCAGCTTGTAGGTCCTAATGCTCATTTCTCCTGCTCGTTTACTTGGTTTCTTGCGTGATGTTGGGCAGTTCCTAGGCTGAGCAACTCTTTCAGTTGTTCGTTTGATTGTTAGCAGGTAGTGATCACTTCCAATCTCTGGCCCCCTCCAGACTCTTGCATCTCGGACATATTTGAATGAGCTTCTCCGAACAATGGCATAGTCGATCACTGACTTCTCATTCTTTGTTGGTTCACATCTAGTGTATGCATGTATGCGCTTATGGGGGAACTTTGTGTTTGTAATGATCAGATTCTGCTCACTGCAGAATCTAAGGAGTCGCTTTCCATTGTCATTGAGAGTATCTTCTCCATATCTTCCGATAACTCCACCCCATCTAGCATGGTCATTTCCAACTCTGGCATTAAAATCTCCGAGCATGATAACTTCATCTAGGCAGTCATCCACTGTCCTTTGAAGCAGCTCGAAGAATTCCTCCTTGACCTCTGCTCTCTCATCCTCATTTGGCCCATACACTATGACCAGGTTGACTATGGTTTCTCCTTCTTTTAGTTTCACAACCATAATGCGCTCTGAGACAAAGTTCCACCCCTTGATACTATCTTTTTGATTTTGGGCCACAATGCAACCCACACCCCCTTTAGCTCTTTCGGATATGGGTACACCACTGTAGAGCAGCGTGTTGCCATTGAGATCCATGACTCCTTGTCCTTTTTTCTTTGTTTCCGTTATAGCCAGGATTTCTAGTTTTGCTTTCCTCATCTCTTCCACCAGCTCCTCTTCCTTCCCATTTATACTTCTTGTGTTCCATGTTCCATAAGTCGTAGTCCGTAGTCCGTTCCAGTTCGTCGCCTTTAGAATCAGTCCGGTTTTCTCTCTTGTGTTACTCGTAATCATGGTTTAAAGCAAACAGGTGATTGGCCTGTTGTGCCTTTGCATGGTGGAGGGGCTGCCTCCTTACGGCCTCCATGCAGGCCGCCCTCCTCCTTTTTCATCCGGGTTGTCTGGACTAAAGGTAGCCAAAAAAAATTTGAAAATGAAGGAAAAAAAAACCACACACATCTGCATATAGTGTACAAACACAAACAAATTATGATGTTTGTGGTGGATGTGTATAAATAACACTTATTACATTACATATTTGTTGAAAGTTGTAATATATTGAGCACAAGTTACATTTATGTTAAAAAGTTGTAAAGCATTACTGAGTAAATTGTCCCCAGCAGGATATACAGATGTGGAACTGCTCCTCATACTCTCTCTCCCTGCAGGAACATGACCATCTTCCCCAGCTTCACTTTCTATCTTCACTGTGTGCCCCTGAAAACAAAATATTGAACATATTCAAGTTTGAAACAAACCACTTCAGTTTTAAACATTGCCCCAGTTTGACAACTATCTTCACTGTGTGTTCCTGAAAACACAATATTGAACATATTCAAGTTTGAAACAAACCACTTCAGTCTTAAACACTGCCCCAGTTTGACAACTACATGATACATTTTTATGTATAATTTATTTTCTTTTCTCAACTGTTTATGCCTCTGTCCCTGATGAAGATGTTATATTACATTTACATATACTACACTGTTACAGAAACACACACAAACAACCTAGCAATAAGTAATAAAATGTTTAAATAGACAATATTTTAATAGATTTCTCAGTTTAACTCACTTTGGCTGTATAAACATTTGTTATCAAGTATTAAAAAGAATACTCACTTTAAAATCTGTACTAATGTCCTGTTTTATGTTTTGATCCAGGACTGAGAACTTCTGTTCCATATTTTTCTTGCAATCTGAAAATAAAAATGAATTATAGGTAACAAAATCTTAGACAATTTGTTGCATGCTGGTTATTTGAGATAGTGATATCACATGAAATTTCATTCAATTTTTTTTTTTTAATAATGGTGAAAAATATAACAAAATCTACTCTAGAATCCTAGAGCAGAGACTCCGATGCCTAGCTGAGCCACAATTGGATGAAGCCCAGTGCGGATTCCGAGCAAACCGAAGTACTCAAGACCTAATCTTCACACTGAGGCAGCTGAGTGAAAAGGCCCTTGAGTACAAGAGTGAGATCCATCTTTGTTTCATAGATCTGGAAAAAGGCTTTTGACAAGGTCCCCTGGAGCAAACTTTGGGACTGTTTGGCAAGGAAGAACATTCCAGCACCTCTGATTCATGCTATACAGAGCTTCTACAAGTCTTGCAGAAATTATGTGAGGACAGCAAACCATAAGTCAGAAGAGTTCAGGACCACCACTGGTGTAAGACAAGGCGATATCCTGTCACCTTATCTTTTCATACTCCTCATGGACGATGTCATCAAGGCATGTAAGGAGAGAACAAGAAAGTATTCAGTGGGGTACTGGAAGATGAGACAGGTCTGTATTTCAGAGCTAGCATTTGCTGATGTTGTCATGATTGCTAAATCAGAGACACATCTCCAATCCAACCTGCAAGTCTGGAAGGAAGAACTGGAGAAGAGAGGGATGGTCATAAGCAGCTCTAAAACAAAATCCATGGTGATATCACAAGAAGAAAGAAAACATCAGATTAAGTTGGGAGAACAGGTCCTGGAGCAGGTCAACCACTTTAAATATCTTGGAGCTATTATAGACCGAAAGGGGGGCATCAAAGAAGAGTTGGCCACTCAAAAAGCAGTGGCTAGGAGACTTTATCAGGCCATAAATCGAGGATTCCTCAGCAAGAAAGAGGTTGGTAAGAAAACGAAGATGGCTGTATACCGCTCCACCTATGTCCCAGTCTTGACATATGGATGCGAGTCATGGGCAATGATTACAACCCACAAAAGCCAGATCCAAACCTCAGAAATGAGGTATCTGAGGAAGGTGGTTGAAGTAACAAGAAGAGACATGGTACGCAACCAGACGATACATCAAGGCCTAAAATCCCACTCGCTGCAGACCCAAATAGAACAGTCCCAACTAAGATGGTTTGGCCATGTCTGCAGAATGGGAGAAGATCGGCTACCACGACAAGCATGGGAGACAAAAAGCCAGGGATCCAGACCTCCAGGACGACCCAGAGTCCGCTGGGAGGACAACGTTAGACAATCTTTGAAGGACCGAGGACTAGAATGGAATCAGGCCAGGAAGAAGACAGCTGATAGAATAGTCTGGCGCTCTCTCTTCCAAACCTCTACACCTCACAGGAGAAGGGGAACGACTAGGTAAGTAAGAAAAATATAACAACCTTATAATGATATTCTTCTGAATGATTCCGAGCTGTCAAGTGCATGCAAAATGTGTATACGATCATTTTTTAAGAGAATTATAAAAATGTTAGATATCATCAACATCGATGGTAAGGACCTGAGAACTATAAACAACATGTATTATAATCAGCTATGACATTTAGCATCCACATAGGAACGTTTTAGCAGATTACAAAAGGGTGTTATACATGTCTGATGATAGTATGTCTGTGATGGCATTTTAGACAGTTTGTGGCATACTAATTTATTTGAGTGATTCAGAGATTTTCAAATGTATACTAAATGTGTGTATAAAAATATAGGACCTACATTGAACCAGAAGTTGTATGTTCTGTGAATAAAAATATAGGACCTACATTGAACCAGTAGTTGTATGTTCTATGAATAAAAATATGGGACCTACATTGAATCAGTAGTTGCACATTCTATGAATAAAAATATGGGAAAAGGGCTAATAAATCTAGTGAAATGTTTTTAAACTATTAAGTTATGTGAAAAAGTGTCTGTGTCTTGTAAGGTGTAGACCTGATAGAAAATATTTGACAAAAAAATATTATTAATTAAGTAAATGTGCTTCCAGTTTAAAACACATCAACCCTTTCTTGTTACAATCACTTCACAGATATAATTTTTGATTTTTTTTTCCCAAAACAGCTATTTCTGTAAAAGCCAAAGATAAAACTACTAAAACTAAAATTATTTACATATACCAAATTTATTTTATGTTTCCCAGAAGAATGTTGCCCCTAATCTTATGCTTTCATGGTAGTGAGTTCAAACAATATCAGTAGCTAAATTTTCTTGAATACTTAGTGTACTCAGAACAGCAGAAACTTCAATTAGTTGGTAAAGCAGATTTCTCTTGAACTGTGGCATGGTGAAAACAGTATAACATTGAAGCAATGACCTCCTGTACTTCAAACAAATAGAGAAAAATGTTTCCACTTATTAAAAAAAAATCTTTTGTTATATAACAGCCAACTCTTTGGTCTAGGAGGTCATACCCATTCATTGAATTGTTGTATTTATCTATAATTTTCAGCTTTACAATGCTCTTCCATATAGACCAGAAATTCATCACCATTTCAACAATATATAAGGAAAACAGCAAATCATGCTTGGGATTCCAGGACGGGAAGAAGCAAGACTGGATAACACCAAAAACATTAAACACCATAATGATGAGAAAGGAAATGAAAAGAAAGAAAACAGAAGCAAAGTCCCCCAGGTTAAAGCAACTATATAGCAAACAGTACAATCAGCTGGACAAGGAAGTTAAATGCTAAGCCTGAGCCAACAAAAATAATTTCCTAGATGATCTTGCAAGACAGGCAGAAGAGGCAGCACTGAGAAATGAACAACGCACAGTATACAAAATAACTAAAATCGTCAGCGGAAAATGTGGTGCAAACAATATTATATAAGCAAGGAAATCTCATCACTACAGCAGATGTACAGGAAACAAGATGGGCAGAGCCTTTCAGAGAAACTCTGAACAAGGAACCACCAGAGACACAATTGAATGTTCCTGAGGCTGAAAATGATCTAGATGTTAATACAGACATTCCATAAGAAGAAATCATCTCAGCAATCAAAGGGGTAAAGAAAGGAAAAGCTCCTGACCAGGATAACTTGAATGCAGAGCTATTTAAGACAGACCCTGAGCTAGCAGCAGAACTATTAGAACCACTATTTGCACAAGTCTGGAAAACAGGGACAACACCAACAGAGTTGAACAAAAGAATAATTGTCAAATTGCCCAAGAAGGGAGATCTTGCAGGCTGCAATAGTTGGAGAGGAATAACTCTTCTCTCAGTTCCCAGCAAAATACTACGCAGGATAATTATACAGAGAATTTCAAAAGCAGTAGACCACAAACTGAGGAAAGAACAAGCCGGATTTAGAAAGAACAGAAGATGTGATGATCATACATTTACCCTCAGGAACATAATTATAGAGCAGTGCTCAGAATGGCAAAGACAGCTGTACATTAATTTCGTTGATTTTGAAAAGGCTTTTGACAGTATACCTAGGGACAGTTTATGGAAAATACTGAGGGCTTATGGAATTCCAAGTTGCATAGTGTCAATCATAAAAAGCCTCTATGCCAACTTTATGTGTAGTGTTGGGCAGAGCAACCTAACCTTTGAGGTGAAGACAGGAGTATGACAGGGATGCCCCTTATCAACCACTCTATTTTTAACAGTCACAGACTGGGTGATGTGCCAGACAACAGAGGGCAGTCCAAGAGGAATAAGATGGACTACATTTTCTACATTGGAAGGCCTGGAATATGCAGATGACATTGCACCACTAGCACATTTACATCAACACATCCAGGAAAAAACAGATAGACTTAATAAGTATAGCCAGCAGGTGGGCGTGAACATCAATCTAAAGAAGACAGAGGTCATGACGCTCAGTGTGAGCAGCCCTGAGCGCATATCAGTAAGGAATCAGCAACTGGAACAGACAGACACCTTCACATACCTAGGATACATAGTAACACCAGATGGTGGAGCAAGCAAAGACATCAACAACAGAATGAACACAGCAAGAACAGCCTTTTTTAGTCTAAACAACATCTGAAAGTCCTCTCAGTACAGCACAAGCACAAAATTAAGATTATATCAGAGCTGTGTGCTTTCTGTGATTTTCTATGGTGTGGAATGCTGGAGAGTTACAGAGAAGGAAATGTCAAAATTGTCCTCTTTTCACACATGCCTAAGAAAAATTCTCAGAATCTTTTGGCCGAATACCATCACCAACCAAGATCAGCTATGCAATGGACCCCTGAAGGAAAATGAAAGAGAGGCCAACCAAAAACAACTTGGCGGAGGACTGTAGAGGCTGAGATGCAAAGAATAAACAAGAGTTGGGGCACTGTATGAAGGATGACCACCGACCAAGCAAAGTGGAATCAATTTGTTGTTGCCCTACAAGACGACGCCAGACATGATGGCTACTGACTGCTTTGATGGTCGGCAGCTAAGAAGAAAAGAAGAATGCTCTTCCATGTGGTTATGGTCTGTACTTAGGCCTGAGAAAACACAAGAAAAACTGATTTCTGTGCCTTTTTATCTCTAAAGGCTGTACACAACATCTTGCTTGTTTGTGGAATGAGTGAAAGGCATTCAGAAATGTTTTTAACAAAATGTTCATAAAAGGTTCAGTCTTTTATTTTCCTCATGAATGTCATCAGAGACATGAAGCATAATAAGATATAATACTTCATTTCTATTTCTTGAAAACATGTGATTAAACCAAGGTGATTACACTTTTGCAGATGTAGACCAGTAGCCACGGATGAATGGTTTCTTCTGAATCCCAATATTCATTAGGACAGCAGTAAATTTATCCAGTTCAGGGCATGTGACTTTGGTTCGTTGAGCATACATTAAATATTGTTTCAAAAGATTATTCTAAATACATTTGTTTGGCATAATAACTGATGCACAGACACATGTAATCTTTAATTTCATCAGTAAATAAAACACTATATCACTTGACAGGTCAAGCCCCTAAGTCACACCTTTTGATAAAAATGTAATGTATTCTGGTTCATGCCTTCAGCAATTTCTATCATCTCTGGGATATCTTGTGAGACTCTACTTGCCTCTCAACTTGTAGCTGTACTGTTAACTTTACTGGTTGTTTGAATTGAGTTTTTATGCTTTTCTTTCCATTTACTGGCTGAAAGTTTAGCAGTTGTTATGGTACTTCATATACTTGTTCCTTCAGCAGCTCAGTATCCCCATCAGATTAATCACATTCATGAATATTCTATCATGAAGTCTTAGCAAAGTCGTCATCTGAATCACTAAGACTAACAGAAAAACTACTGTCACTATAATTCTCTTCTGTTCACTGAGAAATAAGCAGCCGTTCTTGATCAGCGTATAGCTGGTGTTAAGACAATGAATCTATTGCCATTGCTCATAAACAAATGATTAGCAGCACTAGTAACGGATATAAAGAAGTATAACAATACAATTTCAGCTTCATAAATATTTTTCCCCATTCCAAAATGTTCACACACTTGTGCCAATGTATTGAAACAATTTAAACCAGCTCATTGCCAGGTATTTTTATATTTTCAGTGAAAATTCAGACATATATCACGCTGGTGCAAGATTTAGCTTGCAGATAAATGTAAAGGGCAAAGTATTACTACTTGTGAGTTAATGCTGTTTGACAAAACTTGAAACTGACTAATGGTAAGGTTAAGACTAACTATAAAGTACGTACTAATAGTCTGGGCAACATAAGAGATGCAGTCTCCTTATCCAGACTTCTAATTTTTTTTTAAATGTAAGAATAAAAATGCTTAGTTTAACCTTAGTTAAAATTATGATATAGGCCCTATGGTACCTTCAAGTCTAGATAATTTCTTCAATTACCAAAACCAGATGTGGCTTCACTTTTTCTGTCCTATAGCTGTAAATAATGTCAATTTAAATTTCTAAATTTTGTGTGTGTTTGCATGTGAGTATTTTTCCCATTTCCTAAAAGTTGTCTGCTCGTACCAGTCACAGTGTAACAACAAACAAAAAATAAAAATGGACAGGAAGGAAGTAGAGTAATAAGAAAGCTTGAAGTGTTTAGACTGATTTTGTATGTGCCTTTAATTTTTCATCAGCAATATGTAGCACTTGTACCTCACAAGATCTTCATTTTCCCCTGCCATGCCTCACTATCATTATATATTTGTTTTCATTCTTGCTATAATCATTTATTTGTTGATTAATTTCCAGCTCTACTTTTCCATGACCTCAAGCTCTGCACTTCCTACCAAAGCTGTTGATGACTTGCTGATACTTTATTTAGTTCTCACATTACTTACTCCACTCTTCCCCTATGAATCATATTTTTAACTGTGATCACCTGCCCTATTGTTCCCTCTACCATTCATGATATCCCTCTTTATTCATACTGCGTTAATGCCATCTATGTTCCCATGCAGGAGATGTCTTCAGTCTGTGGTTATCAGCATATAGGCTTTTTGTCTGGGCCATTACATATCTAGACCTAATCAATACTGATCCAAGTATGTACTTCATGGTTACAGTGAGTTTATCTCATGCACAGCCCATGATGATAAGCATCCCTTCATTTTGATTGTGTTCCTAGCCACTTACATTGTAATATTGACAGCATGAGTATTACCAGCTCATATTCAATTACTGATATGACTAGTTAATGACATACAAGTCAACCTCCTGAGACAAAAACCTGTACTGCAGACTAACAAAAAACTTACAAACGCCAAAAACTTCTTACACAAAAAATATATTAATAAATTATACACAATACAGTTTTTAAATGAGAAATGACATATACAAATCTATTAGCATTTGAATTAGTGTGATATAAAACATGATAATAGTCTCATGCTGATCTTTATATATAAAAAACTTAGTGATCGTGAGGTGCTATTCTTTCGATGTACAGCGTTTTGTGTTATAATCAACACATGCACTTTTAGCACTTTCCAGAGTTTCACAGCATGTATCAATGGTAATCTTATACTGTAAAAATGTGAGTGTGACCGCATTCATAGACCTCTTGCAGTCTGTGTGGATTTATTTCATCACTGAAAATGATCTTTCGCAGTCAGCATTGCTGTGAGGGAGTATCAGCAGTCGCTGAATGATGACTTTCAAATTAGGTAAGCGGATGGCACCAGTACTAGTTTTCTGGTCAACAACTTCCAGCCAATAGCTACAGAAGATCTTTTTCTGACCACTATCTGTCAGTAGAGGCACACACACATCAGACAACATACAGTAGATTAGAACATACAACTACTGGTTCAATGTAGGTCCTATATTTTAATTCATAGAACATACAACTACTGGTTGAATGTAGGTCCTATATTTTAATTCATAGAACATACAACTACTGGTTCAATGTAGGTCCTATATTTTAATTCATAGAACATACAACTACTGGTTCAATGTAGGTCATATATTTTAATTCATAGAACATACAACTACTGGTTCAATGTAGGTCCTATATTTTAATTCACAGAACATACAACTACTGGTTCAATGTTGGTCCTATATTTTTTTTCATAAAACATACAACTATTGGTTCTTCTTCTTCTTCTTCTGTGTTCAGTTTGTAGTCATGCTAAATTTGCAGGCCTGTTGCCAGGACGAAGTCCACAGTCTTTACCAGGTCGGCGCGGCAGCCCCATAGCTTCTGCTGGAGCTCAGCACCCCTTGGCCAGGTCGCACGTCACGGTTCATCGTGGGTTGGACACTTCTTGAGAATGTGTTCTGGGGTCTGGATTCCTGTTCCGCATGGGCATTCATTTGTGTGGGATATCTTGAGGTGATAGAGATGTCCTAGTAATCTGCAGTGGCCGGTTCTCAGGCGGAACATTGTGGTCTGTTGGTATCTGTTTAGGTGGTGTATTGGGTCATCTCTGCTGCACATATCCCCTTCCTCCTTTCACTGATTTTTGTACTTGTTGTGGATTATGGTTTTTGCTTCCTGATACGGCAATGGATGGCTGTATTGTTCTATTTTACTGCCTCTTCTTGATAGAGCATCTGCTTTCTCATTACCAGCAATTCCACAATGGGAGGGTAACCACTGAAGGGCAATGGTTGATGACCTTTGGATGATGTTAAGCTCAGATCTGATCTCATTCATCATGTTATCATTTCTGGTGTTTTGTATTGATTCCAGTAATGATCTGCAGTCGGTAAAGATTACTATCTTAGCTGGTGGTTGTTTGGGTCTGGTGAAGATTTTCAGGGCTTGCAGTAGTGCCATAGCTTCTGCCCTGAAATTGGAGATTTTTCCAGTTGGGAAGGCCTTTCGGATAATTTTTACATTTAGGAATCTTATAAAAAATGCCCCCACCACCATTCTTTACAGCCCCCTCAGCGGATCCATCTGTGTATGCATGTCCACTCTTTCGGGTTGTACTTTTCTTCAATCATTTCTTGAGCCAAGGTTTTTAGTTGTTGAGGGGTCTGGTGGCCTTTCTTTTTTATTTCAGGGACTTCTGTGAAGATAGATATATTTCCATGGCAGTCGTCTGGCTCCTCATAGTCAATTAACATTTCAATCTCAGTAGGTTGTTTTGGGAGGAGGTCTTCATTGCATCGATGCAGATGTTTGGAGATGTTTATGAAGCTGGTTCTTTTCAGCCTGTTCTTTATCAAGGTATGGAGCTTGGCATGCATTGGATGACTTGGCATTCATAGAAGCTTCTCACTGTGAGTGAATACCTTTTCCTCACATCTGTCATTCAGAGAGCAGATGTTGGTGTATCTCTCCATTGTCTGGATTGGAGAAGTCTTCATCCCTCCAGTGATTAGTCTAAGGCCTGAATTTTGTACTTTCCCTAGACATTCTGTGTTTGTTTTAGATGCCGTGGCCCAGGCTGACATGCCATATTCAAGTACAGGCCTGACTGTGCCTGTATAGACTTTTTTTAGTATGTTGGTATTTGCCCCCCAACTTGTGCCAGCCAGTTTCTTCATAATAGAGAGCTTTCTTATTGCTCTCCGTTCTACTGCATTTATGTGCGGCTTCCAGGTGAGTCTCTTATCCAACTTGACTCCCAGGTATGTTGGATTTTCCTCGATTGGAAGCTCACTTTTATTTAGTTGCAGTTTGATCGTTTCAACTATTGGTTCAATGTAGGTCCTATATTTTTATTCTTTGAAATTACAACTACTGACACAATCATCATCATCATCATAACCCTCCACTCCCAAAGGAGCATAGGCCTTCAACAAACACATGCCAAGTCCTCCTGTCACGTGCCATCATCTCAAGTTCTTTCCATGTTCTCCTCATCATTTTCACCTCTGTTTCCAACTCTCTTCTCCATGTACTTCTTGGTCTTCCTCTGCCTCTCTTGCCCTGGGGGTTCCAGAACAAGGACTGCCTTGCAATGCTATCAACAGGTTTCCTCAGTGTGTGTCCTATCCATCGCCATCGTCTTCTTCTCATTTCTTGTTCCACTGGCACTTGTCTAGTTCTTGTCATCAGTTCCACGTTGGTAACCTTGTCATACCATTTTAATCCCTCTATTCTATGCAAGCACCCATTTATGAAAGTCTGTAGCTTTTTGGTTGTTGTCTTTGTTGTTCTCCATGTCTCAGAGCCATATAATAGGACTGACTTCACTTTTGAGTTGAAGATTCTTATTTTCGTGTTGGATCCTATTTCTCTTGATCTCCATATATTTCCCAATGCAATGAAAGCTCCTCTTGCCTTTTGTATTCTTATTTTGATATCGCTGTCTGTCCCTCCAACTTTGTCTATATTACTGCCAAGATATGTGTATGATTCTACATCTTGTATTGGTGTTTCTTCAAGTTCAACCCTGTTATCATTACCTGCATTTATTCTCATTATTTTTGTCTTTTCCCTGTGTATTTTCAGACCCAATTGCTGTGACCTCTCATCGAGTGTTTTCAATTTGTCCTGCATCTGATTACGGTTATGGGACAGAAGAGCCAAGTCATCAGCAAAATCCAGATCATCCAACTGCTTAGTCAGAGTCCACTGGATTCCATTTCTGTTGTGTGTTGTCGATGATCTCATAACCCAATCTATTGCCAGCAAGAAAAGAAATGGAGACAAGAGGCATCCCTGTCGCACTCCTGTTCTTATCCCAAACGGTTCTGTAAGCTGTCCTTCATGAAGAACTCTGCATGTCATGTCTTCATATGTTTTCTTTATTAAATTAATGATCTTCAGGGGAACTCCATAATGCCTCATCAATTTCCAAAGTGATTCTCTGTCTACACTGTCAAATGCCTTTTCGTAGTCCACAAATCCGATGTATAGTGGTGAATTCCATTCCAGACTTTGTTCAACTATTATTCTCAAAGTGGCTATCTGGTCTGTACATGATCTGTTTTGTCGAAAACCTGCTTGTTCATCTCTCAGTTTCTTGTCTATGGACTCTTTTAATCTCTCAAGGATAATCCTGTTTAATACTTTTCCTGGCACTGATAGTAACATTATTCCTCTATAATTTGTGCACTCTTGTAAATTTCCCTTCTTAGGCAACTTAACCAGATATCCTTCCTTCCATTCTGCTGGTATCTCTTCCTTTTCCCAGACTTTACCAAGTAATTTATATAACATCTCTGTAGCCGTGTCGATATCTGCTTTGATGGCCTCTGCTGGAATGCCATCAGGTCCAGACGCTTTTCCATCTCTTAGAAGCTTTATGGCTTTCTTTATTTCTTCCTTCGTTGGTCTTTCACCGTTAATTTGTAGCTCTTCTTCTGCTGGCTGGATGTCCGGCGGGTTTTGTGGAGCTGGTCTATTGAGAAGGTCCCCAAAATATTCTGTCCACCTCTTCATTTGCTCTTGTATATTGCTGAGCAGTTTCCCATTCTTGTCTTTTATGAGGCAACTTGTTTGCTTGTATTTCCCTGTTAGCTTCTTTGTGCTGCTATACAGTTCTCTCATATTTCCTTTGGCTGCAGCATCTTCTGCCTCTCTTGCCAACTCCTCAATATACTTCCTCTTGTCTCTTTTGATACTTCTTTTTACTTCTTTGTTTGCTTCTGTGTACACTTCTTGAGCCTTGGCTTTGGAACTTCTGGTTTTGCTTGTGTTTAACTCTGCTTTCTTGTTTTTTCTGTCTTTTATCTTATTGATGGTTTCTGTTGTTATCCATGCTTTTTGTTGTCTTTCCCTTTTCCCCAGTATTTCTTCACATGTCTCCTTCCATACAGTTTTGACCTGCTGCCAATAGTCTTCTGTATTCTCTACATCTTCCAGCTGTTGGAGCACTTGGAATTTGTTGGATACTGTGACCGCAAATTTGTCTCTTGTTTCTTGATTTCTTAGCTGTCCTACATTAAACTGTTGTCTATAATTTTGCATTGTTGCATATCTCTTGAGTTTCATTTTTACTTTGGCTATCAGAAGATGGTGATCTGATGCCACATCTGCTCCTCTATATACCTTTACATCCTGCAATGATGATCTAAACTTCTTGTTTATGCATATATGATCAATCTGATTTTCTGTTCTATGGTCTGGTGATATCCATGTTGCCTTGTGTATTCTCTTATGTGGAAACATGCTTCCTCCTATAGCCAGTTGATTTGAAGCACAGAAGTTTGCGAATAGTTCTCCATTTTCATTCATTACTCCTAGCCCATGTTTTCCCATGACTTCTTCAAATCCGGTGTTGACTGTACCTATCTTTGCATTCATGTCACCCATCAAAATTGTGATGTCTCTTCTTTTTACTTTATCCATAATTTCCTGTAGTTTAGTATAAAATGCTTCTTTCACAGACTCTTCTTTGTCATTAGTTGGTGCATAACATTGGATGACATTTACATGAATTTTCTTTTTAGCTGTTTTGAAAGTAGCTGTTATTATTCTGGGTCCAACAGCTTCCCATTCAATGAGTGCTTTCTGTGCTTCTTTAGATAACATAAGAGCTACCCCTTCACTGTGGTGTGAACTTTCGTCTTCATGTCCTGAGGACAGCACCAATTCACCTGTGATGAGTTTCTTCCTGTCTACCCCTTTCCACTTTGTTTCACACATTCCCAGAACCTCGATTTTGTATTCCCTCATTTCTGCTGCTACTTGCGCCACTTTCCCTTGTTCGTTTAATGTCCGAACATTCCAGGTGCCAAATCTGGAAGTTCTCCTAGAAGAAAGAAGGTTAGTCAGCAACACAGACTCCTTTCGGCTTTCTCTGTTGCATCATACGCCTCCCCACGAGAGGACCTTCCCCTGTCTTGGATGGCTGTGTTTTATTTTCTTTATTTGACTTGTCCATATTTGTTGAAGTTTTTTGTGGTTTAAATTTTTTTACAGGATGGGGTAACCGGCCCCATGCCCAACCCTCCTTAGTCGCTTTCTACGACATGCTTGGCAGGGGACAGTGTTACTATTCTTTGCTCCCCTTTCGGGCCCCGGTAACACACGGGTGACTGACACAATGTAGGTCCTATATTTTTACCGCTTGTTTTTAAAACATTTAGAAAAAAAATGCACACATTTTAAATGCCCATTTTTCTATTTAAAAAAATGTGGTTCTATTTTTAAAAAAATTTTTATATGTGAAGTAATAATCATACAAATATGTCCATATGTTTCAAACTAAATGTATAGGCCTATTGAAATTCTAAACATATTACTGCCATTGATTAAACTGGAGCTGAAATATTTCAGTGAAGGACACAACTTCTTTACGTTATTTTTTATCACATCTGCACAATCACAAGGAATAACACACACATTTTCATTTTTTTTTTTTAATTTAAAGCGTTTCACAAGATTTTTCATTCCATTTCTTATATTTTAAAAAATTAAAACCGTAGGATATCCATTTTGGTAAATGGGTCAAATAAAAAATACACAATTGCATAGGATAGAAAGAGTGAACTTATCGACATCACTGTTTCGAGATTTGCAAACAAATAATAACGCCCGTCAAACACCGAGGTCGCTTTGAAAATAGAATTATAAATTTAACATGGAGGTCTCCAGTAATACTGTCTTTTAACCACGAAATTGATTAACAGCATCGAGCGATATAAATTGTCAACCGCCATGGTCACCTACGCCAGCGAGCACAGTACTTGAAGATGACAAAGGTACATATTCCTAGTATCTGTTTATAAATAATGACAATTTTGATAACTTACACGTGGATTCTTGAGGCCTGCGCAAAACATTTGTAGTTGCCAGTGTTGTCACTTCTTTTTTTTTTTAATAGTAAAACACAGTGCCTTAAAGATGAATGTTGATTTTTCTTTTTTAATCACAGTATCCCGTTCAACCCTTGGTGGGTAATAATTATGAAATATAGTGTAATAAATTCAAGATAATAAAATCAGATCTCTGATATCCAAATATAGTAAATTCCTCAGCCCTCCACTCAGTCCAAATATACAAAATCAAAACCAAAGTTGTGTCAATCAATTTGTGTGTAAACAAATGAATAAATAAATTTAAAAAAATAAATAAATAAAAGTTTAAAAAAAATTAAAAAACAAAACAAAAGACAAGAACAGAATTTAAAAAATTAAAAATCTAAAAATTAATAAAAAATTCAAAAAAAAACCTAATACAAACATACATGCCACACCTCAGACATGAAAAACCTGTACAAAAAATCCAAAAACCCTGTACAAAGACCCGCAAAACCTGTACAAAGACTGAAAAACGTAACAAAACAGTTAATTCATGTAAAAATATATTCAATTAGATAGTTCTGTACCATCATAGTGACATGCGCCCTTTGCCTTTTTAAGCATGTCTTCACTTGCTTTAACTGATTCCGTACGTAATTATTTTCAGCTCTGGACGGAATTATTTTTAAGCCCCAAAAATTTACACATACATAATTTACGTTTACTGACAATGTGTGTCTAATCATGAGTTAAGTATAACATATTATATATCAAATTAAAGTACATTGGATGAACAATATAAATCCATATGCCTTTCTGGCTAATTTTATGTTATGTTTATGTTATAACAGATAATATGTACACGGAAAAAAGATAACTTGAAATTTTGAACAAAAATTTTCGACTTACGTAAGGCTTGTAACATAAATTGTTATCACAATACAGTTTCACTGCTCTCTTTGTGCAGGTAATCCATTTAGTAACACAGAAAAAAGTAAGAAAGTTATGGTTGATCACACAGTTTGTTCACTGTTTACATATTAGTAACATATTCTGTGTGTTTTCGGCCATTATGGCGATACGACAAAACACGATTAAAGATGAAGATAAATGTGAAAAAATCCCTTCAAACGCAAATAAAAGACATTGAAGCTTGTTGAAATTTGCCCAGTTTTGTGTTTACTTCCGTTCGAGATAAATTCTGGGCAGTATAAAATATCAGAATAGAAAGAAACAACGAAATAAATCAGCGTCTTTTAAAAGATCTTGCGGCCACAACTGTCGGCCATTGCGTCTTTTAATAGATCTTACGTACGGAATCAGTTTAAAACCTAAACAACAAGAGTTAGAATTTATTTTGCATTGTAGAAATGCTGTGACTGTATCATCATTTAGTCTATTTTTGCAGTCCGTGAAATAGAATCTTGGAAAAAAATTAATACAATTTATGGTTGAAATGAAGAACAGTTTGCTGTGTTTTCTATAGCCTAGTGCCTTATGAAAGTATAGGCCTAAAGAGACCAGTAATAAGCGTTATGGGTTAGGTTTAGGAAGTGCACCATCAAGACAAGAGACAGAAGACGTTGGAGATCCATTACAGCCAACCTTCGTTGTGGAGATGGCAACTGATGATGATGATTAGGAATCTTAAATCTAATAAATGTTTTGCTAAAGCTAGCAATGAAAATATAAACTAACGCAGGCGTAATAATATATATTCTCTACCGAACTTCAACAATTGGAATAGCCGTTATAGCCCAACTGGTAGGTTTAAATAGACCTTACCCATACGAATTTTAGTGTCAATCAAACATTGATAGTAATTAATTATTTAATAAATATCATTGGATGACCGTAATGATGATCACCCAAAGCAAAATCGCATTGTTTTTTAAAGAAACGAAATTAAAACTAAGAAGAGAAGTAACTCCAAATAAACTTTTCTCTGATCGAGTTAAGATGCAAATTTGCCTTGCTTTTGTGGTTTTTTCAGTTTCATAATTTGGTAATATCGGAATGACGGTCGCCGAATGCTCCGCATGTATTTTCGTACCATTTAGATTTAGGCCCTAGGGTCCTAACCCTAACTGTAACCCTAATCCTAACTCTAAATGGTACGAAAATACATGCGGAGCATTCGGCAACCGTCATTCCGATATTACCCATAATTTGTATTGTATTATTTTTCAAATTTACATTTCTTGCGCACTTTCTACAAGTTTCAGTGAAATCAAATAATATGTAGTGGTAGGCCTATCAACCTTTTTTATTTTAAACAGCCGTAAATAATAAATTATGCTATACCTTAGGGGAAAAGAAAGCATAGGCCTAAAATGAATTACTTACCAACACTAAACTGGAAATTAATCCTAAACAATAGGCTCAACTCCAAAAAGAACTCAGTGCTGCGTAATTGTTCAAATAATCAGTAACCTGGCGCTAGCTTTTGCGAAAAATGGTGAATGAACAGTAGCAATTGAAAAATAGACAGCTTGATTTTCATTGGTTGATGTTTTGTATCCACTTGGCTTAAAATCTCGCCGAATCTCATGACGTAAATTACGGCTACGGTAGTGGCACAAGACAATCGATTTATATGTATATTTAATAATTAGGCGAAAAAACCCGTACAGACGTATGTACGGGCCGTACACATCTGAAAACGCAAACACCGTGTACAGATTATGGGTAAACCATAGCGTGTGGCATGTATGTACAAACAAGGGAAAAAATAAACAAAAAACAAAAAAACAAAGAGTAGATTTTCTCACAGCTGGCCAGCTGTTAACACAGTTTTAGAGGATGAGACAGCATGGTTGTGTCCGAGATTACATCAAATCCACCAGCTATCAGCCATCATCCACATGGATAGTCTATTAGACTTCCCTTTACCTCCTCTTTTCATGAAATAAACACACAAAATAAAATTAAAAAACAAAACTAATTAAAACAAACAAACTAACTAACTAAAATAAAGCTTTTGAAACACTTAGTCTGGGAAATTCCTCTGATGACGGGTGATCTGATTCCTTAGGACTCCAGTGACAGATCGAATAATTTGGGCAACTTTAAATTTAAAATTAATAATAATAGCCCCTTCAATCATAACTGACTATGGGAATGCGCCTCTGAGGTGGCAGCCCTCAGCTGCTTATTTTCCTGGTGCTCCTTTCGACGTTTTCTCCCCTCCTCTGCTTGTCGTGTGAGCCTTTCTTCGCCCAATCTGAGTTGACGCTGTAAATAGTATCGCCACTTAGTGCGATCGGCAGCTTCATCCTCCCATGTTGCATGATCCATGGCCAGTGCCCTCATATTTCTCTTGCACACATCTTTGAACCTCAGCTGTGGCCGCCCAACTGTTCTCTTGCCATCTGCTAATTGTCCGTAGAAGATATCTTTTGGGATGCGACCATCTTCCAAGCGGCGAACATGACCAAGCCAGCAAAGTCTGCACTGTCTAAGCAGTGTATACATACTTTGAAGGCCAGCATGTGACAACACCTCGACATTAGTCACTTTATCTTTCCACGAGATGCCGAGGATGCGGTGTAGACACCGTAAATGGAAGGTATTGCGCCTTCTTTCTTGCTTAGCATAGGTCGTCCAAGTCTCACTGCCATATAGGAGTGTGCTGGTGACGCAGGCATTATATACCGCAACTTTGGTCTTCATTGTGAGTTCGGAGTTTCCCCAAACACGCGATGTGAGGCGGGCAAAGGTAGCTGCAGCTGTGCCAATGCGGCTGTCGATTTTTGTATCCAGTGAGAGTTTGTCATTGATGGTAGATCCTAGGTATGTGAAGTGATGCACCACTGCCAATTCATAGTTATCGATAGTGATAACTGGTGCAGCACCCACATCCTGACTCCGAACATTCGTTGTCTTTAGACTTATTGTGAGGCCAAAGTCCTTGCATGCTTTAGTGAAGCGATTCATCAAGTTCTGAAGCTCCTGTTGGCTTTGAGTGACGACTGCAGTATCATCAGCGAACAACAAGTCTCTTATAGTGACCCTTCTGATTTTTGTTTTTGCCTTCAGCCTTGAAAGATTAAACAGACGGCCATCTGACCTAGTGTGAAGGCATATTCCTTCAGTTGCATCTCTGAATGCATGTTTCAGAAGTAAGGCAAAGAAGATACCGAAGAGGGTAGGGGCCAGAACACAGCCTTATTTAACGCCACTTCGTATGTCAAAGGGCTGTGACGTGCTTCCAGCATATTGGACTGTTCCCTTCATTTCGTCATGGAATGATTTTATCATTTCCAGCATTTTAGAAGGGCAGCCTATTTTCAGGAGGATTTTGAAGAGTCCATCCCTACTAACCAAGTCAAATGCTTTTGTGAGGTCTCTAAAGGCGATATATAAAGGCCTTTTCTGCTCTCTTGATTTTTCCTGAAGCTGGCGAACAGAGAAGATCATGTCTGTTGTTGATCTACCAGCTCGGAATCCGCACTGTGACTCTGGATATATGCGCTCAGCTAGCTTGTGTAGTCACTTTAAGATGACTTTGGCAAAAACCTTACCAACAATACTAAGAAGTGAGATGCCTCTGTAGTTATTGCAATCACTTCTGTCTCCTTTATTTTTATACAGTGTTACAAATCCTGGCATCTCGCAAGTAAACCCGTATATTTTAAATACAAAGACTGAAATCCTAAAGGAAAAGGACAGATCGAAGTTGGGAAATTTGAAACTTAAAAAAAAATAAACCTGCATTTAAATATTTTAAATTCGTTGCTTTTGCCTTTTAACAAGCACTTAACTCTTGTTGAGTACTGCAGCTGTTGTTTTGTCAAGTCTATTGTGATGATGGCACTTTTCTAGTGGTTTCTAGAGAAACTTTACTCCCAATGTCAAGGTAGGTTTCTTCACAACTCGTCCAACACAATAATTGAATAATTGATTTATTTCTATAATATTTTATCTGACTATTGTTTGGTGCGAAATTGTCTATCCTCAGTTCGGGTTTGACCACAATCCCCATGCGTCCAATTTAGAAAGCAGAAGGTTGCGGAACAACACATAAATCACTGGGAGGTGTCCACCGAGATCCTAGACCCCGAAACAACACATAACTCACCTGGAGGTGTCCACTGAGATCCTAGACCCCGAAACAACACATAACTCACCGGGAGGTGCCCATCTTAAAGCAGACGGCAGATGTCCACTGAGATCTTAGATCCCTCCCACTGTCGGAAGTAGCCCCTGGCGCCATGCCGTACGTGAATTAAGCGAAATGCTTGTAGCTGGTAACTGCTGCTTCTCATATTGTGCTGGTACCTTTAGGATGAAGCTGGAATGTCCTCTCCTGGGTGCAAGCTTTGGCACCGTTGTATAGATATTAAGCTGTGCCTAAGCAGCATGAACCCCGTCATAACGCAGCCTGTTGATCCACAGGAACGGCAGTAGCTGATACAGTTTGTCGCATCGTAGGAGTTGCCAGAATAATGTCGAATTAACATTACTGTCATAAGGGCCATACTCCTGATTTATCCTCAGGGTTTACTCCCGAAGTATTTCCCATAAACGGATATTTCCGAATGAGAGCTGTGGTTTGAATTCACTGATTTACTTTTCCTTAGATAGGCTACCAACAAAGGATCATGAGCCCGATCTGCCAATTATTATATTATATTATATTATTCACAGCGGGCTGATCACCCGCTTGCTAGTCATTCTGATTACGGAAACAACAGCAGATGGGTCGATTTGCCGTTGCCCTAAAGACGAAACTAGGCGTGATGGGAAACAACGGCAGAGAAAACCTATCTACTGTTGCCCTAAGACGCCACTAGGCGTAATAGCCACTGACTGCTTTGACGGTTGGTGGCTAAGGACGGAAGAAGAAGATATTATATTATATTATAGTATTTTGTATTATATTATGTTATATTATTTTATTTCATATTATGTTGTCTTATATTATATAATATTTTTAAGTGTTGTATTGTATTGTATTGTACTAACATATATTGTATATATGACTTGTTGGTAGTTAATTATCTACTCATGTGAAATAGTGCTACGACATGTGGTCGCGTCCTTTTACGCATCTTCTTACTTACTCAATTAGTCGTTCCCTTTCTGCCGTGAGGTGTAGATGTTTGGAAGAGAGAGCGCCAGACTATCCTATCAGCTGTCTTTCTCCTGGCCTGGTTCCATTCTAATCCTCGGGCCTTCAAAGATTGTCTAATGTTGTCCTCTGGGTCGTCCAGGAGGTCTTGATCCCCAACTTTTAATTTCCCATGCTTGTCGTGGTAGCCGATCTTCTCTCATTACGCCTGTTCTTTCTCTCCTTTATTATCCTTTTATGTCTTCATTTTTCCACGTAAATTTGTGCCCATGTCATTCCTGAGATGTTTTTACATTTTTTCATGTCATTCCATGGCTAATTAGCCCACTCTATGGCTTAAATTCAAAGACATCTGTAGCAGAAGTATGTGGTGAATTCCGACTTGGAACAAGAGAGAAGGGACACCGTCGTGGACAGAGGATGTTAAATACAAAATAAGAGATAATAAGAAGGAATGGAAACAATAATAATAATAAATTTTTAAGCACCAAACACGGCGCATAAGGCAGGAACCAGTGCTCTCCAGGTTGTTCGTTGTGACGCCACTCCTCTTAGCTCTTGCACATTATTTAGGCATGAATTTTATTTTTAGAATAAGTTATCTACCCTTCCAAGATGGGGGTGAAATCCTTTTCTCACCTTAGATGCCGAAAGAAAAACACCAGGAATGTGTATATTTCGATGGATAGTACCATGTTATGTTAAATTATAGAATAACAGATACATCAGAGTATCTAGTGGTGTAGATATTTTCCTATAACTGACCTCGAAACCCTCGAATCGGTCAGTTGGATAGGAGGGTTGATCAGAGAGTTAACAAGTCACTATCGTAAAACAAGCGATTGTTACCGAAACAGAACCAGGCTCGACAGTAAACAAAATACCTAGGAGATATAAACACATCAGGAAAAAACCGAGAAATGTAGAGAGTATGTGATACTCAGTAGCAAAGAACAAGGTGCTAGCAGAAAAACAGGTCCTAGGAATAATTTGGAGAAAAACTAGAAAACGATGCGCAAAAAAATCTGCAACTTTTCTTTAAGACAGTAAAGAACACGAGGAAGGAAAATCTGTGCCCTTTTAAATTTATAAAAGATAAACAAGGGAAATTGCTTACTGCCCCAAATGAACTAATGGAGAGATGGAAAGAATATTTCTCAGAACTCCTTGATGATGAGCAAGGTCAAGCATCACAAATGATAACCACTAGCACAGAAGAAGAAACAAATGGTGCTGAATATGACAAAGATGGAAGATCTGAACGCAGCACTGGAGAAAATCAAGATGGGCAAATCAGCATGGCATGATAGCATGATAGTATAACACCAGAAATGGTTAAGTACATAGGAACAGCAGGTGACCTATTACTCATAAGGGATCTACATGCAGCTTGGTGCAACAAGACATTGCCAGATGATTGGAAGATTGCCATGATAACACCAATTTTCGAAAAGGGTGACAATCGAGAATATGGAATCTTTAGAGGCATATCCCTTCTCAGTGTCCCTGGTGTAGTAAAATCTGCGAGAATAATCGCTAATTTCAGTAAGATTTTAGTCATAAAATGATAATAAATAAACCCGCCCTATTGTGTCTGATGGTGATCCTCTCACACGCCAGCATAGCGCTGAATTTTGTGCAGTGCTAAAGCCTATAGAACGATACCACGGTAAAAATCTAACACGCGTTTTAGTTTCGGTTTCGAAAACGTAGTACCAACATTTAACATTTTGCCAGATCTGCTGCATACACACTGCAGCCAAAACATACAATTAACGATTTTGCGGAAGTATGCCGCCAAACTGCTATCTGAATTAACGTATTCTGTCAACTTTAACGCAAAATTTAGTAGTAATCCTTACATTGTTTGGTAGTGTTACACGATACAATACAAATTATTAACGCCAATTCTTAACCCGCCACGCCAACACCCCACTTCGCTTGATAGTCCGCCATGCATATATACACGTTCCGACAAAGCCAACAGAAGCAAAACACGCAGACAATTTTATTGCCTCCTCGCGGTAATGTTTCAGACGTCACAAAAACAAGTTAGTTATTTGAAAAATACATGCTAGCGAGATGGCGAGAGGGAAAGATGGCCGTCTTGTGTAAAATATTTATTTGACGATGACCGGTGACAAATTGAAAATCTAAACCAATATGAATCTGACCATAAAAACCATATGGTAGTATAGCTTAGAGTCCTCTGAGCAAGAATGTGTTTTAAATAATATGATAGTCCCGGTATTAGCCAAGTTATTGGGAAAATACTAAATGTCTACGGACGCACGACCAGACAGACGGTTGTTCCTGCTTGTTTTTCATAACGTTAGTGGGGACACCGGCTTTGAAGGGAAGCATTGAGAAAATTCAAACTCGCTTGGGTAACAAGAGTATACGAGGGAAAAGGGGAGCGGTAGGAAAATGTAATCTAAAACGAAACATCTTTTTGTATTGGCATAACTAAAGCAGACTGGCCAATCGACTACCAGACGCAGAGTATGTTTGGAATTGTTTTTGTTTTTCAAAAACTGCATTTGAATTCTGGTAGTCGCAAGCTTTCGATTGGCCAGTGCTACTAAATATTAGCAAGAAGCTTTCACTATTCATTGCCAGTTGAACTACATTTTTCATTCAGATACGCTGAGAACAGCTGTGATAAATTTAAAATTAAATAACTAAATAAGTATTTCACAGTCTGGACGGAGCAGAAGAAACTGAGGCCACTTCTTTGCAAAGTCAGCGTCATTTGTTTATATTTCTTGATTTGTGGTAAGAATGCTTTATGAATTTAATATGTTTAATCCCATTACAAAAGTTAGATACTGCTATTGGGAAAAAGTGAAGGACGTGCCGGGAGCAGACATTGTTGAGTCCTCACGTTGAAATGTATCTAACTAATGTATGTTGTCATGATTATGTTTGAATATTATTGTAATAGAGTATATTAGTAAGCCTCCGTGTTCCATGAACACTGTTCAACATGCCTGACGCATTTATATTTAAAAAGAAAAAGAAGAGAAAAATATATAAAAGGAAATGTGGTTACCCCACATTATATTATTGAGGAAAACTATGTAAATGTACAGTGGCGTATCTGCCATAGGGACCTGAGGTGTTGTCACAGCAAGGTGGGAGTCATGAAAAACTAGGGGCGACTGCACCTGAAATGCACGCGAGGCTGACCCCATATCACAGTAGGGAAATAAATAATATCAAAAGTGATCAGATATAAAAGGCCAGGGTGTCCTTTTGTTGCAGAGGTTTTGTTTCCTGTTGCCAGCTGGTAACAGGAAACCTGAGGAGTGACGATAACGCCAAGAAGTCTCCGACAATTCTTATATGCTGTCAAGAGATAACAACAGGAGCTTGGGCGTGTGATGTGATATCGATATTTCTGCAACTACATACTATCTTATCATTCAACAAGAAACCCCAGGTGATATGTTAAGGACCTGGGTATATCTGACAGTTTCGTTTTAAATAAACACTGGTATTTCAAATCATACTCAGGAAGTTGATGGGGTATGATGATAATACAGCCCCTCATACACAGTGACTCTCCCTATTAGATGAATAAAGTGTAAGCTGTGAACATTCCAACAGGAAAGACATATATTAACTTTGTAGTTATTTGGGCAGATTGTCCACACAATTTTAGTTGATCTTTTCTGTAAACTATCTTGTCCTCATTTTCAAAGACCTGTCCAAAGATATGACTGGACAGGCAAAATAAATTGTAAAAAAAAATATCAAATTTAAAGAAAAAATTAACCACAGGTTTTTATTCACTTCCTCATAGAAACTTAACGTGTTTTTGTGTTGGGTACCATTATTTCATTTCTCCCCTAGACACTAGGTACATCATACACCAGACACTAGAGCCAAAATAGTGACCGTGTGAGATCTAGGGAGGTAGCGCTAGGTTCCCTGCACATAATTCATCATCATCATTTATAGAGTCAGGGGCCTACATGTGCTTGACCTCACACGGTAAATACATACACGGATTCCATTCTTTTAGGATACCATCATAACCTCCCCAGCAAAATCTAACTTTGCTACACCTGGTAAAATCTACTATATGATCCTGGAGCAGAGATTCAGACGCCTAGATGAGCCACAAATGGATGTGGTCCTGTGTAGCTTCCGAGCAAACCGAAGTACTCAAGACCGAATCTGCACACCCAGGCAGCTGAATGAAAATGCCCTTGAGTATAAAAGTGAGATGCATCTTTGTTTTTATGATCTGGAAAAAGCGTTTGACAGCGTCGCCTGGAAAGTTTTTACTTTCTTGGCAAGGAAGAACGTTACAGATTTTCTGGTTCATGCTGTACAGAGTATCAACAAGACTTGTAGAAATAATGAGATATGCCAATTTAAACATCGTCAGTTGTCACCATGTTTGAAAATAGATGTTATGATGGCAATTTCTCAATCCGTTGGTTTCTTTTTGTGGAACCAGACTGCCTGTAGGAACCTCAGAAGTAATAGGTCGCCTGCTACTTCCATGTACTTAACCATTTCTGGTGTTATGTCATCCTGTCCTACTGCTTTGTTCATCTTGGTTTTCTTCAGTGCTGCCTTTAGTTCTTCCATCTTGATGCCATCTTCGCCACCATTGGTTTCATCTTCTGTGATAGTGGTTATCAGTTTTGATGATTGACCTTGCTCCCCACTCCATTCCCTTGACCCCACTCTCACTGCACTCTCTACACCACCCCTGCTAATAGTATTATTTTGAGATTATTAACTGCTGCTGGTAGTATCGTTATGAGATGTGTAAGTGGTGCTAATAGTATAAGCATTTATCTTTATGTTGCTAGCAATATCATTGTGAGATGTGTGATTGTTGCTAGCAGTATCATTATAAGATATATGTTGCTAGCAGCATCATTATAAATTGTCTGACTACTGCTATTACTCTTATTATGAGATGTCTCACTGTTACTTGTAATATTATTATGGGATGCCTACAGCGTCATTATAAGATGTCTGACTGTAGCTAACAGTGTCATTATGAGCTGCCAGATTGTTGCTAGTAGTATCGTTGTGAGGTGCCTGACTGTTAGTAATATTATCATTATGAGATATCAGACGTCTTTATTATCCAAAATTAGCTTCTTTTGGTATTCTTAATACTGTTTTATAAAACCACATCTTTGTTGCAAGTGAATCACTATGGTGCAACATTTTTAAGAATGAAATTTTTGAGCATCAATTTTTGAGAAATAAAATGTAGAAAAATGACAAAGCGGGACACAAAACACACTAAATAAGACATAAATAAGTTATTTGCAAGGATTTCATGTACATTTGTTCTCGTAACATATATTACACTATAACAAAAGAATGAAAGTGAGCTGAGAATTTATTTTATGTACATTTTTCATCACAAAATTTACAAAGTGACCAAAAATAAAAATTACAAGAAGAAAAAAAGGTTCACTTTAGCAACAGTACAAAAGATCATACTGTATAAGAAATAAACTTTACTGACGATGACAACACTGAGGTCATATCTGATAAATTAGGCAGAAATTTTCTATTGAAATTTACCAAGCCTAACAGACTGCGAACTTGTTTTTTTTTTTTGTTTTTTTGTTCGAAGAATTTTAAGATTCGGGATTTTAGAGACAGCGGAATCCTCAGGTTTAAGAAACCCACCTCATACTTTATGACCAAGAAAATAAATTTCAGTAAATCTTATTCTGGTTTTGGAAGGTCGAGCAGTAATATTATAAAAACGTAAGGTATTCAACACAGAATGAATTCCGATCACATGTTCATCACAAGTCTGATGAAATAAACAATTATCATCTATATAAGTGATTAAAGTCAGTTTTAAAGCAAAAAAATGTACACATTTCTTCTTTTTTTTTTTTTTTTTTTTTTTTTACGCCCGCTAATACTCGAGGCGAAATCTCAGGTCATTCCTAATGTCTAACCTGACATTGATTTTACGTGAGTATCCCTTTTTTCCCGTACAGAGACAGGTGTCCCTCGCCATTCAGGCAAACACTCTCCGATTTCGAAGGCACCCATTGCAGCCGGGTCGGCTCAGGAGCCGCCAATCCCTGGCCGACGACACTCCTTCAAATGTCCTCACCAGGTCTCGAGTCAATCCAGTCCAATTCCCGGTCGACGAAAAATCCTCAAATGCCGTCGCCCGGGTTTGATGCCGAATCACCCGGTCGCCAGAGCGGCGCTGCAACCACCACGCCAGCGCGGCTCCACATTTCTTCTGAAAACAGATTTACTAAATACCAAAATAAAGCAGTAGTACGTAGCATATATATATATATATATATATATATTAACACATACAATGGTATTGAATCAGTTTTACAAATTAACGGTACACAACAGGAAACACGGGACGTTTCGGGTTTTTCCCTACGTCACCCACAGTTACAAACAGGAAACAAGGACAAGAAATATAGACGTGTAAAAGAAAAAGACATCAGACTGAAAAAACGGTAATTATATCTTAACAGAGATGAAGAGCAATAATTAAGCAGGAAAACTCTAAACCAAAAGAATAAATCTATACAAGAAATTAAACAATCAACGAAAATCAAAAGCAGAAAATGGAATATAACAACCTGAAGTCCTGCTATAAAACTCTATGATGGAAGAAAAGGGAAAGCTATGAACATTAATCTATAAATAAATAAATAAATAAATAAATAAATAAATAAATAAATAAATAAATATATATATATATATATATATATATATATATATATATATATATATATATATATATATATATATATATATATATATATATATATATATATATATATATATATATATATATATATATATATATATATATATATATATATATATTAGTAAAATCAATAAACTTAGTTTGTAGCAATGTAATGTGATTTAGCACTTGCAGTTATCAAACCATGAGGACTTTTAATGGCATATACAAGTTAAGTTTTGAGTTGCCGTACTTTAACGCATACTTTTCTATAAATTACATACTTAAAATTATATTGCAAAGAGCAACAAGTTAGTTGTAAAGCGATTTAATGTACAGTTTACCTGATGTGACAGATTTGATGAAAGAATAAAATATAATATTTAGAGGAAAATCTTCCCGACTGCACGTTGATTTCACTGTCTCACCTCGGGAATTAGTCCACCAGAAAACCTTACCTAAAAGAGAACTCTGGTGACACTAAACAGGATAATCTCTAGACGATAAATTCTCTATTCGTAATCCTTTATGATTATAAAACAACCATATCGATTGGAGGCCGACCTCTTTGCAACCTACGTTTTGCTGATGATATCGATCTGATAGCTGGATCAGAATCAGAACTTCAAGACCTTACCTCTAGACTGGAGAAAGTAACAAGAACATATGGAATGGAAATTAATATAGAAAAAGCAAGATATTGGTGAATAGCCATAAGAAAGATGTTCCGACCAACATTACGTTAAATGGGCAAACGTTAGAAGAAGTTAACACCTTTAAATATCTCGGGTCCACTATATGTAGTGAAGGAAGATCAAGTAAAGAAATCAAGACAAGACTTGAGATGGTCTCAGCTGCCATGACAAGACTGAATGTGATCTGGAAAAGTAACATCAGTTTTCCTGTGAAGATCAAATTATACAAATCACTTGTATTATCTATTCTCTTGTATGGGTGTGAGGGCTGGACACTCACTGCAGATACGGAGCGAAGGATTCAGGCTTTCGAGCATAAATGTTATAGAAGAATTTTGCGCATTTGCTATAAAGAGCACAAAACAAATGTCTATGTTAGAGAGAAGAAAAACACCTATGCAGGCCACCAAGAACCACTTTTGTCAGTAGTGAAACGTCGAAAGCTTGCCTGGTTTGGGCATGTAACTCGTCATGAAAATCCTGATATGATAACATCAAAGAATGGGCAGGACACGATTTTTTCCACACTTGTACGCATTGCTGAGGACAGAGAGCAGTGGAGGACCCTGTCTGCTGATGCTTCCACCATGGCACCCCTACGACCCATGACGGGTTACGGGTTGAGATGAGATGATGAATCCTACAAAGGACTATGTATAGTGCCCTGGATTTCTATAAGAATCTAGGGCACTAACTATGTATAGTACATAAAGTTGGATAACAGATTTGCTGCCCAGCTACATAAAAAAATATCCCGACCCAATAGTGTTTATTAAGGTAATTTCCTATCTTTCGTACCTTTTTGCTCCGCAGTGAATATATGTAGTTAGGTGTTGTTTCGTAGCGCTTAAGGTTGGGATTAGAGTTAGAATTAGGGTTAGTATTATGGTTAACACTAACCCTAACACAAACCCTAATCTTAACCCTAATCCTAACCCTAATTCTAACCCTAATCCTAACCCTAAGCGCTACGAAACAACACTTGACTATACATATTCACTGCGGAGCAAAAAGGTACGAAAGATAGGAAATTACCTTTATGAAATTATGGCTCTGCCCCCAGGATGTAGACTTTAATTACTAAAAAACTATACAACCCAATTAAATATTTAAAGTTTACGAAAACAGTTATAAAAAGTTTACGAAAATGAAGGTAGATTCTCACGTATATTTTGAATTTACAAAATGATGATAGGTTTCATCAAATCCACCAACTATCTGCTTTCATCCACACGAATAATTTATTAGACTTTCCCTGACCTCCACCAGTTCAAGAAATAAACAAACAATAAAAATGAAGAATAAAAAAAAAACCAATTTAAAAAAAACAAAAAAAAAACAAACTAAAATGAAGTCTCTCACAACTTGTCTGCTGCCAACAAGGTGAAAATGGGGTGATAAAGCTCTGGTGTTTCAGTGATTACATAACATCCACCAACTATCTGTCATCATTGATACAAGCACCCCATCAGGCTACCCCTTTTTACTCACGCCATCTTTGATCCTTAAATATTTATTAATGTTTGTTCTTGTTATATTCTGTTTAACCATATTGTGCAATTCTCTAGGTCTATATATTCTTACCATCTGTTCCACAGTTATGGAGGAATTGTATGGCTGTAAATAATCTGGAGTTGGGTTGGCCACGTCCTCAGAACGGACCCTGATCCCATTACAAGCACAGCTATGCTATGGACACCCGAAGGAAAGCGAAAGAGAGGCCGACCAAAAACAACCTGGCGAAGAACAGTGGAAGCCGAGATGCAAAGAATGAACCCAAGCTGGGGCACTGTACGAAGGATGGCCACCGACTGAACAAAGTGGAATCATTTTGTTGCTACCCTACAAGATGCCACCAGGCGTGATGGCCACTGACTGCTTTGATGGTCGGTGGCTATGGATCAAAGAAGAAAGAAGAAGAAGAAATAATCTGATATTAGTTTTCTCTGTTGTTCATAACAAAAGAAAGCAACAGTATATACGAAATCTTGGTTAAAGTCGAAATGTATATCGTACGATTGTTTGCAATGCGATACTTTTTCGTTAACAGCGAAGCCAAGTACAAAGTAAACGATCTTTACAATAAGAACTCGCTGGCACTATAGCTGAACATTACCTGTTCTCTTGCACCCAATACTAAAAACATAAGGGTTCCTCTGCTTGATCCTGGTAAGTACTGAGTTTGATTTCCCCACCATGAAATTGCAGTTGTCACTAGCAAAGCGTATGCAATTTGTCCATGGAATATGACATTTTGTGAACAGATATCAACGTTACTGAATATCACCTCACTGGTTCCACCACTGCATACAGGCATGTCCAACAATCTCGTTCTTGGTCCCAATCCTTCAAAAACTCTCACCATAATAGCTAACCTCATCTCTGTTTTCTTGTCATTTGACTCATCAACCATTAATGAGAAGGGTGTTTCCCTGCACAGCTTTATCACTGGTTCTGTTGCAGATGGAGCCAGGCAGTTTTTAATGATAGTGTCTTGGTCCTCTTTGACTGGAACTTTCTGACAATATCACTGTCAGGAAAGATTACAGGCGCCAAGTCACAAAAGTGATCAGCAACAGATGCAGTTAAGTTATGCTGGGCAATGAAATTGGCAAATAAAACTTCAGCCTTTGTAATGCCTTCCTCTTCCTGCTTTGGCTGAGCAAAAAAGGTCTTAATAGATGCTCCCTTCTTCATTGCGAACATTTGTTCATGCAATTTCAATTTAAAATGTACTTTCAGCATATAATCCTGAAGCTACTACTTTAATATCTTTGCTGCATAATCTACAAAAAGCATGGGTTGATCCTAACTTGGATGCATCTACAATGCCAGGGAAGAGTCTAACCCAATCGGCCTGAAACTTACCATGACCTGCAAGCTTATGTTTCTTTGAATTAGGCTCAGCCATCATTCAATGGATGAAATGTTTCAACTAATAATCTTTGTAGATGAAGAGAATGATTAAATAGTACAACGAAGCACAGCTAACAACAAACAATAATTATAAACAGAAAATGAATCTAGGAAGAAAAAAAACGTGCTACCAAAATTTATAAAATTATTATTAAAAGTTGCTAGAAGAGTGATAATAGATCGCCACTTTATTGAAAAACAAAGCAGCAAAGTTTATGCACAAACTTTATTTCTAGTCATGAAGGGCCTACACAGAATGTTATGAGATTAATTTATTGGAAATATTTAAATGATCAAAATATAACTGGAAAGATTAACTCTTACTATCCGGCAAGCTCTGTGAAGTGGCGCGGGTTTAGTACCAATTTTACGGCTCGCCAGTTCAAGTGGCGCGCGACGGTAACGATAGCTAAACTAGCGCCTAAAAACGCGGTTTTAGCTCCCGTATAGTAAGAGTTAAGAGAACGCTAAAAAAAAATGCAACGAAGCAAGGCATACAGTTAACAGCAAAAAATTAACCAAATTATGAACAGAATATCAAATCTAGGAAGAAAAACGTAGCACCAAAAATTTACAAAATTATTATTTAACCCTTTCGCAACGACAGGTTTTTCATTCCAAATGACAACACCATTTTCAGCTTAGTTTGTTCCCCTGAACGACAGGATAATTGTAATTTTAGGGGTCATATTTTTAATTTGACTGTAAACAGTTTATCGTAAAAGGAAACCCATTAAAAGTATATATATTATGAAAGAGCATAAAACAAAGTTTCAGAATATGCTAATCAAGGCCAACATAAGTCAAGGTCACAGGGTACGTACATAAATGAAAATTGAGAAAAAAATAAACAAAAATTATTTGTATGAGCCACAAAAGCTTTGTTGTTTTCATTTTATTATGATAAAAGAACGTGGAAACACTGCTGACACTTGTTTTCTTGAGTTTGCTTACATTTTTACAGTTACAGGTTCGGCTGAGTGTGGTAAGTTTCAAAGCATTCCCCAAGGCGCAAACCCGGCTTGCTGTTTGTCTCATTCACTATTAGTATCTAAAAGTTTTCATTCAGAAACTCATTCATGAAATCATGGCATTCACAATCAGTATGATCAAAGAGTAGACCAGACTGTGCTATAAACTCAGGCTGGGCAGCATGGTTCTCTTGTCTCCTTCATGACTTACATTTGCATCTACATTATTTTCTTCCCCTGCCTCTGGTTACAAGGGTCTTTTAGGTGACATTCTTCCTCATCAATTTTTTTATTCCATGGTCTAGATTTCGACATTTTCTTTCCTTGTTTAGGTGCAGATCTTGTTTTCACTGCCTTTCCTTTCACTGATGAATTATTTTGATCTAAACTGAGTGAACTAGATCTAGATTGAATGTTACTACTAACACTATCAATCACTTTCCTCGTTTTAGCAAGCCTTTCACTGTCATTCACTTTCCTCATTTTAGCAAGCCGTTCACTATCACTTTGCTCCAACTCTAAATCTACATCAGTCTGATTCTGAACTAGACTACACATACTCTGAATCTGAGTAATCTTTACCTTTAATGCCGTCGAGTATGTACGAGGGGCGTTCAGAAAGTAATGCACCACATCGTTTTTCTCAGGAGCTGTTTATTCAAAAAGCATAAAATTTATACACAATATACATGGATATGTCTTGTAAACATCGGTATTATTCAACATAATCCCCGTCAACTTGTACGGCTTTATGCCAGCGCGAAACAAGTGCATGTATTCCTAGCCCGTACCAGATTTTGTCTTGATCATGTAGCCATTTCTTCGCTGCATGAATCACTCCATCATCTCCAAACCTTGTCCCACGGAGTTCATCTTCAAGTGTACCAAATAGATGAAAATCAGAGGGTGCCAAATTGGGACTATAGGGTGGATGGGGTAGTACAGTCCAACCCAATTTGGCGATTGCTTCCCGTGTTGCCAGACTTGTGTGAGGTCGCGCATTGTCGTGAAGGAGAAGCAGGTCTGCTGGATTCTTGTGCGGTCGAACTCTGCGAAAACGTTGATTGAGTTTTATCAATGTCTTAATGTATGCTTGCGAATTGATTGTCTCGCCTCTTGGCATAACGTCCACAAGAATCACACCTTCAATGTCCCAAAAGACAGTGATCATGACCTTTCCATCTGAAGGAATTGTCTTGAATTTCTTTCTTTGTGGTGATTGCGGATGATGCCACTCCATTGACTGTCTTTTTGTCTCAGGTTCAAAATGATGTGCCCAGGTTTCGTCACCTGTAACGATCTTAGCCAAAAAGTTCTCTCTATCAGCATTGAAATGCTCCAACAATTCAGAAGAAATTGCTTTCCTTTGCAATCGGTGGTCATTTGTGAGACTTCGAGGAACCCATCTTGCGCAAACATTAGAAAATCAGAGAGTTTTTATAACTGCATTTGCACTACCAATGCTGACTGAGCATTGGTAAGACCAATTCTTGAGTAGTGATTCACCTATCAGTAAGAATAATGCCCTCAGTGCATTTCAATATTTCTGCATTGGTGGCTGTGGCAGGACGTCCACAGCGCGGCCGATCAAGCAGCTCCGTATCTCTACTTCCTGATTCTTTGATTCTCTGAACCCAGCGACTGACTGTACTCCTGTTGACTGCAAAACTTCCATACACATCACATAGACGCTTGTGAATGTTAAAAACAGTTTCCTTCTCTGCAACGAGAAATTCTATCACAATTCGCTGTTTATAACGCAAGTTGCTAACACGCTCCATTTCAACGGTTTAGGGCAGCCGTATTATTTGGCCGGTTGCGGTGCAATTTGGTACACACAATTGGCACATGCCATATTTGAAGTGTGCAAAATTTCATGCTTCTATCTTCATTATTAGCTAAGAAAAACGATGTGGTGCATTACTTTCAGAACGCCCCTCGAATAATATGTGTATTGAGTTAGGATTAGGTTTAGTGTAAACCTAACCCTAACTCTAAATGGTACGAAAATACACATATTATACATACTCGATGGCACTAAAGGTAAAAATTACCATAATCTCACTAAAAAGAATTGCCAGAATCATTCAAGTTGAATAAATTCAACTCAAACAAGAATTTTCGTGCTCTTTTTACACCAGATGTTTATGGTTCGGCAGCGTCCATGTTTGTGAACTTTCGCTTTTGTAAAATCGCTATTATCAGTTCTACTGTATTCGCTAGCAGTAAAATATTTTGTTCGTTTCAAGCTTAGTAGGCCAGATTTTTCAATGCTGAATCCGATTATGCCCAGCAATTGCCGATATGCTTGTAAACAGAAGAGTTCTGGTGCTTTTAAAATATGACATACAGCGTACGTCTTATAGGTGTATGGGAATGAAATATCGCGCTACTTCCGTGATGTACTCCATACGGCACAGCAATAAAATTTGTAAAGATTTATGCCGTACGGCATACATCATACTGGTGCTGAAAGGGTTAAGAGTTGGTAGCCTAGACCAGTGATAATAGATTGCCACTTTATTAAAAAATAAAGCAGCGAATGTTGATTTCTGGAATAAAGTACAACTCAATGCAAATACACTTTTTTTCTACTTTTGTAGGGCCCACACAGAATAATAATAATAAATTCTTTAAGCACCAAACACGGCGCATAAGGCAGAAACCAGTGCTCTCCAGGTTGTTCGTTGTGACGCCACTCCTCTTAGCTCTTGCACATTGTTTAATCCCAACGTTCTTCCTTCTCTTATTATTGTTCTTCTGAGTGTTTCTTTTGGTCTTCCTTTTTTCCTCTTACCCTCAGGAACCCAAGTGAATGCCTGCAATGGTATTCTGTTGTTTAGCATTCGTAGGACATGACCGATATATGACCATCGTCTTTTCCTTATATAGTTGGAGACATATTTCTGCCTAGAGTCTTCTCTTATTTGTCAATTTGTCTTGAATTCTTTCCAACTGATGTTCATGAGTTTTCTAAGACATTTGTTCTTGAATGTATTCAGCTTGTTCTCCAATGATTTTGTTATTTTCCAACTCTCACAGCCGTATGTTAACACTGAGATAACATTTGAATTAAACAGACGAAGCTTGGTATGTATATTCAATGATCGTAATTTCCAAATGTTAGATAATCTATTGAAGGCGCTAGCTGCCAATGCAATGCTAGTATGAATTTCTCTTTTTGTGTCACCATCCTGAGTCATTTTACTGCCTAAATAATTGAAACTTTCAACTTTCTGTAGTTTTTTCCCGTTCAGGATGATATTAAAGGTCTCGTTAGAAAAGTTTATAACTTTAGTTTTAGAGGCATTTATTTGGAGACCTATTTTAACCGAAAGATGACACAAATTATTTACTGCTTCTTGGGATTGTCTGGGTGTTGAACTTAAGAATGCTAAATCATCTGCGAAATCCAGGTCCCCCAGGAATTTTCCATTTGTCCATTTTATACCTAATTTTTCATTGTGGGTATAGTTTCTCATAACCCAATCAATAGCTATTCCAAAAAGTAGTGGTGACATAATACAGCCTTGTTTCACCCCTGTTTCTACTGTAAACCATTCTGTATTCCCTTTATTTGTTCTAACACAACATCTTGCATTGTCATATAGCGCTTTGATTATATTCACATATTTTGTTGGAAAACCATAGATTGTAAGTATCTTCCACAATGATGGGCGGTGCAGACTATCAAAGGCTTTTTGAAAATCGACGAAGGTGATAATAAGTGGCGATTGCATTTCCACACAGAATATTATGATATTAATTTATTATAAACATTTAAATGGTCAAAATATAACTGGAAAGATTAAGAGAACAACAAAAATTAATATACAACAAAGCAAGGCAAACAGCTAACTGCAAAAAATAAAAAATTAACCAAATTATGAACAGAATATCAAATCTAGGAAGGAAAAACATACACCAACAATTTACAACATTACTATTGAAAAGTTGGTAGTCTAGATCAGTGATAATAGATCGCCACTTTATTAAAAAATAAAGCAGTGAATCTCGACCGCTGGGATAAAGTAGGCCTACTCAACGCAAACAAACTTTTTCTTCTAGTTATATATTGCCTACACAGAATATTATGACATTAATTTATCAGAAATATATTGAAGGGCAAGATATAACTGCAAAGATTAAGACATCAATTAAATTGCAACAAAGCAAAAACAACAGCAATATTTAAGCAAGTTATAAGTACTTAGCTTTTTTTAAACAAAATGGTGTCAAAGTGTCGTGACAAGCATGGTCGTTGATAACAGGTAACTTTAATAATGCGTCATGTCACACTGAAAACTGAAAGTGTGTGAGGCTGAATTCAAAGCTTTTGCCAAATTGTTGGGTATAAAAGAATTTGACAAAATAGCTGTGAAAGACCTCAGTTTAAAAACAGACGCAGAGATTCCCGTAATTTAAAAAAAAAAAAACTTGGTTTAAAATAAAAACCTGGGCTAGAAAATATTTTGTGATTTAAAATTTAAAAAAAACTTGGGTTGGAAAATATTTTTAGAATTATTTTTAATTTTTTTTTTGGGGGGGGGGGGGGGGGGATCCGTACAACGAGTCTGTGTAGCTGTACCCTGCTAAAAGTATTTTTTAAAATGTACATTGTACAAAAAATTCATACAGGTTGACAGGTATGCTTTTTGATCCCTACTCTCTTAGCCAGACTGCAGTGATGCACTTGGCGGTGGAGTAAGGTCTTAGTCAGCTCTGGTTCGCTGTTCTGCTACAAGCAGTCAAGCTATGGGTCACTGACTGCATTCTCTATTGCTGCATCTTTGTGTCCCTTCACTTTGTGTCCCTTCTCCCTTATAGAAGATTTCCTGGACATATATCGTAGTGTGCAAGTATTGATTATAATTAGGAACTGTCACATCATCTCGGGTGCAAAACGCAGAGATAATTTTAAACAAAATTATTATTTTTTTTTTTTAAAGCTTTTGGTTTATAGTTTAATAGTTATTTATTTGTCATAATTTTTGTATAAAGAGCCAGACCCTGAAATATATTAAATGTTCAACTTACTAACGGACTGATTCATGTATTGATTGACAGACTGATTGATGTATTGACTGACAGAGTAAATGACTGATGTACTTTTTATGGTTGTCTGATAGACTGAGTGATAAATAGGCCTGACAAAACACAATAAAAACTGATTTTTTGGTATTTTTATCGTCAAAGGCTCTACACATCATCTTTGCTTGTTTGTGTCATGTACCATCTGTATTCAAGATAACTAAGGTGCAGTCTTCAGTTTGAAGGTAAAATGTCTTAAGGTAATGTTAGGAGTGCTGGTGTAGTATTCCTGTAATAAGTCATTGGGTTCTCTTTAGGTGTAACTCCTGTCAGTAAATAAATGGTGGCCTGTACCCAAAGGCTGTTTTGGGGACTGAAAAATCTTTAGAGCTTGCCCACTGTTTAAATCCATTTAAGGATCATATGATAAATATGAAACAAATGAAATGAACATGTTCACCACATATCCAGTTGCTGAATCACATAAAACAAAGATGTTTATGTGATAACTTCTTGGTTTATGTGGATTATGTTGCTTGTATTACCTAAGTCTGTATCATCCAAACTGAGATTTTGGAATGAGTGAAAGGCATTCTGAAATTTTTGTAACAAAATGTTCATAAATGGTTCAGTCTTTTCTTTTCCTTGTGAATATCATCAGAGACATGTAGTATAACATGAAATAATGCTTTATTTCTGTTTCTTGCAAACATGTGATGAAACCAAGATGTATACAGTTCTGCAGATGTAGACCAGTAGTCACGAATAAATGGTTTCTTCTGAAGCCCAATATTTATTAGGACAGCAGTAAAGTTATACAGTTCAGGGCATGTGATTGGTCCATCTAGCATACATTATATATTGTTTCAAAGGATTATTCTGAATACATTTGAGTTTGGCATAATAACTGATGCACTGTCACATGTAACCTTAGTTTTATCAGTAAATAAAACATTGTATCATTTCAATGGGGTTGACAGGTCAAGGCCCTTAGTCACACCTTTTCTTCTTCTTCTTCCTCGTTCGTCCTGAAAAGGACATTGGTTGCTTTGTGTCTGTTTATGCCAGAGCTGTGATATCTGCGCCTTTCAGCCGAAACATCTGACTTCAGCACGGCATTTGTTGGGACCGGGGTTGCCTTCCCTCTTTGATCCCTACTCTCTCAGCCAGACTGCAGTGATGCAGCTTGTTTCTAGGACCACCATGTGGAGGTGGAGTAGGGTCTTGGTCAGCTCTGGTTCGCTGAACCTGATGCAAGCAGTGAAGCTATGGGTCGCTGACTGCATTCTCTATTGCTGCATCTTTGGGTCCCAGTCACACCTTTTGACAAAGATGAAATTTATTCTTTGTCATGCCTTTGACAATTTCTATCCACTCTGAGACATCTTGTAAGACTTGACTTGACCTCTCAACTTGTAGCTGTACTGTTAACTTTACTGGTTGTTTGAATTGGGTTTTTATCCTTTCCTTTCCCTTTACTGGCAGAAAGTTTAACAGTTGTTATGGTACCTCATACCTGTTCCTTCAGCAGCTCAGTATCCCCATCAGAATAATCACTTTCATGAATATTCTAACATGAAGTCTTGACAAAGTCTTCATCTGAATTACTAAGACTAACAGAAAAACTACTGTCGCTTTACTCTCTTCTGTTCACTGAGAAATAAGCATCCTTTCTTGATCAGCTTATAGCCAGTGATAAGAAAATGTATCTCTTGCCATTGTTCATAAACAGATGATAAGCAGGGCTAGTAATGAAAATAAAGAAGTATAAAATTTCAGCTCTATAAATTTTGTTTCCCCCGTTCCCAAACGTTAACACACTTATGCAAGTGTACAAGGGGATTGACATAAGTCTTGGGCCTGACCATGAAGAAGTCACAGGAGGAAGATGAAACTTGGCACCTTTAAAGTACATCATATTTGCACTGAATGTGTGAAGTACGCATTTGTTTCTTCAATGGGTTTTGAAGCTATGGTGCATGGTGCAATGTACCCTATTGACCGGATCTGCTGCTCCAAAGATTTGACAAAACAATGGAAAAGAAGGAGGCCAGAGCTGTGATAAAATTTCTGATGTTTCAGGAAAAAACACCTACAGAAATACCAGGGAGATGGAACCAGTGTTTCGTGATTCTTGTCCTTCATATCATCATCATCATGTGACGTATTCTTTTCAGAACGTTGTCCCCATTACAGCTGCTCTGAACGCATCACGATTCTGGGCAAGTCGGCCTGCATCAGCCAAAGACAAGTTCAGACTCTCTGTGATGTCCTGGGTCCACTGTCGTCTAGGTCGACCCCTTCCCCTTTTTCCAGGGACCATGCCTTCCATCACTGTTTTTTCCAGACTATTATGTCTTTTTATATGACCGAAAAATTTCAGCTTCCTTATTGCGATGGTATTTAGGAGCCAATGTTCCTGTACGTTTAGTGAGTGCAGTATTTCTCTGTTGGTCTTTTTTTCTGTCCAGGGTATTCTCAACATCCTTCTGTAGCATTTCATTTCGAATGATGTAATCTTTTTTGCAACTGTTTTATTTAGTGTCCAAGTCTCGCAGCCGTATGTTGCTACTGGGAATATACATGCTCTGATCAGTTGTAACTTTGTTTCTTTGCTTGTGCCTTGCCATAGGTTTTTCATCTGTATTAGTTTATGTGAAGCAATTGCAAGTCTTCTTTTAATTTCTACTGCACAGTCGCCAGAGCTGTTAAGGATTGATCCTAAGTATTCGAATTCATTGACACTTTCCAGTTCTTCGTTATCAATTTCAATTTCTGGTTTGGTCTTTACTTTGTCTGTTGTCAATACTTTGGTCTTCTTGGTGTTTAGGTATAGATTCTGGGCCTCGCTGTGTTTTTTGGTGGACAGAAGTAATTGTTCAAGTCCTTCTGGGTTGGTCGATAGGAGGACTGTGTCATCAGCATATCTGATTTCCGGGATCTGGTACCCGCCGATGTTAAATGAGTCAAACTCTGTGTGTTCTTGGTCATCTCGTACGTTTCTCATGATCTGTCCATGTTCTTGCACATCCTAACACTGCCCGCAAGACATCGGAGGTTTGGAGAGTGGCCTTCTCTGCTTTTTTGAGCCGGGGTGGGCTCCCCGAGCAAGTCTCGATGGGGATCGGGACGTGTCCACGCGCCAGTGGGCCCAGCATCGGCCACATCTGTTGGAGGACTTGCTCTGCCAGGTTTGAGTTAGTAAATTCCAACTTTGTCATCTTCTTGGCATTGTGATGCTGGGGTGCCTGTGGATTTCCTAACGCCCCGGGTAGAAGCCAGAAGTGTACTGTGCCAGCTCTGGGGGAGATAAAGGGGGTGTTTCTGCGTCTCCTTGTGATACGTAGCCAAGGTAGGGCTCACAGTGCTCTTTCCCCGCCACCAAATTGCCTGCTGGTTACGCCGAGTTCTCCGAGGCTCTAGGCATGTGACCAAGAGTTGAAGGCAATAGGATCGTCACGTCCTGAGTCTCTGTGCCTGTACGATGGGTTCCGATCTTCAGGGAGCAGTCCACACTCGTTCCCACTCCCAAGACTTGTTCAGTATCCATCTGGCTCCTTCCCACCCACAGAGGGCGTGTACGGTGTAGTGCACCGGTTTTATTATCGAGGTTTGCTCCTCTAGATCCGTTGTGTTTAGCCTGAGGATTCGCACCCTCAGTTACCAGGACTACCTCGAGGAGGGTGTGGCTCTTCACCACGCACAACGATCTTGGGGTATGAGAGGTTTTGCTAGGCCAAGAGACTAACACCGCAATGGTCGCTCCTTTCATGAACAGAATTCACTAGGCCTAGGGTGAAGCAAGGGGGGAAACCCACTACCCACAACACCAGCACATCATACCCCCTGTCTGTAGACTTTGCCCCATTTCTCATGATATTCTCGGCATAAATGTTAAACAGGTAAGGGGAAAGGGTACAGCCTTGTCTTACTCCTTTCTGTACTTCAAACCATTCTGATGTTTCCTCCTCTATTCTTACGGCTGCCTGTTGTTCTTGGTACAGTAGTGCGATGAGTTGTATAAGGTGGTTTGGAAATCCCATATTGTCCTTCATATACTTCGGTAAAAAAAAAACTGGTGTCAACAGTTTAAGTGCGGCCGCTCAAATATTGCTGATCTGCTAAGATCTGGTAGACCAGCCTCAGAGTGCAATGATAAAAATGCAACAAGAGTGAAGAAAATCATTGACCAGGATAAAAAAATGGCAATTGTGGAGATAGCTCATAGAGTAAAACTAAATGAAAGAACTGTATTAGAGCAGCACCTGGTCTGAGTTTTACTGGATCCAGAGGGCTGGCATCAGACTCCTTGTCTACGATATCGACCAGTGGTGTATGTCAAGATAACTGAGAAGCAAGCGAGCAGAGGAGACAGTTTTCCTGCCGCCGACACCTAAGTTAAGATTTCATCAGCCAGAGCAGCTCCCCCTTATATAATCCACTCTAAAATTGACTGTAATAATAAATCAAGAGGGACAGTATTGTTTTACAAAATAAAAGAACTGTGATCCCTTCAAGATTATTTCCACCATTAACAAACACATGAAGTCGTGATGACAAACAACAACATAGCTTCAAAAGCCAGTATTACCTCTTAATACCAGAGCATAACACTACACACATATTGTAATAATATTATATGTCAAGACAAAGATCCTTTGTATAATTTGTGTACATAGAAATTGCATTTACATTTGATTGTGATTCCTGATTCACTCTGTAGTTGGATCAGGATATCTATTCTTGAAAGAAATTAATACATAATTTAAACGTTAACACTTGACTTAATTAAGCTAGTCTTCTAGAGTGTTATATGTATGTGCTTGTCATAGTGTGGTACAGTGTTGTGAATCTTAAATAAAGTATCTATATGTTGTTGTTGTGAACTTACACTTCATCATTATCATAACCCTAGACATTCAATGTAGTCATCACTATCTTCCAGAATAAGTCTGACTGAGGTCTAAATGTGGTAGCAAAGTAAGGTCATCTGTAACACACCACACTTATTAGATACAGATACCTTCACAGCTGATCTCAGTCAGTACACTAAGTCCCCTATAAATATTTACATAATCCCAACTCACCACAAAGGCAAAAAAAAAATTGTTACGTTTGTTGTAAATTTATGCATCTGAGAACACACCCCCCTACTTTACATTTATTCCTGTGAAAACATACTCCCTACTTTACATCTATTCCTGTGAGAACAAACCCTCTACTTTACATTTATTCCTGTGAGAACACACCCCCTACATGTATTCCTGTGAGAAGACACCCCATACTTTACATTTATTCCTGTGAGAACACTAGTGTTCAATTATGTGAGGTCCTCATTAGTGCTTCTCTAACATAAAATGTGACTACACTGTACCTGTTCTTCTTCTTCTTTGATCCTTAGCCGCCGACCATCAAAGCAGTCTGTGGCAACAACAAATTGATTCCATTTTGCTCAGTCGGTGGTATCCTTCATACAGTGCCCCAACTCTGGTTCATTCTTTGCATCTCAGCCTCCACAGTCCTCTGCCAGGTTGTTTTTGGTCGGCCTCTCTTTCGTTTTCCTTCAGGGGTCCAAAGCATAGCTGTTCTTGTGATGGTATCGGGGTTTCTTCTGAGGACATGGCCAATCCAGCTCCAGCGTCTGCCAGCTATGATGGTGTGCATGTCCTCTTGCTTGCTCCGAGTAAGCAGATCTTGGTTGGTGATGGTATTCGGCCAAAAGATTCGGTGAATGTTTCTTAGGCATGTTGTGTGAAAAGAGGACAATTTCGACATTTCCTTCTCTGTAACTCTCCAGCATTCTGCACCATAGAGAAGCACAGAAAACACACAGCTCTGATATAATCTTAACTTTGTGCTTGTGCTGTATTGAGAGGACTTCCAGATGTTGTTTAGGCTAAAAAAAGGCTGTTCTTGCCTTATTCATTCTGATGTTGATGTCTTTGCCTGCCCCGCCGTCTGGTGTTACTATGCATCCTAGGTATGTGAAGGTGTCTGTCTGTACCAGTTGCTGATTCCTTACTGATATGGGCTCAGGGTTGCTCACATTGAGCGTCATGACCTCTGATTTTTTTAAATTGATGTTCAAGCCCACCTGCTGGCTAAACTTATTAAGTCTATCCATTTTTTCCTGGATGTGTTGATGTGAATGTTCTAGTAGTGCAATGTCATCTGCATATTCCAGATCTTCCAATGTAGAAAATGTAGTCCATCTTATTCCTCTTGGACTGCCCTCTGTTGTCTGGTGCATCACCCAGTTTATGACTGTTAAAAATAGAGTGGTTGATAAGGGGCATCCCTGTTGTACTCCTGTCTTCACCTCAAAGGTTAGATTGCTCTGCCCAACACTACACGTAAAGTTGGCATAGAGGCTTTTTATAATTGACACTATGCAGCTTGGAATTCCATAAGCCCTCAGTATTTTCCATAAACTGTCCCTGTGTATGCTGTCAAAAGCCTTTTCAAAATCAACGAAATTAATGTACAGCTGTCTTTGCCATTCTGAGCACTGCTCTATAATGTTCCTGAGAGTGAATATATGATCTACACATCTTCTGTTCTTTCTAAATCCTGCTTGTTCTTTCCTCAGTTTGTGGTCTACTGCTTTTGAAATTCTCTGTATAATTATCCTGCCTAGTATTTTGCTGGGAACTGAGAGAAGAGTGATTCCTCTCCAATTATTGCAGTCTGCAAGATCTCCCTTCTTGGGCAATTTTACAATTATTCCTTTGTTCCACTCTGATGGTGTTGTCCCCGTTTTCCAGACTTGTGCAAATAGTGGCTCTAATAGTTCTGCTGCTAGCTCAGGGTCTGTCTTAAATAGCTCTGCATTTAAGTTATCATGGCCCGGAGCTTTGCCGTTCTTTAACCCTTTGATTGCTGTGATGATTTCTTCTTTTCGTGGAATGTCTGTATTTATATCTAGATCGTTTTCAGCCTCAGGAACATTCAATTGTGTCTCTGGTGGTTCCTTGTTCAGAGTTTCTCTGAAGTGCTCTGCCCATCTTGTTTCCTATCCTCTGCTGTCGTGATGAGATTTCCTTGCTTATCTCTTACTAATGTAATGTAGTTTGCACCTCGTTTTCCGCTGATGAATTTAGTTATTTTGTATACTGTGCTTTGTTCATTTCTCAGTGCTGCCTCTTCTGCCTGTCTTGCAAGATCGTCTATGAAATTCCTTTTGTTGGCTCGGGTTTGGCATTTAACTTCCTTATCCAGCTGACTGTACCGTTCGCTATATAGTTGCTTTAACCTGGGGGACTTCGCTTCTGTTTTCTTTCTTTTCATTTCCTTTCTCAGTGTTATGGTGTTTAATGTTTCTACACTGTACCTCATAAGGAGGTAAAAGGTAAGGAACGGAAGAGATCTATTGCAGATAAAATGAAATAAGGTGGCTAAATGGGAAAATTTATATCAAATTATTTTCATTTATTTCATTATTCTGTGATAGAATTTATGATAGGAAACTCTATACAGAGAAATACAACAAGAGGCAATCTGATCATCAGAAGAGGTTTCCCCGTCAAGTGTTTTTGGCCCCTTACACTCTAAGGGTCATGGCTCTCAAGTGTCTCGAATCCTTACTGGTGTGATGTTTGTGAAACAAAATGTATTCAGTATATTGTTTGGTCCTTGGTGCTGACTGACAAAGCAATCAGTGACCAACATGTCTGGTGGCACCTTGTGGGGGCAACAACAAACTGTCTCTACTTTGGTCCTTAATGCTGACTGACAAAGCAATCAGTGACCAACATGTCTGGTTCTTGGTTAGTGATGATGTTTAGCCAGAAAATTTGAAATATTTTCCTTAGGCAAATTACTCAGAGTAGTGGTCTACAATTACATGAAAGGATACAATGCAAGGGAAGTGTAATGTTTGTGATGAAGCATTTTATGTAATATAGTTTAATAATAATAATAATAATAATAAATTCTTTAAACACCAAACACGGCGCATAAGGCAGAAACCAGTGCTCTCCAGGTTGTTCGTTGTGACGCCACTCCTCTTAGCTCTTGCACATTATTTAGGCCCAACGTTCTTCCTTCTCTTATTATTGTTCTTCTGAGTGTTAATATAGTTTACAGAAACATAAATGAATGCATACAGGAGAGATACCCTACAGGTGTATGATGTTTGTGGTGGAGCATTTACTGTTGGAGAAAAACTACAAAAACATAAGAGAATGTGTACATGAGAGATACCTTATAGTGTAATGTTTGTGGTGCATCATTTCCTGAGACAAGTAACTTACAAAAATATAATTGAATACATAAAGTAGAAGGCCTTACACGTGTGATGTCTGTGAGGCAGCATTTACCCGTAGAGGTTGCCTACAAAATGTTATAAGAACACATACAGGAGAAAGCCTTACAATTGTAACATTTTTTGGTTCAGAATTTACACACAGAAATATTCCACACAAAAAAAAAAAATAAAAGAATATATACAGGAGAGAAACCTTACATGTGTATGATGTTTGTGGTGCAGCATTTATGTGATTGGTAGTCTACAAAATTATAAATGAGTACATACAGGAGAGAAGCCTTACAAATGGGATGTTTGTACTGCAGAATTTACTCACAGTGACAGCCTACAATTACATAAAAGAATACAGATGAAGATCTTTGCACATGTGATATTTGTGATGCAGCATTTACTGTGAGACATAGCCTAAATATGCATAAAATAATACATGCAGGAGTGAAGCCTTACAAGTGTGATGTTTATGGTGCAGCAATTACACACGACTGTTTATGCATTCTAAAAAGTCACTACTTTAGTTATACACCTTTTCTCTTGATCTGAAGGCAATAAATCTTTTTAACTGGCTAACACAGCATCATTGGAAAATATCAGCTGACTTTGGCTTGAAAAATCATGAAATTTAAACCCGTTTCAATGAATTCCTGATAAGTGTTGGACTAAAATAATTTCATAGAAATTAACTTCAGACAAAATATTATCTTTATGTGGATTTTCATTGTTTTATTACATTATTTTGCTTTGTAACAGCTGTTCTAAAACATCATCATCATTAGAGTTGTTTAGACAAAAGTATCAGACAGTTAATTAACCTTATATGTTGTATGTACCATTGTTTAGACAAACTATATCAGACAGTTAATTAGCCTTATATGTTTCAGACAGTTAATTAGCCTTATATGTTGTATGTACCATTGTTTAGACAAACTATATCAGACAGTTAATTAGCCTTATATGTTTCAGACAGTTAATTAGCCTTATATGTTGTATGTACCATTGTTTAGACAAACTAAATCAGACAGTTAATTAGCCTTATATGTTTCAGACAGTTAATTAGCCTTATATGTTGTATATACCATTGTTTAGACAAACTATATCAGACAGTTAATTAGCCTTATATGTTTCAGACAGTTAATTAGCCTTATATGTTGTATATACCATTGTTTAGACAAACTATATCAGACAGTTAATTAGCCTTATATGTTGTATGTACCATTGTTTAGACAAACTATATCAGACAGTTAATTAGCCTTATATGTTGTATGTACCATTGTTTAGACAAACTATATCAGACAGTTAATTAGCCTTATATGTTTCAGACAGTTAATTAGCCTTATATGTTGTATATACCATTGTTTAGACAAACTATATCAGACAGTTAATTAGCCTTATATGTTGTATGTACCATTGTTTAGACAAACTATATCAGACAGTTAATTAGCCTTATATGTTGTATGTACCATTGTTTAGACAAACTATATCAGACAGTTAATTAGCCTTATATGTTGTATGTATCATTGTTTAGACAAACTATATCAGCCAGTTAATTAGCCGTATATGTTTCAGACAGTTAATTAGCCTTATATGTTGTATGTACCAGTGTTTAGACAAACTATATCAGCCAGTTAATTAGCCTTATATGTTGTATGTACCATTGTTTAGACAAACTATATCAGCCAGTTAATTAGCCTTATATGTTGTATGTACCATTGTTTAGACAAACTATATCAGACAGTTAATTAACCTTATATGTTGTATGTACCATTGTTTAGACAAACTATATCAGACAGTTAATTAGCCTTATATGTTTCAGACAGTTAATTAGCCTTATATGTTGTATGTACCATTGTTTAGACAAACTATATCAGACAGTTAATTAGCCTTATATGTTTCAGACAGTTAATTAGCCTTATATGTTGTATGTACCATTGTTTAGACAAACTAAATCAGACAGTTAATTAGCCTTATATGTTTCAGACAGTTAATTAGCCTTATATGTTGTATATACCATTGTTTAGACAAACTATATCAGACAGTTAATTAGCCTTATATGTTTCAGACAGTTAATTAGCCTTATATGTTGTATATACCATTGTTTAGACAAACTATATCAGACAGTTAATTAGCCTTATATGTTGTATGTACCATTGTTTAGACAAACTATATCAGACAGTTAATTAGCCTTATATGTTGTATGTACCATTGTTTAGACAAACTATATCAGACAGTTAATTAGCCTTATATGTTTCAGACAGTTAATTAGCCTTATATGTTGTATGTACCAGTGTTTAGACAAACTATATCAGCCAGTTAATTAGCCTTATATGTTGTATGTACCATTGTTTAGACAAACTATATCAGACAGTTAATTAGCCTTATATGTTGTATGTACCATTGTTTAGACAAACTATATCAGACAGTTAATTAGCCTTATATGTTGTATGTACCATTGTTTAGACAAACTATATCAGCCAGTTAATTAGCCTTATATGTTGTATATACCATTGTTTAGACAAACTATATCAGACAGTTAATTAACCTTATATGTTGTATGTACCATTGTTTAGACAAACTATATCAGACAGTTAATTAACCTTATATGTTGTATGTACCATTGTTTAGACAAACTATATCAGACAGTTAATTAACCTTCTATGTTGTATGTACCATTGTTTAGACAAACTATATCAGACAGTTAATTAACCTTATATGTTGTATGTACCATTGTTTAGACAAACTATATCAGACAGTTGTTGTTGTTGTTGTTGTTGTTGGTTAACTAGGGCTGCTGAGCTTGTAGCTCTTTAGCAGTTAATGCCAAGCTAAAGAATCTGTGTGTGTTCTGCAGCTGTTGAGTAGGGCTGTATAGATTGTTTGTGATTGTTGGGGAGACTGGCAATAGCTGTCGTCTTTCTGTGGAGAGTCCTGGACAAGTGAACAGCACATGCTGAACTGTCTCATACGGATGGGTACAGTTGTGGTAATAAGGGTCATGTGTGGGGTTTTATTTGAACAGTACAGTCAGCTGGACAAGGAAGTAAAACGTCAAACTCATGCCAACAAAAGGTCATTTCTTGATGACTTTGCAAGACAGGCAGAAGAGGCAGCACTGAGAAATGAACAAAGCACAGTTTACAAAATAACTAAAACTATCAGTGGAAAACGAGGTGCAAACAGTATAACGTTAGAAAGAGACAAACAAGGAAATCTCATCACCACAGCACAGGGGTAGGAAACGAGATGGGCAGAGCACTTCAGAGAAACACTGAATAAGGAACCACCAGAGATGCAGCTGAATGTTCCTGAGGTTAAAGTGACCTAGACGTAAATACAGACATTCCACGAAGAGCAGAAATCATCACTGCTAACAACGGGTTAAAATATGGAAAAGTGCCTGGTCACAACAATCTAAATGCTGAGTTATTCAAGGCAGATCCTTAACTAGCAGCAGAACTATTAGAACCACTATTTGCACAAGTCTGGGAAACTGAGACAACACCAACAGAGTGGAGTAAAGGAATAATTGTCAAATTGCCCAAGAAGGGCGACCTTGCAGACTGCAACAACTGGAGAGGAATTACTCTCCTCTCAGTTCCCAGTAAAATACTAGGCAAGATATTCATCCAGAGAATTTCAAAAGCAGTTGATCATAAACTGAGAAAAGAACAAGTGGGCTTTAGAAAGAACAGAAGATGTGCAGATCATATATTCACCCTCAGGAACATTATAGAGCAGTGATCAGAATGGATGAGACAGCTATACATTAACTTTGTTGCCTTTGAAAAGGCTTTTGACAGCATACACAGGGACACTCTGTGGAAAATACTGAGGGCTTATGGAATTCCCAGCTGCATTGTTTCCATCATAAAAAGCCCCTATTCTAACTTTACATGCAGTGTTGGATTGAGTTATCTAACTTTCGAAGTGAAAACAGGAGTATGACAAGAATGCCCCTTATTAACAACATTATTTTTGACAGCCATAGATTGGGTGATGTGCCAGACAACAGATGGCAGTCCAAGAGGAATTAGATAGACAACGTTCTCAACACTGAAGACCTGGAATATGCAGATGACATTGCACTACTCGTGCATTCATATCAACACATCCAAGAAAAAACCGATAGACTGAATAAGTATAGCCAGCAGGTTTGCCTGAACATCAATCCAAAGAAGTCAGAGGTCATGACACTCAATGTGGGCAGTCCTGAGCCAATAACTATAAGGATTCAGAAGTTAGAACAGACAGACACAGTTACTTACATAGGATGCATAGTAACACCTGACGGTGAAACAAGCAAGGACATTAACAACAGAATGAATAAAGCGAGAACAGCCTTTGCTGTTCTCAACAACATTTGGAAGTCTTCCCAGTACAGCACAAACACCAAATTAAGACTGTATGAGAGCTGTGTACTTTCTGTGCTTCTCTACGGTGCAGAATGCTGGAGAGTAACAGAGAAAGAAATGTCAAAATTGTCCTCCTTCCACACAATCTGCTGAAGGAAAATTCCCTGAATCTTTTGGCTGAATACCATCAGCAACCAAGAACTGCTTACTCAGAGTAACCAGGAGGAATAGCACACCATCATAGCTGGCATACGCAGGAGTTGGGTTGGCCAAGTCTTCAGAAGGGACCCTGATACCATTATAACAACAGCTATGCTAAGGACCCCCAAAGGCAAGAGAAAGAGGCTGACCAAAAACAACTTGGCGCAGAACTGTGGAAGCTGAGATGCAAAGAATGAACCAGAGTTGGGGCACTGTACAAAGGATGGCCGCCGACTGAACAAAGTGGAATCAATTTGTTGCTGTCCTACAAGATGCCACCAGGTGTGATGGCCACTGACTGCTTTGACGGTCAGCGGCTATGGATCAAAGAAGAAGAAAGAGGAGAAGTCTGCTTATCAGCGGTTTAATTATAAAAACGCCGGCGACTATCTTATCTCAGTTGCTCCTCGCAAGCAAGGTGAATGGGTAACAAACAGGTGACATCACAGAGAGGAGTGTCAACAAATGTTTGCACCTACAAAATATTTGCCACACAAGCAGAGAAATAAAGAAAGAAAGTGCTGACCACAGAAAAAGAAGTAAATAAGCAGTACTTCACTTGAAATGAGTACTGCCGTAGAGAATGAAAGATCTAGAAGTGGGCGCAACAGATCCATTCCATGACAAGGTTATTAATGTTGTCATTTTTGTTAGGTTAAGCCATTTCTTTATAAAAAGCACGTCCAGCAGACCCTTTGGCCATTCCTCTTTGAAGTTATTTTGGAATATTTGTTTAGCTGTCTGCATGTTTGCTGGAGTATTTGTTTAGCTGTCTGCATGTTTGCTGGAGTATTTGTTTGAACCATGCTGGCTCTTAGTTTTGCTAGTCTGCTTTATCATAGCCTGGTATGTCTGTGTGCCCTGGTATATCTGTGTGCCCTGGTATGTCTGTGTGCCCTGGTATATCTGTGTGCCCCGGTATGTCTGTGTGCCCTGGTATGTCTGTGTGCCCTGGTATGTCTGTGTGCCCTGGTATATCTGTGTGCCCTGGTATATCTGTGTGCCCTGGTATCCACTGGAGAGTGATTCTGATGTTGTATTTTGTTAGCAGGTTGTCATTTGTTTCAGCCGGCTGTATTATTTCTTTATTTTCAGTTTGGGGGTATTTTTCTGAAGCCTAAAGTGCTGATTTTGAATCAGTGAAGATTATGATATCTGTGGGCATATAGATTTCTTGTTTGAATTGGCTGTCTATTGAGTTAATTGCCATAATCTCTGCTTGGTAATTAGTACAGAATTCTCCGCATGATTCATATATTTCTAGTGTGCTACCATTTGGGTATTTTACGTACGCTCCAAGTCCAGCATTCATGGTGACCTTGAATGCTGAGCCATCTGTGTATGCATGTATCGCAGTGCTAGAGCAGCTGTGTTTAGTCTCTAAAGCAGCTGTTTTAAGTATTGTTGGGTTCATGTCTCTTGTTAGTGTGTGCTATCTGTGAGTGTGGTTTTTATAATTGGAAGTTTTAACTTCTTTCTGGGATAAATGACTGAGTATTGTTCAATTATCTCTCGTATCTGTGGGAGGTGATGTTGTTCTGCTATAGTTGTTGCTACTTGTAGTGATGATTTTTGTTTTAGTATGTTAATGGGCTTCTAGTTTTCAGCTAGTTGTCTGTTTGAGTGGTCTTTTCTTATTCTTCTATAGCACACTGTAGCTTCCAGAACAGCATGTTTACGTCATAGGTCCATAGGTTGTATGTTTACATCATGGGTCCATAGGTTGTACGTTTACATTGTAGGTCCATAGGTTGTACGTTTACGTCATAGGTCCATAGGTTGTACGTTTACATTGTAGGTCCATAGGTTGTATGTTTATATTGTAGGTCCATAGGTTGTACGTTTACATCATAGGTCCATAGGTTGTACGTTTACATTGTAGGTCCATAGGTTGTATGTTTACATCATAGGTCCATAGGTTGTATGTTTACGTCATAGGTCCATAGGTTGTATGTTTACATTGTAGGTCCATAGGTTGTACGTTTGCATCAGTTTCACAAGCAGCTGTTGATGTGGGGCTCATTCCCCCACAGATGAAAGTTAGAGCTTGGTTGTGGACTTTGTCCAACTCTTCTTGAGTGGTTTTGCTCATTGTTAGCTGCAACAATAGGTTGTTATCCATGACTGATCGACATATCCCAGATACAGCTGTCTGGGATTTCCTGTGTCTGCTCCCCAGCTAGTGCTTGCAAGATGTTCAACTAGGTTCAGGCATCTACTGGCCTTATCTTTCATATTGTGCACTAAGGTATTGAAGAGTAGCCGTCTGTCAAGCTCCACCCCTAAGTAAGCTGGATTTTCTTCTCTGGACAGTAGTTGTCCATCGAGTTTTAGTTGGTATACCTTCTTGCTTTCCTTAATGCTCCTGGTGAAAACTGTATATTCTGGGTGTTTATTTTGTTCCCATAGCCTGCAATACACAGCTATTGTGACTAGGGCTCGGTTTAGTTTGATTGTGCCAGTATTTTGTTCCCATAGCCTACAATACACAGCTATTGTGACTAGGGCTCGGTTTAGTTTGATTGTGCCAGTATTTTGTTCCCATAGCCTACAATACACAGCTATTATGACTAGGGCTTGGTTTAGTTTGATTGTGCCAGTATTTTGTTCCCATAGCCTACAATACACAGCTAGTGTGACTAGGGCTTGGTTTAGTTTGATTGTGCCAGTATTTTGTTCCTATAGCCTGCAATACACAGCTGTTGTGACTAGGGCTTGGTTTAGTTTGATTGCGCCAGTATTTTGTATTTTTCTACTGTCCAAATGAGCAGATCATCTGCATACAGTGTTTTTGATTCCTTCAAGAATGGAGGAAGGTCATTTATGAAGATTATGAAGAGGGTGCAACTTAGTTCTGACCCTTACAGCAATCCCTCCTCTAGTGTTTTCTGGGATGATTTAATACTGTCTACTCTTGTTTGTATTGTTCTGTTACTTAGGGATCATCATTAAAAGAAAATATGACCAAGGGTGACACTTTTACTAATTAAATATCTTAAAATCTTTGGAACTCGGACAGTTCAAAATTATTTATTTTATGTTAAGGAAAAAATAAAGTGTTTTCTTTACCTAATTTCATCTTAGCAGCCAGATTACAAGCGATTTATAAAATTTATAAATGGAAATAAAAAATATTTGGCATGTTACTACAATTCTTGACATCAGCATTTCTCTAACTGTGTTCCATGAAGCGCTAGTGTTCAGTGAGCTATTGAAAGTCATTCCATGAAAAAATGTAGAACTAGTTGCTTACAACTTATTTTCTAACATTTAAATAAATAAAGAGGGAAACCTGAGGCCTGCAAATAGTAAATAAATGATACTTGCATGAAAGTGCTCGTATGTTTCATGCTCTCATGAGAAATAAGGAAGTTGAAAACCAGGCAACAGAAAAATATCAGAAGTGAGAGGCTTACAGGAGAATCAAATCCAGGACAGCTGGTTTAGATTTCACTCCAGCAGAGGCCATCAAAACAGATATTGATACCTCTACAGTGATATTATACAAACTACTTGGCAAAGTCTGGGAGAGAGAAGAAATACAATCAGAATGGAAGGACGGTTATCTGGTCAAGTTGCCTAAAAAAGGAAATTTACAAGAATGCACAAATTATAGAAGAATAATGTTAATATAATTGCCAGTAGTGCAGAATTTATTTATCAGAATTTATTTATAATCTGTAGGAACATTATTAAACAGAATTATCCTTAAAAGATACTCACAGTCCATGCTTCAGAAGGTCCAAAATGGATGGCTTCAGCATGAATGGAAAACCTTCATAGAAACCTGGAATCTTCTGGAATTGGTGTTTATCTATTGTCCTGGTCATGCAGGGGTACGCGGCAATGAAAAAGCTGATTGACAAGCTTCAAGAGCACCCATAAATGGCGCATTGTATATGGATAAGGGCAAGATACTGAGGGCAATTAATGATCGCCTGTTAGAGAATGACACCGCAATTGATGAATCAAGGTTTAGACTGCTAGAATTAGCTATCGAATGTAGGATGAATGTGTGAGGGGATGGATCTGGTGTGCATACAACCAGCACGCAACAGGAGCAATTAGCATTCATACACTTTGACATTTGAATGAGGGAGACTGAGGACCTATGGGTTTGCCCTGAGTGCAATGACGTTGATTCTGATCAACAATAACAATCCTTGAGACAGGCCATAAACAAACAACTGAGAGATGAACATGCAAGTTTTTGACAACACAGATCCTGTACAGACCAGATAGCCACATTGAGAATAATAGTTGAACAAAGTCTGGAAAGAAATTCACTGCTATACATGCACAGTTTTGCCCTTAGCTGTGTTTTTGTTATCTGTGTGTTCCATGTCACGTGACTGTCTAGTGTGATACCTAAGTACATTGGTATTTCTTCTTCTTGTATTGTCTGTGTGTTCCATGTCACATGACTGTCTAGTGTGATACCTAAGTACATTGGTATTTCTTCTTCTTGTATCGCCTGCCCATTTTAGTTGTAGTTTTGCCTGCTGTAGTTTGTTTGGCAAGGTAAATATAGTGTCTGTTGTTGTTTTTTCATTGATTTTGAGCAACCACTTTCTGGACCAACTTTCAAGGGCTAGCAGTGAATCCTGCATGCGCACTCTTGCTGTGGTGATGTATTCTTCTGATCACATGTCCAGGCCATCAGCATAGAGGGAATTGTGGACATTCTTGTGGATGTTTTCTGTGTCTGTGATGTCATTTGTAATATATAAGGAAGAGTGTAGGGTAGAGGACCCCACCTTTGGGACTTCCTGCTCCATTGTTGTCTTTCTGCACCAGCAATCTTGATGTTCTGTCTGTTAGATAGTGACTGATCCAGTTGCATGTGTGTTTGTGTGTACTGGTATAATATTGTCAATGTTAATAGTCATACCTCTGATACATATTATAAATTATAAAATTATATTGTATTAACACAATATTTTCACATTTTTATTTACAATGTACAGCATCAACAGTGTTACTTTTTAAAAAATTCCCAGTATCAATTTATGCTCATGCACACTGTATAGTACAAGTAATAGACATTTAACCTTGATTAATTACTTGTCAGTTTATGTTTTGACAATTCCACTTTGAAACATGCTGCTAAAAAATCTGAGCAATGTGCACTGTTTATAACATATCTATTTTATATTAACATATAAACTGTGTACAATGTATCCATACTGTTAATGTCATTATGTAACAAAGATGACATAATAAAATTTGAAATTACTTTTTGCAGTTTTTCAGACTCTTATATCTCTTCTCTTCTTCCGTCCTTAGCCACTGACCGTCGAAGCAGTCAGTGGCCATTACGCCTAGTGGCGTCTTAGGGCAACAGCAGATAGGCTTTCTTTGCCATTGTATCCCATCACGCCTATTGGCGTCTTTAGGGCAACGGCAAATCAATCCATCTGCTGTTGTTTCCGTAATCGAAGTGACTGGCAAACGGGTGATCAGCCCGTTGGTTCTTATATCTTCTGCTGTAATTATAGTACAATGTTCGTTTTAACAGCAACTTGGAGTAATATACCAACTACGACTAAAAGCCACTTTAAAACTGGAATTTTAAATATTGGTTTCTCCCTCTTTTAGCTTTAGCACCACAATGTGCTCCAAGACAAAGCTCTATCCCTTGATGTTTTCCTTTTTGCCACTGTACAACCTACACTCCCTTTAGCTCTTTTGGTTTTCTGGACTCCACTGTAGAGCAGCGTGTCACCATAATATTCCATGTACCATAAGTCTTAATCTGTAGTCTGTGCCAGTTCATAATTTTTAAGATTAATCTTGTTTTCTCTCTTGTATTACTTGCAATCCGGTTTCTTGACGTATGGATGCGAGTCATGGGCAATGGCTACAACTCACAAAAGCCAGCTCCAAACCTCAGAAATGAGGTATCTGAAAAAGGTTGTTGAAGTAACAAGAAGAGACATGGTTTGCAGCTAGGCTATACAGCAAGGCCTCAAAACCCAGCCACTGCAGACCCAAGTTGAACAGTCTTAACTACAGTGGTATAGTCATGTCTGCAGAATAGAAGATCTGCTACTATGACACGTATTGGAAACTAAGGGCCAGGGATCTAGACCTTCAGGATGACCCAGACTTTGCTAGGACAATATTAGACATTCTCTGAAGGACCAAGGACTAGATTGGAACCAGGCCGATAGGATAGTATGGCACTCTCTTTTCCAAACCTCTACACCTCACAGTAGAAGAATAAGGACTAAGTAAGTAAGTAAGTTTTCAATAATAAATTTGCAGTGACGATTTAATAACCACATATCAAATGTCTAGAGCCACGGTCACGTGGGCTGATGATGCTGTATTGCTATCAACTGTTCTGTCGTCTCACTTTCCCATGCCTCAGTGAGTACGTTCTGGTCAGTGAAAAGGGTCATGTATTAATTGGAGCAGATGACGTCACAAATTATTAGAAGTTAAAAAACATAAAGGAAGTAAGTTGATCAGATTTCCCAGTTTCCCCCCCCCCCCCCAATTCAGGACAGCTCATATTTGGCCGTTAAAATAATCAGGGAAAAATGATGAAAATTCAGGACTGTCTTGACGTCTAGTCATTTTAAATGTGGCCCAATCACAGAGGGGAGTGAAGTGTTTGAGATTTCACTATACTAGATCCAGCTTCGAGAGATGGGGTGATCAGTACTATTTCTGTCTGCCTTTTGCTTCCCTAACTCAAAAGCGAAGTTAGGTACCCATCTACAGCTTGGTACTGGAGCATCTCGATACCGTGAATCAAATCTGGCATGTTTACTGAGTGCTCTAACCACCTGTCAATATGATGCTCATCCTACATTCAGTTGCTCAATAATTTTTTTTTCTCACTAAGTCATCTCTCTCTAAGGGGCTAACGTCTTCAACAAAATGTATGCCAAGGTTTCCTGGCCCATGCTATCAGCCTAGATATTTCTTTTTCCTGTCCAGTGCTATCAGCCTAGATCTTTCTTTTTGTGTCCCATGCTATCAGCCTAGATCTTTCTTTTTTCCTGTCCTGTGCTATCAGCCTAGATCTTTCTTTCTCCTGTCCCATGCTATCAGCCTAGATCTTTCTTTTTCCTGGCCCATGACATCTGGCTAGATCTTTCTTTTTCCTGGCCCATGACATCTGCCTAGATCTTTCTTTTTTCCTGTCCCATGACATCTGCCTAGATCTTTCTTTTTTCGGGCCCATTTTATTAGCCTAGATCTTTCTTTTTCATGGTCCATGCTATCAGCTTAGATCTTTCTTTTTCCTGGCCCATGACATCGGCCTAGATCTTTCTTTTTCCTGGCTCATGACATCTGCCTAGATCTTTCTTATTCTTGGCCCATGCTATCAGCCTAGATCTTTCTTTTCATGGTCCATGCTATCAGCCTAGATCTTTCTTTTTCCTGTCCTATGCTAAGATCTTTCCCTGTCTTCCTCATTCCTTGTTGCCATGACAACCGCAGGTTTTTGTTTTAGAGCTGCTTATGACCAAACTTGTCTTCTCCAGCTCTTTCTTCCAGACTTGCAGGTTGGATTGAAGATGTACCTCTGATTTAGCAAACAGGGTAACAATAACATCGTCGGAAAATGCCAGCTCTGAAATACAGACCTGTGTCATCTTCCAGTACCCCACTGAATACTTTTTTGGTCCGTTTATTACATGTTTTTACAACATTGTACATGAAGTGTATGAAAATATTAGGTGACAGAATAATACCCTGAATATACCAGTGGTGGTCCTGAACTCTTCTTTGAGAAGTAACTATTGCTTTCCATTCATCTCCTCTTTATATCAGCAGTTATCTAACTTATTCTGTCTAAAATCCTTTATCTCGTCTACTGGTTACAATAGGACATGCTGTTAGGGCTATGACAAATGTCAAATGTTTGTCCTTGATGAGGCCATTGGCTGTGTTTCACTGTTTGTGTTTTTGCTTGGTTTTACAGGTCCATCATGTGACCTTTGGCTTTATCTTTCACCCTTTCTGGTGGAAATTCATAAATACATTTCTTCATGTCTATTTCTGCTACATGCTTAGACTAGTCAATTGCGGACTGAACACTGGCCCACAGAGACGCACATCCACACAAAGCTGTTTGGGAGTCTTTAAGAACTTTCAACCACAGCAACATACATCCAGAGAACCGGACTTCTTGTGTAGACATTACTAAACAACAGCGAACGAGAAGAAGCAGACTGCTGTTCGTCAAAAGTAGCCATAGACGATTTCATTGGTTCTTCTGTTCGACTAGCGTTGTTTTTGTTACTTGCTAGTCTTGCTCAAGTACTTTGGTCTTTTAGACTTGCTCAAGTGCTTTTACTAATTCTTATTTCTAATGTTAACGTGATAGATTGCGTTAACGTAGGCCGTCTGGTCACACTCACCTTAGTTGGTTGACTCAGTTCATCTCACAATAATACACAAGTCACTGATGACAGTTAGCACAGTCACTACGATAAGTAACTATTTCATTGACAAACATTTTTTAAACCACTAACAATAATTAGCTTAATCACTGACGACAATCCAGTAAATAGTAAAATGTTTATTAAGATTAAAAGTTGGATATAAGAATATTAACGCATACCTATTTACAAAAGCAACAATATTATGTCTTGTTTCATTTCCTTCTAACTCTAGTTCTATCTGGTCCTATTCTATACAATGTGAGAATACTTGTTCTTAATTATCTGTAATTATATATTCTTGTTTCCATCAAGACAAAAACCTTGAAAATCACTGTTCTGATTATTACATATAAAATGTGTCCACTCAAAAGTTACATTGATTCTCAAAATCTCATATAAAGCAATAATATCATCTTTCTCAATATTCAATGAACATTTCTTATGAAGTTTTACAGTATCTATAATTGAGTATCGAGTCAGTGGTTCTCAATATGTTTACTTACAAGTGGCATCAACAGCTAAGCGCTTTAAATAAAAATCACCACTATTTATTTATTGCCTGCAAATCTGCAGGTTCACACATTATCACTTCAATACAACCGCTCCTTCAACGGTGTGAAGATATAAATATTGATTACGTATTCTATAGCGCCAACACGAGAATATTATTTACATTAAAATGACTTAAGAGCAGCAAGTGATTCAGAAGTAACATTAGCGGATTAAGATCATTGTTAACAGCTTGAGAACCACTATCTCTATTTCTTACTTTGTTACAATACTCGGAGTTATGTGGAACATTAAGAGCCTCGCCTAAACTCTATTACTCAACAAATAATCCGCCCTACTAAAGCACACCATAAAGTATATCAGAGCACCCACAGAGTCGATTCAAAACTCTAGAGCTCGATGAAATACTCTCTCCATTTAACTGTAATTAAAGACAAGTTATTCTAACACTAGCTAATGTTATCTAGACATGCTCTTCTTTTTTTTATTATTATTATAGCTATTCTCTTTAAAATCTTATCTATTCAAATCTACCTATCTTTCCTACTTTATCATTTGTCCACGAACTAGCGAGTCTAGCCCGTAGACCTACAACAAACTTCCTACATTTTGAGTTGTATTATTTTTAAGCTCTCTCTCAATAAAATCTCTATCTATCTGAATCTACTAAATCTCTATCTAAATCTATAAAATGTCTATCTAAATCTATAAAAAATCTCTATCTGAATCGATAAAATCTCTATCTGAATCTATAAAATCTCTATCTAAATCTATAAAATGTCTATCTGAATCTATAAAATCTCTATCTGAATCTATAAAATCTCTAGCGAACATCCATAAAATCTCTCCTTGATCGCGCTAACAAAAGTATTTATATTCCGTCATTCTGCACCCGACATCCGTTTGTTTCCATGGGAAAATGTCAGGATTTCGTGATTCTGTCATACTTGCTGACAGAACAAAATGCAGATTTTAGCCTGTTTTGTCTTTCCAATGATTCTCACGTCCCAGATATACAACGCAAGTGCACTTCTACAAATACTGAACTATCAATCATTCATATACAACGTCCATTTCACAACTACAGGTGTTCAGTACTCATGGTCAAAATCCAATTAATTTTCTTAATTGTAACATATATATCAAAATTACATTCATATCTCTTATTAATTTAACAAGATGTTAGTCAAAAATTACATGGTGTAGTCTTTGGTTTTGGTTTTCAGTATGAGAACCATCGTATAAACTTAGAGAAGCTGTCAGTTTACATATACCAGTAGCATAAAATACACAGATGTGTCGTACTTCGTGAACTTTCTCATGTACAATGTGCAACACTGAGTTACGCGTTTGCTTTGTCTGTCACTGGTGCCTTGATTGACAGCTCTCGACACCAGTGTCAACTAACTGTGTAGCGAACTTTAGTTTTTAATTATTAAATGTGAGAATTATCACTGCGTTTTTCGTTCACGTTATATTAAGCCAGCCTTGTGATTAATAATATTAAGCTATGTATTTCCCGAAAGCAATGCCCCAGACGGAGCATGTGGCCATGTTGTATTCTTCACGAATTCCCTATTATTTGTTACGTTTTCTGTTTTATAATGTTAAGCTTTATTTTATAGGAAGCAACGTTGCAGACAAAGCATGCAGCAATTACTAGATCACAAAATTAAGCACAACTTTTTATATCCGACATTTTTGTTTAAAAATTTGCTCAATTATCTTTCGTACAGCCTTTTCCATGTCTCCATTGTCACTGTACAAGTCACTCACTATTTTCTTCATCAAATCTGATCCACTAACAGAACTGCTGACTTCATCAAATCTATCTGATCCACTAACAGAACTGCTGACTTTATCAGATCTATCTGACCAACTAACTGAACTGCTGACTTCATCAGATCTATCTGATCAGCTAACAGAACTGCTAACTTCAACAGATGTATCAGAAGTAATGACACCAGGCAGAAATCCCAAATTTGACATTAAGTAGGACAATTAACCAGCAACATTTGTTTTCTGGAGTTTATTGAAATTCATTAAACAGCACGAACAAAACAGCCAAGTCATTTGTATTTTTAAAAAAAAATCAATTAAAAAACACACAAAAATTGTCTATAGAAAATTCTAAAATTTACAAAATATTGAGAGAAAATAAAAACAACAAAAGTGCTGTAAAATAACGGAAAAATATCAACAAACTTCCTGACATACAAAAAATACAAAATAATGCCCTAACAAGAGCTCTTAAATCAGCTTAGTAGTTTATGAAACACATTTATATTCAACTGATCAACGTTTTGGTTCGGCCAAACAAAAATAGAAAGAGGAAACAATCCTAGCCCCAACACATCTTCCTTTTTTATTACCTGATCACATCTTTTTTATTTTTTTTGTACACACATTCCTATTTGTTTACGTGTACACACCATCTTGTTTACGTGTACACACCATCTTGTTTACGTGTACACACCATCTTGTTTTTTTTATTTGTTCAAAAATAAACTTTTATTAATGTGTTGTCTTGGACAGTCGCTGCTGCTTATTAATGTGGTACAAGAGCAACATATAATTTGACCTCTCTCCTATCCCCACTCCCCACTCAGAGTACGGACAAAAAAGAGCGAAAGAAGAAATTAGATAATGAGGAAGAATTGGGAGAGGAGAGGGAGGTGTTGTTAACAAGATTAGATAGAGAAAGAGGGGGAGAGAGAGAATAAAATAAAGTGTAGTTAACATGGTGAGGGAAGAGAGGAGAGTGAGGTGTAACGAGGAAGATGAAATAGAAAGATGGGTTATAGTGAAAGAGTGTGTTTATCTGTAGACGCCATCTTGTTTGTGTTTATTTGTTGGAACTAGAACAAACTGGGATGACCGTAATTAAGTTGTTTATTGTTTTCACAATTTCCAGTATGGATATAACCAAACCGCCATCCCGAGGCGTCCCCCACCCCATACACGTAAGCTCCACTAGGTCCAGGACACGTCGCTGTAGTGTATGTGATCATGTCAAGACCATAGCTGACCCGGTGACCTAGACTGACCTGTTTACTACATCCGTGTGGGTGTGACACTATAATGACAGGATATCCACCATGTCTGTCGTGTTGTGTAGACAAATGTCTCTCTTCATGATCAAAGCCGGTCCTGGGGTACTTATCTCTTATACGTTCACATAGAACCTGCCTGTGTGTCACCATCTTGTCAAGTCTGTCTGCCAGGTCCAGGTCATGGGTCACATATCGCATCACACACCTGTCTCTCTCGATGTCACTTCACATATATGACATACCACTGAGTGTGACGACACCGTCGCAGACATCAGGTGTACTACCTTTATCAAAGAAGAGATGACACGTGGTGTGTGCTGCCTCCAGGTCGTCGTAGACAACATGAGCCGCTGTGAATATCTCAATGTGAGCAAACTTTGTTTTTGGTGTAGGAGAGTTCAGACATTCTTTACAGTCACAGGTTTTATTGTTGTTGTCGTCGTCTGGGTATTTACACACACGTTTCACCCGCCCCGTCCCAACCCTCATCATGTCACTACCCCTGTCCCTGTAGCCCGGGTGAGGCTTGTCACTACCAGGAATAGTCTCAGGTCTGCTCTCACTGACATACTTGACTGACACGCGGACAGTTAGGTCTGACTGAGCTCGAGTATACTCTACTAGATGGTTGTCATGGTAACCAGGTGGTAGATGGTCCACATTAAATTGGTCTACAGGTATAAATTTCAGGTGACGTGGATTCTTCTCACAACCAACAAGATGTTGGTGAAGATCTGCCTCTCCTCCATAACTGACTTCAACTTCCCACGGACCTGGTAGACAGATACAGATATCATCATCAACTTACAAATACATCATCATCATGTGTCAGATTTTCCACCTTCACTTCGAACTTACAATTACATCATCATCATGTGTCAGATCTCCCACCTTTACTTCAGACTTACAAATACATCATCATCATGTGTCAGATCTTCCACCTTTACTTCAAACTTACAAATACATCATCATCATGTGACAGGTCTTCAAACTTTACTTCAAACTTGCAAATACATCATCATCATCATGTGTCAGATCTTCCACCTTTACTTCAAACTTACAAATACATCATCATCATGTGTCAGATCTTCCACCTTTACTTCAAACTTACAAATACATCATCACCATGTGTCAGATCTTCCACCTTTACTTCAAACTTACAAATACATCATATCCATGTGTCATATCTTCCACCTTTACTTTCATACTTACAAATACATCATCATCATGCGTCAGATCTTCCACCTTTACTTTCATACTTACAAATACATCATCATCATGCGTCAGATCTTCCACCTTTACTTCAGACTAACAAATACATCTTCCACCTTTACTTTCATACTTACAAATACATCATCATCATGCGTCAGATCTTCCACCTTTACTTTCATACTTACAAATACATCATCATCATGCGTCAGATCTTGCACCTTTACTTCAGACTAACAAATACATCATCATCGTGTGTCAGATCTTCCACCTTTACTTCAAACTTACAAATACATCATCATCATGTGTCAGATCTTCCACCTTTACTTCATACTTACAAATACATCATCATCATGTGTCAGATCTTCCACCTTTACTTCAGACTTTAAAATATATCATCATCATGTGTCAGATCTTCCACCTTTACTTCAGACTTACAAATACATCATCATCATGTGTCAGATCTTCCACCTTTACTTCAAACTTACAAATACATCATCATCATGTGTCAGATCTTCCACCTTTACTTCAAACTTACAAATACATCATCATCATGTGTCAGATCTTCCACCTTTACTTCATACTTACAATTACATCATCATCATGTGTCAGATCTTCCACCTTTACTTCAGACTTAAAAATATATCATCATCATGTGTCAGATCTTCCACCTTTACTTCAGACTTACAAATACATCATCATCATGTGTCAGATCTTCCACCTTTACTTCATACTTACAAATACATCATTATCATGTGTCAGATCTTCCACCTTTACTTCAGACTTAAAAATATATCATCATCATGTGTCAGATCTTCCACCTTTACTTCAGACTTAAAAATATATCATCTTCATGTGTCAGATCTTCCACCTTTACTTCAGACTTAAAAATATATCATCATCATGTGTCAGATGTTCCACATTTACTTCAGACTTAAAAATATATCATCATCATGTGTCAGATCTTCCACCTTTACTTCAAACTTACAAATACATCTTCATGTGTCAGATCTTCCACCTTTACTTCAAACTTACAAATACATCATCATGTGTCAGATCTTCCACCTTTACTTCAAACTTACAAATACATCATCATCATGTGTCAGATCTTCCACCTTTACTTCAAACTTACAAATACATCATCATCATGTGTCAGATCTTCCACCTTTACTTCAAACTTACAAATACATCATCATCATGTGTCAGATCTTCCACCTTTACTTCAAACTTACAAATACATCATCATGTGTCAGATCTTCCACCTTTACTTCAAACTTACAAATACATCATCATTGATATGAGGTATCTGGGTAATGGTTTCCCACTTTAATTTGGTACGCGTTAACACATTGAGGTGCCACCAACGTAAGGTGCTTTGCACTTAAAGCCATTGTATTGACCACGATTTTATAGGGTTGACTAGGGATAGACATGACGTAGTAGGTTGGTATGCTGGGGCATGGCAACGCTCTTCCTAGATCCTTCATATTCTCAACTTCGTCCTAGACGGACGTGACTTTTCAATGCTCCCGTTAATGATAGTGATTGTATTGGAGTTCTTTTATTATAAGGCAAAAGGGTCTGCCGACTTATGTATGGATACAAATATCGTCTCATTCTATTGATGAATCATCTTCCGTACAAGAAGATTTGCAGGGAGTATATAATTTATAAGTATCCAAATTATTATATCGCCAAACTTGTGGTTGTTCATTACCGAATTACCGACATACGGAATCGCGAGTATTTGACGACTGATGAATTAAATATAGGAGACCATCTAGGACTGCATGAATTGTAAGTATATTTCATTAATGCCATGTATTATGGAACTTGTTCTAGTAATAAAATGTATTTATGTGGACTCTTACCACCTAAGGAGTTATCAACTTACTGTGGTTGAAGTTGGTCAGTTTACCCTGAATTCGCAAATTACATCTACCAGCACGATTGCTCAAGGAGAAATAAGTTTACAGTAAAGAGAAAGAAATACAGACAGATAAAATAATATGAAGCCATCTTTTACTTCTACAACAAAAGAACCATGTTACAAAAAGAGACTTTATTAATCATCATCATGTGTCAGATCTTTAAGTTTTACATCAAACTTACAAATGCTTCATCATCATGTGTCAGATCTTCAACTTTTACATCAAACTTACAAATACATCATCATCATGTGTCGGATCTTCCACCTTTACATCAAACTTACAAATACATCATCATCATCATGTGTCAGATCTTACACTTTTACATCAAACTTACAAATATATCATCATCATCATATGTAAGATCTTCCACCTTTACAACAAACTTACAAATTCATCATCATCATGTGTCAGATCTTCCACCTTTACTTCAAACTTACAAATGCATCATCATCACGTGTCAGATCTTTCGCCATTATGTCAAACTTACAAATACATCATCATCATGTGTCAGATCTTCCACCTTTACTTCAAACTTACAGATACTCACCGAAGGTCATCAAGAGCCCAGACCTGTTACATTTATGTTAAAGATGCCACCAAACATTCATGCATTTGTGCTACTACTCTCAAATGTTTCTTAAACTTCATAACATCGATCAAGAGCATTGCAAAATGTTAACCGCCGTGCCACTGTAACGCTTAAAGCGTTGTTTAAAGTTTTTCACCAATAAACTCTATAATTCGACCTTTTAATGCAGTTAATATTTTAAAACGCGTAGAATGACTTCCGCTACTATTTAAACAATTAATTTGAGTTTAGTTAAGCAACACGTGTGCATGTTTTGATGTTATTATTACAGTTTGTATGACGATTTGCATGTTTCCGTTTTTCTGTTATTGCTACATAAATATGTCATGCTTTATATTTACAATTTTTAAGTCTCCTAAGCCAATAATTGTTTCAAACTACTTAGACAAATTTCTGAAATTGTCGATGATTGTTTGGTAGCCGCAGTTCGTTATCAAGTACCGAAGTAGGTGCAGAAAAGCTAGACACATTAGATTTAGTTGGTATATGTGGGCGTGGTCAACTTCTTAAGATCGAAAAACAAGAGAACTAGACCAATAGTAACATCTAATCACCAGCCCTGGGTAGAAGATGACGGTAAAGATACTATTAAAAAAATATTAATCCCGTGTAAAACGTTTTTAAATGATGTTATTCTTCTTTATTTGTTTGAAAATTACGTAATGCAATACTTCATTTTGTTGTCTTATAAGGGACCTGTAAAAGTCTGGAGTGTAGAAGGGTGAGAAGGACTTCCGGGCAACGCCGTGTACTTACAGCTGATAATGGCAGCCACTGATAATATTATTCTAGGTGCGCTGATGAAGGCACATCAGCATTCGTCGGGCTTACAGGAAGCCGACCAGGTGTGTGAGTGTATAGACATGGTGAATGCGAATGCGTGTAGTTCTAACGAAAGTCAACAATAGTCACACACACTCCAATGCACATGTAGAAGTCAGGAAAAGGTTATAACTCCTAATCGTTCTACACTGTTTTAATACTCCACAGTCACAAGGGCATCACTAAGCACACTGTCACAGGTATAGCACTTCATACATAGTACACCGTCGTAAGTACAGTTCACGATCAATCCTGACATCTCAGGTACACATCAAATACACGGGCAGTTAATAAATAGTACACTGTCATAAGTATATAAATCCCAGCACAATGACTGTATAAGAACAGCAGTTAATAATCATAGTTCTCTTGGCCAAAATTATCCCTACAAGTTCCCCTAACTGCCTATATCGTAGTACAATGACATCTATATCGTTAAGTTCATGGAAGAAACACTTTCCAGAATAATAATAATCTGTCGACCTCACAAATCTCCCTGATCGGAAATATCGACACATAACGGCCTATCCACGGCCCGAAAAAATGGATCTTTAACAATGTACATTCTGCAGAATAAATATAAGCCTTTATCCTCGGCTTTATGAAATCTTAGGAGATATAAATCCATTTCACCAAACTATACTCCATATCGGGACACACTGACCATAATCGTCAGTCCCTTCTCTAAGCTCTCTCGGTATTCAAATGTCACCAACAAATCTTCCCGCCTAAATAACAGTTCAGTAAAAATTTTTCCCGCGCGCAAAAAATGCCACTGAGAAGTGAACTCAACTCATACGAGAATGATCTGGAAAAATCACGATCATAATTCTTAAACCAACCTAGAAGCGCACAAGGGAGGTAACAACTATCCGGCATGTATATACAAGTATTTCACTGATAAATTCCCCTTGACTAGAATTAGGAATTAATGGTCTACACCCCCCCGGGTAAAAAAATGATATAATCAATTTTTTTTAACAAAATGCATCAACGAAAAATATAGAGGTCGATAAATTACTAATTTCTACATATAAGGATCACACTATGATAAATTATATATACAACATGAACCAAAGAAGGATAGAAGTATGAGTAAAGTACAAACGAAGTGAAGTATAGAAAAAAAAGTGATAATCATACGAAGTACATCAACTTCAAAGGAATATGCAGATATATGGTGTATAGACTATCCATAACATCAAAATTAAAAGTGACAAGACCGATGACATACAAGAGGAATGAGCAGTAAAGAAAGAAATCCCTGCAATAAGAATAAAGAAAACAATGATATATCAGGGTAAACAATGAGCTGATAATGGACATCAAAATATACAACACCATATACATGGCTATTACTGACGCACAATCAAGCGTCGGGTGAGGAAAAAAATACATCACAACCTCAAAAAAAAACACATCCCCTCAAAGTATCAATATCGTACACAATAACCCCTAGCGCACAATCACGCGCAGGGCAAAGAAAAAAATATATTACAAAGCCTGAAAAAATACAATGCCAGAAAAAAATTACATTTTCTCATGTCTTCGTATTTCTCAAAAAGTACAATATTGAAAAGAACCGTAATAATCAACCAAGTTAAAATAATATAATCATTACCATAGTAATACGTTCATCATTACGAAAAACTCAGAAGTATACAAACAATACTATAATGCAATGATGTATAACAATGGAGCAACGTATTATCATGAAACATGAATATCATAAAGAAGTTACATCATATCCAAATATATTTCTCTCTAATATACATATACAATATAATCTCATATCTCAAATAAGTTATAAACAACATCTGGAAGTCCTAAAGATCCAGGGACATGCTGTAAATAAGAAGCTCAATACCATCTTGTGTGGCGATAAACTGGTTCCACAGGAATGGCTATTCTTGTGAAAATTCCAATGGTAGGCATCTCAAACATATACTAAAGTAGCTGAGACTCTCATGGCAAAGCATACGCTGTGAAAAAATACAAATGCAAAACTCTATTTGGTAAAGGTAAGATGTTATGATATACAACAGCTAATTCTACAATAAACCTACCAACTGTGGCTGTGTAAACATCCGGCCCCTGTATGGATAATCAAACCTTCCTCCGTTACACAAGAAAAGGTAACAGAGAAAGTAGTACAAACCAATTTGTAATCATGAATTCAACATGGTCATAAAAAATGTCCTAACAGAGTATTAATGTATAACAGCAGTTAACTACTTGACAAAATGAAAAATGTCTTTCCTTCGTTTTCCAGCCCCAGATTAGCGGGTTTTGACGTTGAACAAATTTGCCCGTAATCGCTAGAAGATGAAGCCTGAGTGTTCTGTTGGTTTTAATAGGTAACAAATTCTATGGGATGGCACGATCACAGATACAGGGGGTGAGGATGGTGTGGTCTCATGTATTTTCGCTGCTGGTGGTGAAAAAAAACTTCTTAATGCATGATGACAACAACTGACCAGTGAGGTATGTTTTTCTTCGAGGGATTTAAATCCAGTGAAGACAATATGCACAGTCAGGGTTCAGGAAACCATATATTCTTTCGCAGTAGAGCAATAAAATAACACAAATGGCTCTGGCAAATGTTCTTCTCCAGTTAACCTTAATTTAATTGATAATGCGTTAAATTGTTCTTGAGTTTACTTTCTTTCTAGTGATTTTAGATAGCGAAATCCCAACAGAGGATCGCCACAAGATTAAAATTTAAACTGTTCATCAAAATATCTGGAGTTGTTAAGAACTGAGTCTGGAGGACTCCATACAATAATTTTTGCTGGGATGCAAAGGTTATGATCACCCTATATAAAAGATAGAAAACATGTAGTCATACCAAAAAATCAAATAACATTCTAAAGCGCGATAAATTTACCGTTAAGACTATTATATATATACTCGCGTATTCAATTATATATATTTAAGAAACACTTCGCGAGTCTAATGGTGAAAACACACAGATATATAGAACTTAACTCAATTAGTTAGTTATAAATTCCTTCGCGACTTTAAAAGTTAATTTAAGCATTTTAGCATCTACTATCTTTGGAAATGATATAATAGATATATCATTAAATTTTCAACTGGAAACTTTCGAGATAGGTTTAATTTCATAGATTTAAATTAACACAGAATCCAGTGAAATAAAAATGAATGAACTAGACCACTGATCACTTTAACTGATGTATTATACCATTGCACAGAAAAGAATTCACTGCAATAAGTCGAAAATCCATAGGGAATTAAACAAGATTTAACTATAGCTAGTGCTTCTGTAAATGTCTGGCAAACGAGTGATAAAATGCATTTTTCAGAGGTCTTTATTTATACTAAGTGGAATGTAAGATCAGGGGGACATGTTAGAATCTAACACCTTTTAAGAACTCAGGAAACTTTCGAGATTCTAGCCGCCCGTCCCCCATTCGGTTATACAATTCTCTGGCCGCTTCGTCTTTCCAGTTTGTTGCGTCTTCCGAGTGATTCCAGCGCTCTCCTCTGGTTCACATTGCCGTGTTACCTAGCCGCAGGAAACTTCATTGTCCGTTCTGAGATCGCCCAGTGCTTTAGATCGTATCCGCTTCTTTCGTTTGATTCTGGCAACGCTTATAAGATGGTAAGAAAGAAAAGAGGCTAAGCGCACTGGGGAAATAACCGCTTCTGATCGCTCTAGAGGTTTCAGACGGCATGCCTTTACCTCCACTTTTAGACAAAGCGATGTCCTGGATGCACAGAAGATACCGGTCTACATATTAATTAGCAAACGTGGTGAGGAGTCCACTCTGCTTTGATGCATACTAATGAGCAGAGGTGGTTCCATGTTTCTGTTGTGCATGCTAATGAGCCCACGTTGAAGATTTCCCCGTTGATGAAAAGTTACTACAATATTCAGGGGTACTGACGTTATACGATGGTCCTATCATCCAACAATTTCAGGGACAGCTGCGTTTCATCCGTCACACTCGTCCCCTCTTTTGAGACATGAAAATATCTTTTCATGTTTCATTTATGACAATGAAGCTGATCTGATCGGTAGCTTTAGGATGATTTGTATTTTCGATTTCGTTCTCTTCTTCCGTAGTCCAGTTTCTACTCATAAAATCAGCTCCGACATTCTGTTTTCCTGGAATGTATTCCACTTTGAAGGAGTAAACACTCAATAGCAGAGCCCAACGCATAATCCTTGCATTAATTTCGTTATTGGCACCAAGAAAAGCTAATGGAGCGTGGTCTGTTTGCACCGTGAAAGATGTCCCATAGAGAAACTAATGATGGCGTCTGATGCCGTCAATCAAAGCGAGACATTCTCTTTCAACTACGCTGTAGTTATGTTTAGCCTTATTTAATTTCCGACTGCCATATGCAACTGGAAATAGCATATTCGGATCGGTGTCCTGGCTTGAAGCAACGTTGACCCGATGCCCTGACCTGACGCGTCGACCCGCAATACGGAAAGTTTCTTAAGGTCAGGTAACCTCAGAAAATAAAATTGGACAAATACAAATTAAAATCAGCAACTGCAAAGACAATAGTTATTTAAATTGAATACAAAATTAGTCAATAAAATGACACTAAATACCCCAATTATAACCAATTTTCAGGTTGAACAGGGTAGACCAAGATGGAACGAGAAGAGGCAATAACGGTCAGCTGTTAAGTGAACGCTCTCCACCCATCACCTCTTTAAAACAACAACAACAACACATGACACACACATGCTTGAACAGTCGTTGACACGGTATGAGAGCTTGGTAAGCATCAACGCCTCTACTAGATTTAATGGAAGAATTCTGCCATTGAGTGTTGTTACTTCTAATACTGTACCAGTCCACGGAGTGATTGTAAAAACTGAGGGTATTTTTATTTTTTTTTAAATATTGTATATTAAGTTCGTAAAATTAATTTAAGATTGCAAATGTATTTATATTTCGTGCTTGTTTTTCAGGGTATTCTTAGTTAATCTCGCATGAGGCTTAGTGACTAGCCAAGAGCCACAAGTTTTTCCACTGTATTGTATTAGATGACAGTTCAGTTATGAACAAACGTTCCTTATTATGTTTTCATTGTGTACATATTCATCTTGGTCTTCAACATGTGTGTTCTATTGAAGTAATTCAATTGTGGTTTACTTATAGAAGGCCTTATTTATTATTTTGTGAATGGAATACACAACACTATCGATGAGGAAACAAACTACTGTGAGAATATTTCCTCATGAAATCCTATGCTACGTAAGTGATCAAGTAAACATATAACCAAGGGTAATCTCTAAGATCTTTACTAAAGCTCTGACACTTCGTTGTCACTAAATATATACAAGCATCTAGTAACAAGAACATTGTAGCACGGACACTTTCCACGTTGCAGTATTTTATCCTTACATTCACATTTTTCCTGCCAAATTAAAGCTTCTATACTAAACAACGTAAAGGGTATGGCAACTGGTGTGAATGTTTGATGAGAGATGTCATTAAGATGCTGGCTGAATCTGGCCGCAAGTCATTTGCCTGTTTGACCAATATAGGTTTTGTTGCAACGTTTACATATGATTGTATAAATTACATTGCATACTCACACATAAATCTACTGGTGATGGTGAACAAAATGATTGGAGCTTTTTCTTAGCTTCTTTACAAACAGATGCGGGGGTGGGACAGGAATATAACCTGACATGCTTCAGTGTTTAAGACATTGTGAGATTCACGCTTGCCAAAGACACCAGACTTGCCAGTAGTTAGAATCAGGATTCCATTTTATCAAATTGGACCTTTTATTGGAGAATTTTGGTAGGACTTACAAACAGACCAGGAAATCTATAATTTTAAATAAGGACAACCGGGAAATCTGAGGAACTTAAAACACACAAAGTCAAAGAGGAAACTTATTAAATTAACAACCTCCAAGAACAGGTGTAAGAGGCCTGATCCAGTGCCTTAAGTTTGTTCATCTGAGCAAAACGTCTGTGGACCAGGGTTTGCTTAAGTTGTCATTTTACATTCTATCTCCATATGGAGCAGGGGCAGGGAAAGATGAAAGAAATGATGTACATTTTAATTATAATACTTACAGTTTCAAACCAGTGTAAATGTCGATGTTAGCATATTCACTTTAAAATTGATGGAAGTTTCAAACTTTTCAAATCAGTGTAAACATAAATGAAAACATATTCAATTTATATCAACAATTTATATTGTGAACACTTTTCAATCAGTGGAGATGTAAATGTAAACATGTTCTATCTGTACTGTTAACCTTTTCATTTAAATGTAAAGTAATTATAAAAGCTGTTCAATTTAAATGTAAAGAAAGATTCATCCAGAGGGATTAAATTTAAGTCTCACTGAGGTTAAATTCTGCGTTATACGGGATGGTAGAATACAGGAATAGGGAACACATAACTATGTGTTGGAAAATGTAATACTCAGGAGAGCATTCTGTTTCTATTCTATTACCATAGTTATTGGTGGTGGTACCAGTTGAGGGTACTTCTCTGGAACAAGAAGGGAACAGTAGCCTGTCCTTTAAGATGAGGACCAACTTTGTATACACTCCCTGATACTTCTGGGAACGTGATACATCATATATCCTTGACCAACGATGAGCAGTATCAGGAATCAGTCTACCAAGAACCACCCCAGCGGGAGAAGAAACTAACATTGGCAGCTAAGTGAACTAAATAAGCTGCCAAAATTGGCTTCTTATACTTATATCAAGCAGTGGGCTAATCACCTGCTTGCAAGTCACTCTGATTACGGAAACAGCGATAGATTGTTTGGTCTGTTGTTGTCCCACAAAGACGCCATAGGCGTGGTGGAAACGGTGATAGATTGATCAATTTGTTGTTGCCCTAAGACGCCACTAGGCGTACTGGCCACGGACTGCTTCGTCGGTTGGTGGTTAAGGACGGAAGAAGAAATACTTATATTAAATATTTCCCCATCACAACCATGATGAAAACTTTTTTTTTTTAATTGCAATTTACAAGTTGCTAGAAAAATAAAACAGCAAATGTTGCCAATAATGATGCAACTCTAATTACACACAAAAAAAGGTGATAAACATTACATCAATTTCATCAAATTCTACCATTCATTCATAATTCATTCATAACCATCCACTCCCAAAGGAGCATAGGCGTTCAACAAACACAAGACAAGTTCTCCTGTCACGTGCCATCATCTCAAGTTATTTCCAAGTTCTCATCATTTTCACCTCTGTTTCCAGCTCTCTTCTCCATGTGCTTCTTGGTCTACCTCTGCCTCTCTTGCCCTGAGGATTCCAGAACAAGGACTGCCTTGTAATGCTATCAACAGGTTTCCTCAGTGTGTGTCCTATCCATCACCATCATCTTCTTCTCATCTCTTGTTCCACTGGCACTTGTCTAATTCTTGGCCTCAGTTCCACGTTGGTAACCTTGTCATACTATTTTAATCCCTCTATTCTATGCACGCACCCATTTATGAAAGTCTGTAGCGTTTTGGTAGTTGTCTTTCTTGTTCTCCATGTCTCAGAGCCTTACAATAGGACTGAATTCACATTTGAGTTGAAGATTCTTATTTTCGTGTTGGATCAGATTTCTCTTGATCTCCATATATTTCATCTTGACATATGGATGCAAGTCATGGGCAATGACTACAACCCATAAAAGCCAGATCCAAACCTCAGCAATGAGGTATCTGAGGAAGGTGGTTGAAGTAACAAGAAGAGACATGGTCCGCAACCAGACAATACGTCAAGGCCTAAAATGCCACCCCCTGCAGACCCAAGTAGAACAGTCCCAATTAAGATGGTTTGGCCATGTCTGCAGAATGGGAGAAGATCGGCTACTACGACAAGCATGGGAAACAAAAAGCCAAGGATTCAGACCCCCAGGATGACCCACAGTCCGCTGGGAGGACAACATTAGACAATCTTTGAAGGACCGAGGACTAGAATGGAACCAGGCCAGGAGGAAGACAGCCGATAGGATAGTCTGGCGCTCTCTCTTCCAAACCTCTACACCTCACGGTAGAAGGAGAACGACTAAGTAAGTAAGTAAGTAAGTCCATATATTTCCCAATGCAATGAAAGCTCCTCTTGCTTTTTGTATTCTTAGTTTGATATCACTGTCTGTCCCTCCAACTTTGTCTATATTACTGCCAAGATATGTGTACGATTCTATATCAGCCAAGATATGTGTACGATTCTACATCTGCCAAAATATGTGTACAATTCTACATCTTGTATTGGTGTTTCTTCAAGTTCAACCCTGTTATCATTTCTTGCATTTATTCTCTTAATCTTTGTCTTATCCCTGTGTATTTTTAGACCCACTTGTTGTGACTTCTCATCAAGAACTTTCATTTTCTGTTGCATCTGGTTATGGTTATGGGAACTCCATAATGCCTCATCAATTTCCAAAGTGATTCTCTGTCTATGCTGTGAGGGGCTAAAGGGTATTGTATGATTTATGACTTTGTAGGTTACCTGCCTCAGTAAATGCTGCTCCACAAACATCACACGTCTGAGGCTTTTATCATGAATGTATTCTTTGAAGTCTTTCTAGGTGACTTTCTGACTTTGTAGGTCACCTGTCTGAGTAAATGCTGCTCCACAAACTTGTTAAGGCTTCTGTTCTGCATGTGTTCTTTTATGACTTTGTAGTTTACCTGTATGAGTAAATGCTACTCAACAAACATCACACATGTAAGGTTTATTTCCTGTAAACATTCTTTTATGCCATTGAAAGCTACTTTTGTGAGTAAATGCTGCTCCACAAAAATCACACATGTAAGGCTTCTCTACTGTTTGTATTCTTGTATGACTATGTAGATTACTACACTGAGTAAATGTTTCTCCACAAACATCACACTTGTAAGGCTTCTCTCCTGTATGTATTCTTTTATGACTTTATAGACTACTGCTCAGAGTAAATGCTGCTCCACAAACATCTCTCTTGTAAGGCTTTTCTCCTGAGTGTATTCTTTTATGATTACATAGAGCACCGCTCTCAGTAAATGCTGCCCCACCAACATCACACTTGTAAGGCTTCTATCCTGCATGTATTCTTTTATGACTTTGTAGATGACAACTCTGAGTAAATGCTGCTCAACAATCGTCACACTTGTACGGCTTCTCTCCTGTATGTATTCTTTTATGACTTTGTACACTTCTACTCAGAGTAAATGATGCTCCACAAATGTCACACTTGTACGGCTTCTCTCATGTATGTATTCTTTTATGTTTCTGTACACTACTGCTCTGAGTAAATGCTGCTCCACAAACATCACACATGTAAGGCTTCTCTCCTGTATGTATTCTTTTATGACTTTGTAGATGACCACTCTCAGTAAATGATGCTCCACAAATGTCACACTTGTACGGCTTCTCTCCTGTATGTATTCTTTTATGTCTTTGTAGATGACCACTCCTAGTAAATGATGCTCCACAAACATCACACATGTAAGGCTTCTCTCCTGTATGTATTCTTTTATGACTTTGTAGATGACCACTCTCAGTAAATGATGCTCCCCAAACGTCACACTTGTACAGCTTCTCTCATGTATGCATTCTTTTATGTTTTTGTACACTACTGCTCTGAGTAAATGCTGCTCCACAAACATCACACTTGTAAGGCTTCTCCCCTATATGTATTCTTTTATGTCTTTGTAGATGACCACTCTCATTAAATGATGATCCACAAATGTCACACTTGTATGGCTTCTCTCCTGTATGTATTCTTTTATGTTTTTGTACATTACTGCTCCGAGTAAATGCTGCTCCACAAACGTCACACTTGTAAGGCTTCTCTCCTGTATGTATTCTTTTATGACATTGTAAGTTACCTGTCTGAGTGAATGCTACTCCACATACATCACACTTGTAAGGCTTCTGTCCTGTATGTATTCTTTTATGTTGCTGGAGGTTATCTTTCACAGAAAATGATGCACGATTAATGTCACACTTGAAGGACTTGTCTTTCTCTATATTCTTGTGAGACTGAGTGCTTAAATCACAGCAAGCAGCAACAGCTCTGTCTGTCACACAAAGCTGAACATTTATCTCACTGGCAGAAAATGGTTTACTACAATTTATGTTACAGACTTGATTTTTACAAACTGATTTACTACTGTGTAGGTTGTCAAACATTGTAGCTGTCCTTTCCTGGCTGTTGATGAGGTTCACTGATGCTTCATTACAAGTGAGTCTCAGGTTTATGCTATCTTCTCTTGCTACATCAGTAAAAGTGGCATCTCCAATTTGATTCACTGCTTCATTCATGTTATTTAGACTGTCTTGTGGTAACACATTCTGAAGATCACTGCATTTATTATCAAACTCCCAGCGTCCATTTCTGTGTACTGTTGTCATATGCTTTTCCAGAATATCAAATTGGAAGAAATGAGTGCTGCACAGGTGTTTACCTGTAGTAATAAAGATAATGAGCAAAGATAAATAATGAAATGCATGTCTTATATGTTTAGTTAAAATTTGTTAACAAAATGTAGTCACAAACACATAAACACATTTTCCTGATAATTATGTGATTGTTATTCAGGATCAACATAATTGCAATCCAGGCAAACTCATTAGTGCTAAGTCTCCCTCAGCAAATGTTGAAGTGTAATGAATGTTTACTGTACTGTAGCATCCTGACTGTATACATGTAGGATACATCCTCTCATACGTCATACCTGCTAGTCTTATGTTTGGTGCCACATTCCAGCTATCTTAGCCTTGTTGATTCATCTATTGCAGTGTTGTTTTCTAACAGATGATCATTAACTATCCTCAGTATCTCTCCCTTGTGCAGGACCAGTGTCCCCGCTATGGGTGAACTTCAAGCTAGTCTGTCAACACTCTTATTGCCATGTCATACACCTGAATGACTTGTACAGTAGATTTACACCAGCTTCTGAAGATTTAAGGCACCTATAAATGTTTTCTATTCATGCAACAGACATCTATTTTGAGCCTTTAAAAGCATGGACTGAGAGTGTGACACAATAACTACTCTGGTTACTGTAGTAACAGCCTCTATCTCCATTACGTATACATTAAGCAAGTTTAATTACAATTTGTAAAAAGATTTAATTCTCTAAGAAAGGAGCACTCACTGCTTAGTATTAACTCTTAGTATACGTGCTCAAAAACCACGTTTTTACGAGCTGATTTCAGAGAGTACATTTTAAGACATGACTGCCTTCACTAATTTTGCACTAAGTAACTTATTTATAATGATAACATAAAGTGTTATATATATTAAATTGTATAAAAATGAAACATCTATGACATGCACTTAACTTAATTGTTAAGTGGTGTTAAACATGCATGCAACATATACAGTAATGAGTGCAGACAAATTTTAAAATTGAAAAAAAAAATGGTACAAATCAATATGTATAATTAATCCTGGTAAACTTCAACCCCTAAACCTACTTTCATGTTAAAGTACATCCATTTTCACATAATGTAGGAAAGCTGCTGTTGTTTCTGAGCACAAATAAAGTTTTTATCACAATTTGAATTATTTTGGTATATTTAGATAAAGCGCACAAATATGTTAAACCTTTATTTACAGACATGACTACTGTTACTGATTTTGCATTAAATAATTTATTTATAATGATAACATGAAGTGTTATATACCTAAATATCTTCTTCTTCTTCTTCTTTGATCCATAACCGCCAACCGTCAAAGCAGTCAGCGGCCATCACGCCTGGTGGCGTCTTGTAGGGCAGCAACAAATTGATTCCACTTTACTCGGTCGGCGGCCATCCTTCGTACAGTGCCCCAACTGTGGTTCATTCTTTGCATCTCAGCTTCCACAGTTCTCCACCAAGTTGTTCTTGGTCGGCCTCTCTTTCGCTTTCCATCGGGGGTCCATAGTATAGCTGTTCTTGTGATGGTATCAGGGTCCCTTCTGAGGACATGGCCAACCCAACTCCAGCGTCTGCCAGCTATGATAGTGTGCATGTCTTCCTGGTTACTCCGAATAAGTAGTTCTTGGTTGCTGATGGTGTTTGGCCAAAAGATTCGGAGAATTTTCCTTAGGCAGATTGTGTGGAAGGAGGACAGTTTCGACATTTCCTTCTCTGTTACTCTCCAACATTCCGCACCATAGAGAAGCACAGAAAGTACACAGCTCTCATACAGTCTTAATTTGGTGTTTGTGCTGTACTGGGAAGACTTCCAAATGTTGTTGAGAACAGCAAAGGCTGTTCTCGCTTCATTCATTCTGTTCTTAATGTCCTTGCTTGTTCCGCCGTCAGGTGCTACTATGCTTCCTAGGTAAGTAAATGTGTCTGTCTGTTCTAACTTCTGGTTCCTTACTGTTATTGGCTCAGGATTGCCCACATTTAGTGTCATGACCTCTGTCTTCTTCAAATTGATGTTCAGGCCAACCTGCTGGCCATACTTATTCAGTCTATCAGTTTTGTCTTGAATGTGTTGGTGTGAATGCGCGAGTAGTGCAATGTCATCTGCATATTCCAAATCTTCCAGTGTAGAAAACGTTGTCCATCTAATTCCTCTTGGACTGCTCTCTGTTGTCTGGCGCATCACCCAATCTATGACTGTTAGAAATAATGTTGTTGATAAGGGGCATCCCTGTCGTACTCCTGTTTTCACTTCGAAAGTTACATTACTCGATCCAACACTGCACGTAAAGTTAGAATAGAGGCTTTTTATAATGGAAACAATACGGCTGGGAATTCCATAAGCCCTCAGAATTGTCCATAGGCTGTCCCTGTGTATGCTGTCGAAAGCCTTTTCAAAATCAACAAAGTTAATGTACAGCTGTCTCTGCCATTCTGAGCACTGCTCTATAATGTTCCTGAGGGCAAATATATGATCTGCACATCTTCTGTTCTTTCTGAAGCCCGCTTGTTCTTTCCTCAGTTTATGGTCAACTGCTTTTGAAACTCTCTGGATGATTATCCTGCCTAGTATTTTGCTGGGAACTGAGAGGAGGGTAATTCCTCTCCAGTTGTTGCAATCTGCAAGGTCGCCCTTCTTGGGCAATTTGACAATTATTCCTTTACTCCACTCTGTTGGTGTTGTCTCAGTTTCCCAGACTTGTGCAAATAGTGGTTCTAATAGTTCTGCTGCTAGTTCAGGGTCTGTCTTGAATAGCTCAGCATTCAGATTGTCGTGACCAGGCGCTTTTCCATTTTTTAGCCCTTTGATAGCTGTGATAATTTCTTCTTTTCGTGGAATATCTGTATTTACGTCTAAGTCACTTTCAGCCTCAGGAACATTTAGCTGAGTCTCTGGTGGTTCCTTATTCAGTGTTTCTCTGAAGTGCTCTGCCCATCTTGTTTCCTGCCCCTGTGCTGTGGTGATGAGATTTCCTTGCTTGTCTCTTACTAACGTTATGTTGTTTGCACCTCGTTTTCCACTGATAGCTTTAGTTATTTTATAAACTGTGCTTTGTTCATTTCTCAGTGCTGCCTCTTCTGCCTGTCTTGCAAGGTCATCCAGAAATGTCCTTTTGTTAGCACGGGTTTGACGTTTTACTTCCTTGTCCAGCTGACTGTACTGTTCACTATATATTGCCTTTAACCTGGGAGACTTAGCTTCTGTTTTCTTTCTTTTCATTTCCTTTCTCTTCGCTATATAGAGAAATGAAACCCCTTTGACAAATGCAACATATGCAGTAATGAATGCAGACAAATTTAAAAAGATAAAAAATTGAAATGCAAATTGTACTTATCAATATGTGTAATTAATTCTGGTATACATCAACCCCTAAACCAACTTTTATTTTAAATTACATCCATTTTCACATAATGTAGGAAAGTTGTAGTTGTTTCTGAGCACAAATAAACTTTTTATCACAATTTGAATTTTGTTGGTATATTTAGATGAAGCGCACAAATATACCTGTCCCAAAAAGTAGGGTTTATTGAATTTAAAAGTTATCCAAAGACAATATATTTCAAATTAGTTCATTTATTCCTTCATACAAGTAAACTTGAGCATCATAATAAGACATTTGCGGTATAAGAAGTGTTATGGCTTTACTCACATGATTTTAGTCGCACTGGCAACCAAGGCGGGTTAGGTACTTCATTTTCACAAAAATATTCCAATATTTCTAAAAACGTGTAGGGCCCCATTTTGCCGCTAAACATGCATTGCAATGACGTCTCATACTGCAAATAAGCCTTCTGATGTTGTCTTGAGGAATTCTCTGCCACTCCTGCTGAAGGGCCTGGGCTAACTGCTGAAGAGTCTGTGGAGCGGCTGGACGTTGTTGGACGCGTCTATTCAGGGAGGTCCCACAAATGCTCAATAGGAGACAGGTTGGGGGACATCAGTGGCCACAGTAACGTTCGGATATGCTGCATCTGAAGGTGATCTTGGACGACGTGAGCACAGTGAGGACGTGCATTGTCATCCTGGAAGATGAAATCTGGTCAATGCCGTTGAGCAAATGGCACAACAATAGGCTCGATGATGTTGTCACGGTAGTAGAGCCCTGTGATATTGACCTGGCATATGTGAAGGTCGGTCCTGTCATTCATACAGATGCCTGCTCATACCATTACACTGCCACCTCCATAACGGTTGTGTGCAACAGATGCAGGAGGCTGGTAATGCTCCTCTTGCCGTTGCCAGACACGTATTCGACGATCATGAAAATCCAAAATGAAACGGGACTCATCAGAAAACATCACTGATGCCCACTGTTGATTGGTCCACCGATGATGACGTTGGCACCAATCCATTCTTGCTCGCCTGTGTTGTGATGACATGGGCAAAGCTACAAACTGTCTGTGTGAGGCCAGTTGCATTTGGTGCAAACGGTTTCGTACTGTCTGAGTTGAGACCTGGATCCCAGTGGTCTGTTGAAGGTGTTGCAGAAGTTGAGTAGCATTTAGAGCCTGAGTAACAAGAAGTTGATCTTGGTGACGTGTAGTGACTCTTGGGCGGCCAGTCTGAGGCAGATCAGCCACTGTGCGGAAATTTTGAAACCTGTTCCACAGTCTGCTGACAACTGACTGTGAAACATTGAGGTTCTGAGCAACATCCACTTGCCGACTTCCGGTTTGCAACATGCCTATGCCTATCCATCTCTGCTGTTCTGTCAAACGTTCCATGACAAAGAAAAGAAACTGTATCTGTTGCAGAGTCTTTTTATACTTGTCCATGGTGAGTAGTGTTCATCAAACCCGAGATACACGCATTTTTGTGAAAAAGAATAATGTGTGAACTTTACGTATGGGCCCCACCTCTGTTCTTGGGATTGGCTTACTCATCACAAGTCACCAGGTCAACATGATATTGCACGTGAGAGTGGAGAAGAGCGTGCTTGATATGTCCATACAACCATTAAAATACGAAATCCATTCTTTTTTAAAATAATACACAACATCTTAAAATATCCCCTACTTTTTGTGACAGGTATATGTTAAGCCTATATTTACAGACATGACTACCTTTACTGATTTTGCATTAAATAATTTATTTATAATGATAACATAAAGTTTTATACATCTAAATATAGAGAAATGAAACGCCTTTGACATGCACTTAACTTAATTGTTAAGTGATGTTAAACATGCATGCAACATATACAGTAATGAGCGCAGAACAATAAAAAAATAAAAAAATTTGGAAAAAAGTTGTACTTACCCACAAAAATAATCCAATTTGGAAGCCTGGAACTCCTAGAACCACTTTCATCCAATTATACGGAACACAGACAAGTTTCAGTTGTTTTCAATAATAAATAAAAATGTTGTTTCCTTTTGAAATGTTCAGGTCACATATTGAAAAAACATTATGAAAATAAACTATGTACACAACTGATATTTACATTTACCACAAACTATTTCCTTTCATGATAAGCAACAAAACAGCTATTTGGATGTAGATGGGGATTATTTGTGCATCCTTCACAATAAAAGGATGTCCTGACCCTTACTTGAGGGGTGCTGCAAACGACACAGTTGTGATGAAATTTTGATTTTTTAATAATATGGTTTGTTCCTCCTAGTCTGTTGACTGGATTGTTCACTTGATATCCATGTCCAATCCTGGGAGGAATTTGCTGGAAATTCACAGCAGCATCAAGAGAGAGCTCACTGACAAGTTGCCGTTTAAATTGGAGAAGGCTCTGTTTTTTGGCATGTGTTGTTCTTGACAGTCTAAATAATTTATACGCATTGAGCTGAGCTATTTCAAAAATCCAGAAGACAATTTAATTCCACCACTTTCTTGTTCTTCTGCTAAATGTGCCATATGTTACAATGCTTTGGTCCACTCTGTCACTTCCATTCATGCGTTGATTGTAATAATCAATCATCAGTGGTTTATTTTTTGTTTCACCAAAGCGATTGGTGATGTTCTTGCTTTCCACTGTTGCACAGCTTGATACAAGAATGCATCGTTTTTTTTTGCTTTTTTGTCCCTAAACATTACACATATAAATCTTTTTTCTTGCTCCATATACCATTTCATTTCCATATGCATTAGCTGTGTAGTTTTCAGCTCTTTTGGGAAGTTCTTTCGATTAACGTTGACAGTCTCAGTGAAATAATGACTCCTGTTATTCAGATACTGAAGCAACGGCACACTTGTGTAATATCGATCAGCATAGATGTGATGACCTTTTCCACATGGTTGTAGCAAAGTGTCAAAACTGTGATGGCTTGCTGGCTATTTACATCAATATCTGGACTGTAAGAAGTATTGGCCCCCAAAGTATATCGACAAATTTACTACATACCCTGTGCTACTGTCGCAAAGACCGAATGTCTTTGTTAAGGAAGATTATTAATGTATTTTGCATGTTGACCACACATAGGCGATTAGCTGTTAATACACACGGTAAAATGTCTCTCTGAGATCAATCATGTGTTTGCACTGGTTTTCACTTATATTGAATGCGATATATTTAATACGTCATCGGTAGTTTATGAAGTAATGCGTTCTGCACTAATTAATGCAAACGGTTATGATTCTTGGCCTTTCGTGATTTGTAGTCTTTGTGATAAGACGTATTATCAAGCTCCTAAGATATTTGTGGAGAAAGAGCTCCAAGTGGTATGTATTATGTTTCGAAGGCCGCCACTACTATTATTGTCATGATGAATCAGAATTAAGTGAGAAGGTTCGTGATAACTTAAGAAGTACTCAATATATAATTCTACGTCTACATTGTTTGACCCACATTACTTGGGTGGATTTTACCTCTAGTACAGCGGCCAGAAATGTATGGTTAAGACAAGACTGTTAGAGGACTCGATGATATGTATGTACCTTATGCCATGCCAGTTATATAAACTTGTAATCTTCAATCTATATTAAACATCAGCATATTATGTGGACTAAGATGGTTTGGCCATGTCTGCGGAATGGGGGGGGGGGGGGAATCGGCTGCCACGACAGGCATGGGAGGCAAAGAGCCGGGGATCCAGACCTCCAGGACGACCCAGAGTCCGCTGGGAGGACAGCATTGGACAATCTTTGAAGGACCGAGGACTAGAATGGAACCAGGCCAGGAAGAAGACAGCTGATAGAATGGTCTGGCGCTCTCTCTTCCAAACCTCTACACCTCACGGTAGAAGTGGAACGACTAAGTAAGTAAGTATATTATGTGGACCGATCCACCTGAAGACTTGCATTCTTTGACGAATTGATGTCATGTTCTCACCCATTTTCATTCGTGTTACAAGTACGATGTTTCTACCCTTTAGATGATCTTCATCAAATTTATTACTACAAGAAAATCCCATCCATAACAGTCTTCACATGGTATTTTTTGGGTTTACAGGCAATGAACATTCTGTGAGCCCATCTGCCTTTCCACCCAATTACCATTTCATCTAAAGACAGCTCCTTGTAAGGGTAAAATGCTTCCTGGAATCTAGATAACATTTTCTGTAGAAATGGTTCAATCTTTGCTTTACCTTGTGTGTCTACATAACTCACATGAAACATCGTGTGATATACGGTAACATCTGAAACCTATCCTGTGTAAACATCTGTCTGTACCAGGGAGTTTGCATAAAGCCTTCGTTAGACCAATAATCACTAATGGCTGGTTTTTTCACAATCCCCATTGCTATTATCACAGCCAAAAACTTGCACAGTTCTGGAGATGTAACTGGATACCAGTTTTGATAGATCTTTTTGTCGCCATTTCTGATTTTGACTGACAGAGTCAATCAGCATATTCATTTATAAAAACAGTGAGCTCTTCTATAATCTCATTAGTTAAAAGAGCTTTGAGACAATAATATGCAGAAGAATCATCAGGTATAATATTTGGATTCACACCTGTAATCCTAGCATGAGGTTGTACAAAGCGGAAAGCATTTTGTGTTGAGCCAGCATCAACTTCATTCCACCTAATTTCCTCATTCATTGTACTTGTATTACCATCAGTACTTGTGAGTTCTGCTTCTCCATGGGGTGATCTAGATGTATCTTCTCTTAGTCTTTTCTTCATGGGAGCTTTACCTTTTCCTTGTTGTCTTTTCATTGGCCTGGCATTTCTAGTGCTAGTACTACTGACAGAACCAGCTAGGGGAAACACCCCCTTCTCATCTGATTCAGTGTTTTGATTACATGTATCTTCGCTGGGCAAAATATATTGTGAATGTGAACTGTCATCGTCACTCGATAACTGATCATCCTCATGTTCAATCCAAGAATAAACAAGTCGTGCTGCTTGCACAGCTGATAACCTTTGTTTACAATCCTTTGAAGATGAAGCCATTTTGGTTAGAAAAACTTTGTTTACGGTCAACAGCCGAACAACAAAGGTACTAAAATCAAATATTAATGACGAATAACAATACACCACGCTGAAAATGTAAACAGATTGAATACTTCTTTTTCTTCCTTGTTCATCCTGAAAAGGACGTTGGTTGAGTTGTGCCCGTTTACAGCGAAGCTGCAATATTTGCGCCTTTCGGCTGACACAACCGACTTTCGCACATTTTTTGGGACCGGGTTAGCCTTCCATCTTTGATCCCTACTCTCTCAGCCAGACTGCAGTGATGCAGCCTGTTTCCAGGACCACCACTTGGAGGTGGAGTAGGGTCTTTGTCAGCTCTGGTTCGCTGACCCTGACGCAAGCAGTCAAGCTATGGGTCACTGACTGCATTCTCTATTGTTGCGTCTTTAGGTCCCAGATTGAATACAGGAAGTGACTTTATAAATATTGGATTGGATAAAACATCGACAATTTTTCATTAAACTTTGCCGATATACTTACTGGCCCTGATTGCTAAATCAGAGGCACATCTCCAATCCAACCTGCAAGTCTGGAAGGAAGAGCTGGAGAAGAGAGGGATGGTCATAAGCAGCTCTAAAACAAAATCCATGGTGATATCACGAGAAGAAAGAAAACATCAGATTAAGTTGGGAGAACAGGTCCTGGAGCAGGTCGACCACTTTAAATACCTCGGAGCTATTATAGACCGAAAGGGAGGCATCAAAGAAGAGTTGGCCACTCGAAAAAGCAGCGGCTGGGAGACTTTTTCAGGCCATAAATCGTGGATTCCTCAGCAAGAAAGAGGTTGGTAAGAAAACGAAGATGGCTGTATACCGCTCCACCTATGTCCCAGTCTTGACATATGGATGCGAGTCGTGGGCAATGACTACAACCCACAAAAGCCAGATCCAAACCTCAGAAATGAGGTATCTGAGGAAAGTGGTTGAAGTAACAAGAAGAGACATGGTCCGCAACCAGACGATCCGTCAAGGCCTAAAATCCCATCCGCTGCAGACCCAAATAGAACAGTCCCAACTAAGATGGTTTGGCCATGTCTGCAGAATGGGAGAAGATCGGCTACCACGACAAGCATGGGAAACAAAGAGCCAGGGATCCAGACCTCCAGGACGACCCAGAGTCTGCTGGGAGGACAACATTAGACAATCTTTGAAGGACCGAGGACTAGAATGGAACCAGGCCAGGAAGAAGACAGCTGATAGAATGGTCTGGCGCTCTCTCTTCCAAACCTCTACACCTCACGGTAGAAGGGGAACGACTAAGTAAGTAAGTAAGTAAGTATACTTACTGTCTGCGCTACATGAGATGGCGAGCCATATATTTGGAACAAATGGCTCGCCACTTGAAGTTGCGAGCCATATAGTAAGAGTTAAATGTCATACTTTGCAGATATTAAAGTCATATAAACTTATGTAGCCAAAATATGAATTTAAAATAATAACATTGCTATTATACATACCTTTTTCATCTCCAAATAAGCATAACTGTTGTTGACTTTCTGACATGTCCAATAAGTCAGTATACTGTATCTCAGTTTTAGTACAGCTGTTGTCACAATCAGCCTGAAACAAATTTGGATCAATTCTGGCATTTATGACACATCATCATTATCACTTTTAGCTCCCTAAACAGCCTAGGTCTTCAACAAATGTCTGCCAACTCCTCTTGCTGTATACTATCAGCTCAAGGTGTCTCCATGATGTCTGCCAACTCGTCTTGTTGTATACTATTAGCTCAAGGTGTCTCCATGATGTCTGCCAACTCCTCTTGTTGTATACTATCAGCTCAAGGTGTCTCCATGACTGACTCATATCTTTGACTTTTGTATCCAGTTCTCTGCTATGTGTGTTTCTGAGTTTCCCAAAACCTTTTTTTTTACTCTGGACATTTTACAATGCTATAAACTAGAGCTATATAATTGAACGGCCTTGACACTGGAGTTGAAGATTGATATTTTTGTGTTGGACTTGATTTCTCTTTGTATTTATGACACTTGTAATACACAGTTTTTAAATGTAGGGGCGATAACGTTTTTTTCTGCAAATTTTCTCATTATTGCCATGGTCATGCATACATTCAAAGACATACTCACATGCACATTCACAAATGAACACATACACTTATGTATACGTGCGCAGACAAATGCTCATGTGCATAAACATGCACATACACAAATACACAGAGAACACAATTATTGTCTACATAAAATAAGACCATATAAGGTCACAGTAAACTTTCAAACACAAAAAAAACCATTTGAATTGTTTGTGTCAAAAACAAAACAAAAATTAAATAAATAAAACACTGAAATAACAAACAACCATGACTAATAAAGCCTCTTATAATTTCTGGGGTCTATGAAAGTCGGGACAATAATTTATTATCTACATAGAGGTTACTTTCACAATTGCCTCCAGCTGGCAGGAAATAGGAGTGGACTTGAAAGCTGCAACCAAGGTGGAGTATGTTCAATTCTCTGCACCAAATAACAGAAGGCTAACACTTGGGAGTCATGACCCAAGTGCCCCCCCCCCCCCCCCTCCATCAGACTGTAAAGGCAATTAAAGGGCCAAAATACTTGATTGATGGGGAAATCTTCTGATGATCAGATTGCCTCTTGTTGTATTGCTCTGTATAGAGTTTCCTATCATATCAGGCCTCTTGTAGTTTCTGGGATCTCTGATCAGACAAAGAAATATTGCTCCCACAGGATGTTGTACAAGGCACTATTATAAGGCCTCTTAAAGTGTCTGGGGTCTCTGATTAGACAAAGAAATATTGCTCCCTCAGGATGTTGTACAGGGCACTATTAAAAGGCCTTTTGTAGTTAATTAATGGTCTGATACAGTTTGTCTAACCAACGGTACATACAACATATCAGGTTAATTAACTGTCTGATATAGTTTGTCTAAACAATGGTACATACAACATAACAGGTTAATTAACTGTTTGATGTAGTTTTTCTAAACAATGCTACATACAAAATATCAGGTTAATTAACTGTCTGATATAGTTTGTCTAAACAATGGTACATACAACATAACAGGTTAATTAATTGTCTGATGTAGTTTGTCTAAACAATGGTACATACAAAATATCAGGTTAATTAACTGTCTGATGTAGTTTTTCTAAACCAGTGGTTCTCAAAGTGGGTGGTACCGCCCTCCCCCCCCCCCCCCCCCCTTCCCTGGGGGCGTTAAAAGGATCCAAGGGGGCGATATGGAAAAAAGGAACAAGAGGGGGCTTTCAGTTATAAGCAGGGGGCGTTCAGTAGTTAGGGGGGTTCAGGATTTGACAGGCTAAATTCAGTACGTGTGGGAGAGAAAGGAATTGTGCATTTGAGAGACAACATCATTGAAGCGGGGACGATATGGATGGTTGTATTACTAGGATCATTAAGCAATGCATTTTTTCATCTATACGTGCTCAGGTAACCATTGCTGATCATAAACTGTAATTGGGAACTGCTAGGAAAGGGGGTTAACCAAACACCTATTGTCCATTTGTTCACTCCTGAAGAAAGAGAAACGATCTGTGGTTGGTTCACTAAGATTTAAACAGAAGGTGAAAACCATTCATAAATAGTGTTTAATATGAGCTTTGGTGTTGGCAAGATTTGTTAGAGTGTACTTTCTGATGGCATGGATGGAATTAGTTACCTGCTGATGTTTCAGAACGTACCAGCTTTGCTTGGTTGTGGATTTTATTGTCTCATTGTTTGTGGGGGCTAGTGGTAACTAGATATGAAGAGAAACGGTTCAAGGGTGCAAGTTTTTAACAGTACTTGGCAGTAGAAATCAGTCTTTGAGTCTCTGAACCAGCTTTCCTACCCTTACATTCAGACTTTCATAAATCGACTGGCACGATGTACGTTTCCCATCTATTGCAACTTGGAGCTGCTTATGAGCAAAACCAACATACTTTCTCAGCTTTTTTTGTGAACAGTGGTTTCAAATAAGCTTGTATTGGGTATCAAACTATTTCATCCTGTTGATAAGGTAAGTTTACATACTTATATTTTTTGTTTGTTTGCACAGAGCTGGCATTAGTTTTACTAACATTAATTATTAATTAAAACGATACACTTTGATACAGATTTGCTGTTAATTGAATATTGCTGTTCAGTTAAATAAATTGCATCCTTTTAATTTGTTACCTGGATCTCTACACTGTGTAGTTAGGCCACTGTCTTTTATATCTGCAACATTGTAAAATCAATTCTTTGTTCCAGAATTCAGAACAAATATGGCAAAAAGCAGAACAAACCAAACAGAAGTGCAGACAACACAGCGTGGAATATCTGAGATATGAATTTATTCTAGCACTAAATAACCAACTACTGCCAAAGTGTCTATTATGTGAGAGGGCCTTTTCAAATGAGGCAATGAAACCTTCCAGACTCCTTGAACATTTGAAAAAAAGTCACCCTGATGAAACAGACAAAAGTTTGACATATTTTCAGTCACTTCGTGAAAACTTTCAGAAACGTAAATCTGTTCGTGACATGTTTGTCAACATTTCACATCAAAGATGTGATGGTTTGCGAGCTTCACACTAAATTTCATTGCTGATCGCTAAATCTGGAAAGTCTCACACAATCGGATAAAATTTGATTTTGCCAGCTATGAGGGAGTTTGTGAGTACAGTTATGCATAAGTCACCTGAACAAATAATTAAAGCAGTTCTGCTCAGCAATACCCCTGTTCAAAGAAGAATAGGTGAAATGGCTGAGAATGTTGAAACCACATTGTGCAACATACTTAGGACAACATAATTTGCATTGCAGTTGGATGAGTCAACTTTGCCAGGCAACGAATCTTTGCTTGTTGCATATGTTCGCTTCGTAAAATATGAAAGCTTGGTTCAAGAGTTGTTAATTACAAAGCAACTAGTAACTGATACAAAAGAGGAGTCAATATTTCGTGTAGTTGAGCAATTTTTCAAAAAGAAGGACATTCTGCTTACTAACATTATTGCTTGTGCAACAGATGGGGCACCATCAATGATAGGTTGTTACCGCGGGTTTATCTCATCCTTAAAAGAAGCTGTACCTGGCACATTTACACTACACTGTGTAATTGAAAGACAACATCTTGTCACAACAAATTTAAGTGATCAACTTCACAAATCATTAAATACTAGTATCACAGCGACTAACAAAATTAAGTCCCATGCTCTCAATTCTCGACTATTTCAAGAGCTTTGTACTGAGAATGATGAACAGTTTGAACGTTTGTTGATGCACACAGAAGTCAGGTGGCTCTCAAAAGGACATGGTCTAAGACCCTTTTATGTTCTTTTTGAAACTTTGGTAGAATTCTTCAAAGACTTGCATGCTTCGCTCAGTAGAGAACTAACGAATTTCATGCATGACATTGCATATTTGTCAGATTTATTCACAAAATTTAGCGAAATAAATCTACATTTGCAAGGAAATTATTTTAATCTTATAAAAGCCAAATCTGTTGTCTCCACGTTTCTGGCCAAATTAACGCTTTTCAAACGTAATATTGGCCATCATGAGTGAATCCAATTTTGCAGCCTTTTAGAGTTGGAAGAGAAAGCAAAATACCAGAGGATTATCTTCACGTATATTGTGCACACCTTTATAAGCTGCATAAAGACATGTCTCAGAGGTTTCAGAATCTTCTTTTGATTACTATTCCAGACTGGATAATATTAATAAATTCATTCTTGGACATGTGCAGTGAGCAACTAGGAAGGGTGGAAGAGGAACTGATATCGCTACAAAATGACGTTGAGCTTAAGCCAATGTTCAAAAAATCACATCAAGACTTTTGGTTGCAAAAAGAACTCTCTGAATGCTACCCTGCAGTACGGGGAAAGGTTAAGATGTTCTGTATTGCCTTTCCAACATCGTATTTAGTACAGCATGGTTTCAGTGCAGTTGTCCAACTTCTTTCGAAGCAGAGAAACAGACTGCAGATTACTGAACGTGAGGATCTGAGACTCCTTCTAAGTAACTTTCAGCCTGATGTTGAGAAGCTGATATCACTACACCAGGCACATCCATCTCACTGAAGTTAAGATGAAGTAAATTTGTTACTAATTCACTTTCGCATACTGCTGTTTGTTTTACTGCATTAAGTAATTAAGTTTTTCTTTTTAAATTAAGTTGATAAATAAGCGTATCTGTAGCTTTATATTAGAATGTGATAAATTGAGCAATTAGTTGTTACTGTATTTAACAGTTGCTCTTATTTTTCACTCTTTATATTTTTTTATGTACTGTAGGGAAATGCAGGTGGTTTGTGTGTGTGTGTGGGGGGGGGGGGGGGCACTGGGGACATGCCCTGGGAGCCAAGGGGGCAGTGACCCAAAAGAGTTTGAGAAACACTGGTCTAAACAATGGTATATAAAACATATCAGGTTAATAAGCTGTCTGATATAGTTTGTCTAAACAATGAAACATACAACATATAAGGTTAATAAACTGTCTGATATAGTCTGTCTAAACAATGGTACATACAACATATAAGGGTAATTAATTGTCTGGTATAATTTGTCTAAACAATGGTACATTAGACGTATAAGATTAATTAACTGTCTGATATAGTTTGTCTAAACAATGATACATATGATATATAAGGCTTATTAACTGTCTGGTATAGTTTGTCTAAACAATGGTACATACAGCATACAAGGTTAATTAAAATTCTGATATAGTTTGACTAAACATCAGTACATACAACATAAAAGATTAATTAACTGTCTGATATAATTTGTCTAACCAACAGTACATACAACATATATGGCTAATTAACTGTCTGATATAATTTGTCTAAACAATGGTACATACAATATTTAAGGTTAATTAAATGTACGATATAGTTTGTCTAAACAACGGTGCATACAACATATAAGGTTAATTAAAATTCTGATATAGTTTGTCTAAATACTGGTACATACAACATTTAAGGTTAATTAATTGTCAGATAGTTTTTCTAAACAGTGGTAAATTCAAGGCTAATTAACATTTTGCTGACCAATTTAGACTCTAGGCGAACTTCCGTTAAAGTCCCTTGCTGACCAAATGGGACTCTCGTCGAATTAGTAAAACTATGAAAGAAACAGAAAGCCATATCAATTGTTTTATGAAACAAGTGTAATCGTGTTATTGTGACTTGTGGTTTTGAAGGTGTCACATTGCGTCAAAGAATAGTTGGTTCAATAAGAGCGAGACTGACATCCCGCCTGAACCTCTTTGCTGTGATCTTTTTTGAAGAGTTGGCAGTGTTGTAGGTTATGTGTGGCAGTGTTATAGGTTATGTGTGGCAGTGTTGTAGGTTATGTGTGGCAGTGTTGTAGGTTATGTGTGGCAGTGTTGTAGGTTATGTGTGGCAGTGTTGTAGGTTATGTGTGGCAGTGTTGTAGGTTATGTGTGGCAGTGTTGTAGGTTATGTGTGGCAGTGTTGTAGGTTATGTGTGGCAGTGTTGTAGGTTATGTGTGGCAGTGTTGTAGGTTATGTGTGCCAGTGTTGTAGGTTATGTGCCCATTGACCAGGGCAGTTTCAACTAAGAAATGATATAGTGGAAGGTACCATTAATAGGATATGTGTGGGTAGGGGTAGTTTGCACCCAGTTGGCCGAAACTGTTGACACCTAGCATACTTTTTTTTATATTTTTCTGCAAGCACTGGCTTCTGAATTGTTCTGTCCTCAGGAATTCCTTGTTTTCTGCCTTGTCCATTAACATCATTGGAGTGAAGAGTAGATATAAGGTTAACTCTTTTTGTGTCATGCCAGGTAACTGCCAACACGCCTTTATCTTCTGTGGCACAAAACACAGGATGGACTGCCTTTTTCAATTTGAGTTTCTTTTTCTTCAGTGCTTCAGGAAAATACTTCCTATTTTCAGCTACTGTTTCACATGCACCACTCTGAATTTCTTTCAGCTCTTGAAATAAAGCTCTTTTTTTTAAGTGCATTCTGTGTCTGCGCAATCTGACAATGAGTGTTTGTGAATGTTTGAGTAGTTAAGTACCTCTAGTTGGAGTTTGAACTGTTTCCTTCAATAACTGGGGTTGAAGTTGTAGCTGTAGGCCTCTGCAAGTTTTTGTTGGAAATGTTGATAATCCTCGACTGTGTGGTATAAATTGAAGCAGGGTATCATGCATAGAGGTACATTGCAATCTGGGCAGTACATGACAGTCTGGCTTCTTTTCCCTTTAGCCTTACACACTTATACAAAAATTAAATTTTCTTTGCATTTTATACACAATTTGTTTTAGCCTTTTATGTTGAAATACATGTTTAATTGTTAAATCAATACATCAATCAAGCTTATTTTATTCATTGCCATTCATGTCCCTAACATTTTATTGCACTGACATTGAACAGATTCACTAAAAACTGGAAAAAATATCATGGTTTTCAAACATCTCCTGAAATGTCTATAAATAGCCACACAAATTCAAGATGGCCACCACAACCATGTAACCAATTTGCATAAAGTATATTTTTTCGGATGTAGCAACGTTTCATAATAGTGCTCTGAAAATTTCAAAGCCCTATGTCTGTTTTTCAATTTTTTAATAAATTTCAACAAAAAAAAATTGTTTTTAAAGAAATCTGCAAACACTCATGGGAATGGGAGATGGTAATGCTCCGGATTACTGGTCAGCAAAGTGTTAACTGTCTGAAATAATTTCTCTAAACAACAGTACATACAGCATATATGGCTAATTAACTGTTTGATATAGATTGTCTAAATGGTACATGCAACATATAAGGCTACTTAACTGGCTGATATACCGTGCTGTGTCTTAATAATAGTATATGCAACATATAAGGCTAATTAACTGGCTGATGTAGTTTGTCTAACCAACAGTACATACAACATATCAAGTTAATTAACAAGCTGGTATAGTTTGTCTAAACAATGGTACATACAACATCTCACCTCAGTTTTAGCATCATGATTCTGGAAGCCTCCATTATACTCCTTACATTCATCCAAATCTGGATTTTGATTACAGTACATGATACATTTTACCTATTACATACATTCTGACTGATTCTGTAATGCATTTTGACAAGCAGCTATTATAAAGTACAGAATGTTTGAAAAAGAAAGAAAAAACAGTATAATCGTATATTGTGTAAACCCAGTAAAATACTTACTGACATAACAATACACTTACAAAAAGAGTCTTTGAAAGTTTAGACTAGTTCATTTTAACAAGAGGTTGTTGTTGTTGATAAACAAGGGTTGCTGAGCTTGTCATCCTTTAACAGCCAATGCCAAGTTTAAGAATTTGTATGTGTTCTGAGGCTGCTAAATGGTGACTGATTAAAGTGTATGTGTTCTGAGGCTGCTAAATGGTGACTGATTAAAGTGTTTGTGTTCTGAGGCTGCTAAATGGTGACTGATTAAAGTGTTTGTGATTGGTGGTCAATACACGGTGGTTTGCACCTTACACTGCAGCGCTACTTTAGTTCGGTGACCTCCAACCTCAACACCTCACGGTAAAAGGGGAACAGCTAAGTAAGTAAGTAAGACCTGAATGCTGACCCCGAGGTAATCCATGGGCAGTTTCGTCTACCGCTAGTTTTGGAAGGGAAAAATCAGCTGATGTGTGTGTAAAATCATTACCCAGTCATTCTGGATAAACACAGCGCTAAAATACTTTTGTGTACAATAACTTTGTTCTGTTTTCTACCTTTGATAGCCTTTTTATTTGTTTAGAATTATTTTTGTCATAGTGACAGACTTTTGAATACAGCATCATCATTTGAAGAACTTCATAATCTATTTATTAATGTAATATCTGAAATGCACACCACTTTTGTCAGTTCATAATTATATAGACTTATTGAGAGGAACCTTAAGGTTATTTCTACTTATTTTTAGTATTGGTTTGACATCTTGAGAACGTGTGGTAGTCAGTTATGTCAGTCTGACATTTAAAAGAACAAGAATATTGTCACCAGATTTTATAACATTTAAATCACAGTAAACACATTCTTGATACTCACAAATCTTTTTTTTTTTTCGTACGCCCGCTAATACTCGAGGCGAAATCTCAGGTTATTGTTAATGTCTAACCTGACATTGATTTTACGTGAGTATCCCTTTTTTCTTGTACAGAGACAGGTGTCCCTCACCATTCAGGCAGATACTCGCCGATTTCGGAGGTACCCATTAGAGCTGGGTCGGCTCAGGAGCCGCCAATCCCTGGTCAACGACACTACAAATCTTTAATAAGGCTGTTAAAATAACTTTTTGTAAAGTACCATCTGTTTTTGCATTTTCATTCATTTATAATAATATTTAGCTACGTATATAGGGGTCAGAAAACCTGTAAAGCTATATATTATTTCCACATACTTTGATCTAGCTTTCAATTCTTGTTAATCTTGTATTTATAATATGAATGTCTTTCTTTTTATTGTGTGTGAGACAAGGACAAGAGAGATTACATGTGAATGGATGCATGTGGAAATGAAAGAGTTTGTGGAAGATAATGGACAAAGGCTAGAGACACCATTTGCGTGTATCAAAGATTTGTGTGGCATTCTTCATGGGCTTCTTAAAGATTACAAGAGGGTGAGCTTATTAACATGGCATAAGGGTTCCATTTCAGAAAATGAAGTTTGGCTTGAAATTGGGGGCGATCATAAAAAGGGAAGCATCAAAGTTACAATGCAGGTAGTAAATTTAGAGAAACCGAATTCTAATTCTAATACCATCCTTTTATCAATGGCTAGAGTCAGAGATACATATGATAATTTAGAAAAATTGTTGAATGGCATGAAAGCTCAGATAGAGTCACTAAAAGATTTAGAGTGGGATGGGGGAAAAATGTTGTTTTCGTATTCAGGGATTATGACTTTTTGATGAAAATGTTTGGTTTGTCCAGAGCTCAAGGAACATACCCATGTCTATGGTGTCTCCAGTAAAACAAGGAAATAAAGACAGAGAGCATACAACTTGCAAACCATGAAGTTTGGCCATGTTGATAAGAGATTACAATAGATATATGAAATATGGGAAAGGGAATAAAAGGCAAGTGGCACGTTGCCATAACTGTTTACACAAACCAATGTTAGAGATTGAAATTGAATATGTAGCTCCTCCTTACCTTCATATTTTATCAGGCATTGTTTTGAAACACCACAGATTTCTTGAACAGGTAGCCGATAAAATATTCACCATGATATTTGAGAATCCACAAAAGATACAAGCAAACATTAGTACTATACTACTGGACAAAAGTTAAGGGCCGCGAAGAAAAACTCCACTATAGACCAATTAAATGCAACCAGGTGTAAACAATTTATTACAAAATAAAGTTGATTCATCCGTGGAAAAGATCAGTCAAGTTTTTTAAATAATGTGTGACTTACTAACAAAAACAAATTCAACTCACTTTTTCACCTTTTGAACTAGTGAGGCGTGTTGCAAAAACCACGAGTTTAAAAGGAAGAGCTAGAGAAGAGAGGGATGGTCATCAGCAGTTTCAAAACAAACACCAACGTGATATCACGAGAGGAAAGAAGATTAAGCTGGGAGAACAGATCCTGGAGCAGGTCAACCAGTTTAAATACCTCAGAGTTGTTACAGACTGGAAGGGAGACATCAAAGAAGAGTTAGCTGCCCAAAGAGAAGCAGCTGGGAGACTTTTTCAGGCCATAAATCAAAGATTCTTCAGCAGAAGAGAAGTTAGCAAGAAAACAAAGAAAGCTGTATACAGCTCCATTTATATTTCAGTCTTGACATATGGATGTGAGTCATGGACAATGACTACAACAAATAAAAGCCAGCTCCAAACTTCAGAAATAAGGTACCTGAGGAAGGTGGTTGAAGTAACAAGAATAGATATGGTCAGCAACCAGACGATTTGGCAATGTCTCAATACCCAGCCACTGTAGACTCAAGTAGAACTGTCCCAACTATGATGGTTTAGACATGTCTGCAGAATGGAAGAAGATCAGCTACCATGGCAGTTATGAGAAACTGAGAGCCAGGGTTCCAGACCTCCAGGATGACCCAGAGTCCACTTGGAAGACAACATTAGACAGTCACTGAAGGACCAAGGACTAGATTGGAACCTAGGTCATAAGGAAGACAGCTGATAGAATAGTATGGTGCTCCCTCCTCCAAACCTCATTGTAGAAGAGGGATGACTAAGTAAGTATTTTTTCTGGCACTGATAGTAACATTATTCCTCTATAATGTGTGCATTCTTGTAAATTTCCTTTCTTAGGTAACTTTACTAGATAACCTTCCTTCCATTCTGCTGGTATTTCTTCTCTCGGTGGTGGCGGTAATTTTGCCTCTGCTGCAAGCTGCTCCTGACACAAACAATGCACTCTAGGTTGGTCTGGCAAACCTCAGAGGTTTTGGTGGACTGACGATGACACAGCATGCATTTAAGGCAACGGAGATTGCAATGCAATCCACAAAAAAGCCCAAAGCCATTGTCTAATTTACTGTATGGATGGTTTTGGATTTTGTTACTTGTTGTTGTTGTTGTTGTTTTGATGAGGTGATGGGTGGAGAGCGGGCACTTAACAGCTGACCATTATTGCCTCTTCTCGTTCCATCTTGGTCTACCCTGTTTAACCTGAAATTTGGTTATAATTGGGGTATTTAGTGTCATTTTATTTTTTTTTAATTTTGTATTCAATTTAAATAGCTTTTGTCTTTAGCAGTTGCTGATTTTAATTTATATTAGTATTTGTCCATTTTATTTTCTCTTTTGTATTGTTTCTTGATAACTATTGTCCTTTACACTTGGTTTTACTTTGTATTAGTATTTGTTCTTTTTGAGTAGTTTTTTTTATGTTTTTTTTATTTTGTGTTTTTTTTGTTTTTGTTACTAACCTTATATGTTTTCCTTTGTTTTATGTATACATCTTTTAAGTATTGATTGGGCATCTCTTGGGGCATCTATACTTAAAACCTTATCACCTGTAAAGTCTATATTGTGATTTCGATAGTAAGTTTTTAATTCAAGCCTTTGTTGTTCGTACTTTTTACAGTGGATCACGTAGTGGTCTATGTCATTCTCTTCCTGGCATTCTTGGCAGCGTGGTTCTTCTATCATAAAGTACGCTGCATTGAGACGGAGACACAACAGTTTTTTGTTTGATGGTATCTTTAATTCTTCTCTGACCTGGCATGTCCTCGTTGGTTCTTTCAGCAGTTTGAACGCGTGTCTGCCTTTTCTACTGTTCTTCCATGTTGTCTTCCATTCCTCGTTTATAGTTATCTTCACTTGGCTCTTGATCTCCGACCTTCCCAGTCCTGCTCTTATATTGTTTTTACTTGTTCTTCCATTCTTGGCGTTCTGATCTGCCAACTCGTTACCAGCAATACCTATGTGTGCTGGAACCCACACTAGCCTCACACTACATCCTCTGTTCCCTAGTGATGTATTAATTGCTAGAATGTCTTCCTTTATGTCTGGCCGGCTACATTTACCTGGGTGTTCTAGTGCTTGTAGTGATGATAGTGAGTCTGTAAATATCGTAACAGCTTCTGGTGGGTTATCTTTGATTATTTCTAAACTTTTAAGAATTGCTACCATCTCTGCGGTAAAAATCGAAGCCCCTTCAGTTACAATGTAGCTCTTTTTTATTCCCCACTGTGGTATTACAACTCCGGCACCTAGTTGCCCACTATCACCCTTGGATCCATCAGTGTAGACGGCCAGACTTTGTTTAGTTAGTTGATCTATGAACTTTCTACTTATCATTTTGGCTTCCTTATCTTCTATGTTTTGTTTGATCTTTTCAGTAAGTGAGTAGTCTATGATTGGTGTTTCTAGTTCCCAGGGTGGTATTTTGCTTTTATATTTATTACTATTTTTAATTGTGTTTGATAGTTCTTTGAGCTGTGTTAGATTTTCTATAGTTCTCCACTGTAAAGGGCAATTTTTACTATCTTGCAATATAATACATTTATATACTTATTATGTTCGCAAATATTTTGTAATCAAAGTATTTCCTTTTTAAGTGCTTAAGGAGAAGTCATTTTTGAGTTACTTCCCTTGAAAGTAGTTCCGTCATCTTCGATCGGACTCCGCGGACGAGTCTAGGCCTACTGCGATTTATTCTTTGGCTGGGTAGGAATAGATTGTTCTTGCTTCAGTATATCTATGGCCTGAATTTATACGTAGTGTTTGTATGAGTAGGACGAGTCTGTCTTATATATGGATATCTTTACATTTCTAAGTCGAACTATGTTGGTTGTCGCTAGAAAAGGTCAAAGGCTATGCAGCGGAAGTATCGCTAGCAAGGGGTGTGATCCATGGCCGTCATCCTGTCTGGATGTCGGATTATCTTGTAGCAGGCCTATCGCCGAAAAAGTGATCTATAAGTCAATGGGGAAAAGTGATAGTCATTTAGACATGTTGTATGTACTTTACCCCAGTGTTTATTCTCTTTTGCCAAGGAATGGCAAAGTTATATTTCGCATAGAAAGGTAAAACCACAATTTATTATGAACTTGGGCTTCGCCATCGTTGTTGATAAACAGATGCACAGTGGTACTTTTGAAAAGAATATTTATTCAAAGGAAGACGACATTCCTATGTATCAACACTAGATTGTATGATATTATTCAATCACCTCTATGAGAGAAGCTATGAAGAAATGAGGACATTTAACGAATGACCAATTTTGGTCTGGGTCCTATAGTGAGTGAAACTCACGAGAGAAGAACAGCCATGTTGAAATTCATATACTTTGTATTTATCGAGTGAGAAAAAGGGATGCCTGTACTATCGCTCGATGAACCAAGAGATCACTGCTACATGTGAGAACCCATGTCTGGGATTCCTATATCTTTATGGAAAATATATATATTGAACTTTACGTGAAGGGATATTCACTAGACGAGGTTAGGTCTAGGAGCCTTCCTATATATTGGTTATGGTCTGACGTGCCCAGTCAGTAAAGCCAGATGATTTACATGATGGAACTCTGAATGCTTATTTACGAATGCTCCATTATGATATTTGCCAAGCATGAATGCTAACTTAAGATGATATTCCTGTGATCAACATTATGCTGTCTATGTCGACATTTGTTCCTGTAACCATACACGTACTGTCCAAGTGTGCGTCCCATTAAATGTTATAAAAAGACCACCGTAGTTCCAGTACTTCTTGAATTCGAACAGTGTGAGTATGAGTGATGTACTACCAACCTGTCAACTCTATCGAATCATTCTACCATTCGCGTTCTGACATTCACATACACACTCATTGTTTACACTCACATTCTTGTCGGAGCCTCATCACGTTCCAGGACAAGATGACCTGTATGACCAAAACTGTGCTGGGTTTAATGAGTTGACAATCGTTACACTTTACTACACCAGTCCCAACATCTACATTTATCAACTGGTGGACATTCACGTCATTTAACAAATAAAGCGTGATTCAACAACTAGTAGCCAGTATGAGTTAACAACTAAACAGACTTTAACAACTGGTGGCCAGCTTCCTGGGTCAACCTGCACAGTGACCATATTGAGAAGTAAACTACTGAGACCAGACGTTCCTTGGGGTCTGTTACGACACACAAATACATCAGCAGTACAACTCTACAGTGATGTCAGCGTGACCTGTCCTGTCGACAGTATGCAGTAACTAGGTCAGCGTTTGTTGACATTTGGTTCGTTGGACATTTGCCATACAACTGACAGTGTTACACAGCAAGCTTGGTTGAAACATAGAACATTACACATCAGGACTGGAGAATATTTGACAGTGTTTGCGAAAGGAAATGTTATTGAACTGAGAAGTCCTACATCGATTGTTATCATTCACATCAACGATGGAGCTTCTATTTCTGTGTTGAATTTAAAATAATTAGACCAGAAGTATTTGTTTAATAAAGTACCACAGTACTGTACTATTAGGCAGTGTAACTGAGCCTTCTTTACAACACATTCTTTCTGCAACACTCTATTTACATCATATTGCCATACTATTTATGCATTTATGTATTTATGTTTAAATATTTATATGTGATATTTGTTTGTATCCAGCGGGTTGTTGTTTTGGTTGGGCGGTGTCACACAGCAGAGTATCCCACGTAATAGAGGGTCTGATGTGTGCGTTTCTATAGGTGCAATTTTCTTGATTGAAAATTTGCTGCGACAGCTGTTGCTATTAGTGTTAGCTGTGAAGACTGTACTCATTGTTGTTTTTGTAATATTCCTCTGTTCTTTAGTTTGTTTTGATTTGTTTGTAATTTGTTGGTCTACCCTATTCTATCTTTCAGTTCTATTCTCAATTTATATTTATATACTGTGGCGTTATTTGTATTTGTTATCCTCTTGCGGTTTATCTTTTATTGTTTTTCCCATTTGATTTATTTCATTTCCGCAAATGTTTTCATGTTCTCCTGTATAACTGTTTTGTTTTGTGCCTGATCGACATACACTATTTAAAATATAGTTGATCATATAAATTGATGTACAAGAATCAACTGATAGTTAATTGCTATTACTAAAGGTACACAGTTGATGATATAAAACACTATTTCTGGTGCACTGCACTTATATTATAGAGTGAACCAGCAACTTATAGCTGTTATTATATAAGGATTTATACAAGACCTTTGTAAGGCTTGTTTCCCACAGTGATTGGGATAGTTAAGTACTATTTTCCACAGGTTAAAAAGTTATCATACAAGGTCTTTGATTAAGACTAAGAAAGTGAATTTATTTACTTTTGCAAATTACTGATCTTATTAGACAAGATGTCTACATTAGATTATTTTATCACACAAGGCAAGGCTCTTGATAAGACTGGTCAGCAATTAGAAGAATGGGCAGTTGCTCAATATGACAAAGCATTAGCTGCTGAAGAAAGAAAAGCATTGATTGAGGAGAAAGATTAGAAGCTGAGGAAAAAAATTACAAAGAGAGTATGAACAAAAGAAATTGCAGATACAGACTGATGAAAAAAGATTCCAGATGGAAATGGAAAAAGAGAAAAGAAAAGATGAAGCTGCTGCAGAAGAGAAAAAATTACAAGCTGCTGCAGAAGAGAAAAAATTACAAGCTGCTGCAGAAGAGAAAAAATTACAAGCTGCTGCAGAAGAAAAAAGATTACAAAGAGAAGCGGAAGCAGAAGAGAAAAAAGCAACAAGAGAGCATGAACACAAAAAAGAACTTTTAGCATTTGAGTTAGAAAAGTTAAAGTTAACAAACATAAGTGATGGTAATCAAGCATCTGGTGGTAATGGTAAACCCTTTACTTACAAGGTCAAGGTACCAGCGTTCAACCCTTCCAGTGATGACATAACATTCTGGCTAAATAGATTTGAACGCTCGTGTCGAGCACATAATGTGGACAAATCACAATATGCTAACCAGTTATCAGAAAATCTGAAAGGTGATTCTCTGACTAGTTTAAGTTTGGTTGAAGAGGCTGACAAAGATAACTATGATGTTATTAGGGCAGCCTTATTAAAGAAGTATCAGTTGTCTGAAGAGGGTTATCGGAAGTTGTTTAAGACAATGGTGCCTGAGGCAGGTGTAGAATTCTCAGAATTCATTGCAAGGACACGTCTTACATTTGATCGTTGGATTGAGCTATCCAAAACAGAAAAGACTTATGAAGCCCTTATGGACTTGATACTCAGAGACAAGATTATGTCAAGTATAAATAAACCTTTCCTCGAATTCTTACATGAGCGTAAACCTAAGTCTCTAAAAGAAATGGAACAGTATTGTACCCAATACGTCACTGCACATCCGGACGTAGCTATTAGCAACAGTAAGGTTAAAGAAGGTATGCCAGTTGCTTCTGCAACACCATACAACCCTAATCACTCTCACAAATTCCAAGGACCTCAAAATAGGTTTAATAAAAAAGGTAACTATTACAGTTATCAGAACCAAGGTAACCAATCATTTCAGGGTTCTTCTTCGAATACCTGGAGAAGAGCTGACAGCCCTCGATTCAGGGGTGGTCATAATTACAGGAACTTTCGCAAAGGAAGTCATTCTAGAAACTATCCAAGTTTTCCTTCATGGAGACAACAAGATCATAATTACAGAGATACTCATTATAATGAATATGATGATAGTAACCAAAGGAGCTATGATTCAAACCCGAGTAGGGGTTATAATAGTGGAAACAATGATAAGTACAGAGGCAATAATAACAGAGGTAGAGCACAATTCAAAAAACATAAAGCTCATTACCAGGCGAACTCTGCACAGCAAGAGTCCCACGAAGCCTATAAACAAAATAAAGATAATGATGACTCTAATAATATGGCATGTGCCGCTTTTGATTTTGGGAGAGCATCTCAGTGCCCCCAATGCAAAACATTATTTGAGCCAACCACAGTGTCTACTTTAAGCTGTGGGCATCCTCTTCCCGCTCTTCCTGCGTCAATCGCGCATGATGGGAGAGGTTCTCTTGTCTTACACAAAGGTTTAGTAAATGACAATCCAGTCTCAGTACTTTTTGATTCTGGATGCACAACTATTGGGGTTAGGCAGTCACTCATAGATCCTTCTCATTCTACAGGCAAAGTAGTCAAATGCGTAACATTTGGCGGCACCATAGAGAAATACTCTACCGCTATCATTAGGATTGCTACTCCTTTCTTCACAGGAGATGTACACGCATGTCTTTTGCCGAATCCGATCGCTGATCTTATCATCGGTCGCATTCACGGAGTCAAAGAATGCACTCCGGAGCAAATTTCCGTTTGGGAAAATCAAAATATGCAATCTGCTAATGCGGTAGTCACTAGAGCTCAAGCTCTCAATATGCCTGAAACTTCATCTGTTGAAGATAATGAAGTGCATAACCAAGATGATCCCTTGGTAATTTCTCGTGACTCGTTTATAAAACAACAAGAAGAAGATCCGACTCTTAAGAAATTCTTCACTCTTGTAACGAAAGGTGATCCGAATAAAGATTCAAATTGTAAATCTTGGATTACAATGAAGAATGGCGTACTTGTACGTATGGTGCAAGACTCCACTAAGTCAAGTCATTCTCAGATTCTTGTACCCAAGAATTTGAGAGTTAAGATCTTACAACATGCACACGACTCTCAGTGTGCTGGTCACATGGGTTTTTCCCGTACAAAGTCAAGAGTTCTTGCGGCTTTCTTTTGGCCTTTTGTGAACAAGGACATACGGATCTATTGTCGATCCTGTAAAGTATGTCAAGAAGTCAAATCCAAAGGTCCTCGTCATGCTGCGCCTATTCAGGCTGCAGATATTCCTATTCGTCCATTCCAGAAAATGGCGATAGACATCATTGGTCCATTCAAGATCAAATCTGCTAGAGGACATCAGTTTATCTTAACGTGTGTAGACATGTGCACACGTTGGCCAGAGGCTATCCCTCTAAAGAGCATTACTACCGCTGACATTGCAGATGCTCTTTGGCTTATATTTTCTCGGCTGGGATTCCCCGGAGAAATATTATCAGATCATGGCACCCAACTGATATCGGATACCATGTCTCAAGTAATGTCTACTCTACAGATAGAGAGATCTTTGAGTAGCATCTATCATCCTATGTCCAATGGGATGGTCGAGCGACTAAATAGAACACTTAAGAACTTATTAGGGAAGATAACTGAGGATCATCCTCAAGATTGGGATAGGGTTTTACCCGCGGCCCTCTTCGCGTACAGAGAGGTCCCCAATGAACATACAGGGTTTTCTCCCTTTGAACTTGTCTTTGGCGCGCGACCGCGCGGCCCAATGTCTTTGCTGCATGATCTTATAACAGCTGACAATATTGACGATGACACAAAATCTTCTTACGAGTATGTCATCGCGCTGAGACAAAAGATTATCGAAGCATGCAAATTGGCAACGTCCTCTTCTGAATTTGCTAAGCAGAAGGCAAGACAATTTGCTAATAAGAAGAGAACTTTACGACAACTTTGTCCTGGTGACAAAGCATTTGTTTTGCTACCTTGTCGTGAAAATAGACTCCTTATTAGTTGGAAAGGTCCGTACGATATAATATCGAAAATTTCAGATGTTGACTACATCGTCGATATTAACGGGAAGCATAAAACCTTCCACATCAATATGCTTACGGAGTTCCATGAACGTCCTGACTATCTACAGCCTATTTTCCAGGCAACGGACGATTCTCATGTCAAACATGGTCATTACTCATCACTGTCTGTAATACAGGATGAGGAAACAAGTTTTTCGGATGTTAATCTTCCGCTTCCAATGATCCCACTTCATTCTAGTGAATCATGGAAAGACGTTACTGTTTCTCCTGATTTGTCTCTAGGAGAACGGCGACAAGTTTCGTCTATGTTACAAACATTTCAGGATGTCCTCACTGACATCCCTGGACAAACTCATGTCATTGAGCATGACATTGTTCTAACTGAACATACTCCAATTAGGGTTAGACCTTATCCTATCCCTATACATTTCCAAACACAGGTTGAAAAGGAGTTGGATGAAATGATAGATTTACAAATAATCGAACCATCCACTTCTGCATATTCTTCGCCGATGGTTATTGTTCGAAAAAAAGACAATAACATACGTCTTTGCGTTGACTATCGCAAATTGAATCAAGTTACGAAGTTCGATGCTGAACCTATGCCTTTACTAGAAGAGCTACTTACTCGTCTTTCTAAATCGCATTTTTTCACTAAACTTGATTTGTCTAAAGGATATTGGCAAGTTCCATTATCCGAACGCGCCAAACCTCTTACCGCTTTCTCTACTCCCAGAGGCCTTTTCCAATGGAATTTTATGCCTTTCGGCCTTATGAACGCACCAGCTACATTTGTACGCATGATGCGTCGAATCCTATCGTATCGGTCAGATGTCATTGCTTATCTAGACGACATCTGTCTTTTCAGCGATACTTGGGAAGATCACTATTCAGGGTTAGTTGAATTATTATCAACTCTGCGTGAGTATAACCTGACAGCAAAACCATCTAAAGCTTGTATTGGCTTTAGCGAAATTGCTTTCTTAGGCCATCGAGTAGGTCACGGTTTCTTGAAGACAGAAGACCATAATATCACTAAGATACTTAACATCTCTATCCCTAGGACTAAAAAGCAAGTGCGAAGTCTTTTAGGTCTCATACAATTTTATGGACGTTTCATTCCGAATCTGTCCTCTATCATGGCACCTCTCTCTACACTATTAAAGAAAGGGTCGCCTAACATGGTTCACTGGTCTCATGAATGCCAATCTTCACTAGAGAAGATCAAAACTATGTTTTCATCACCACCTATTTTAGTGTTACCTACAACAGATAAGACATTTGTTCTTCGTAGTGACGCTTCATCCACTGGGATTGGAGCGGCACTAATGCAAGAGTACTCTGGAACTCTGCATCCTGTAATGTATATATCCAGAAAACTTAATGCTGCAGAAAGGAATTACTCGGTTTTAGACCGTGAATTATTGGCAATGGTTTGGTCAATTCTCAAACTCCAAAGATTCCTTCTGGGCGCGCATTTCGTAGTGGAAACTGACCAAAAAGCTCTTACGGCTATCCAAAGTAAGAACTTGAAGAGCTCGAGATCAACTCGATACGCAATCGCTCTTCAACCTTTTCATTTCTCGGTACGAGCTATCCGTGGTTCAGAAAATGTGATGGCGGACATTCTGTCCAGATGCCCACATGATGCCACTTAACTGTTAAATATTGGATCTTTTTAATATGTATAACTTTACAACAGTTATTTTTTGTTTCTTTACTAAGATACACATTTGTAATTTAATAATAGAATGATGGTATCGCTACTTAGCGGTTTATTGATGTTTATTCACCGCTGTTCTTTGATGATTGTTTCTTCATAAATCATAAATTTAAGATTATAGTGTGAATTTTTGGTATGCATTGTATAATTACCAGAATTGTATTATACGTACATCACACCTTCCTGGAAACATTTATTCGTAGAGAAACAATTTCTCTCAGATTTTGAGATATATTCTCACCGGTCATATTAGGAATTATAGTTATTCCTGATATTTTCATCTGCGCAGTATTCTTGCGTTGTGAGCCTATTCTACGTGCTCCTAGATGTATTTAAAAAAAAAAATTTTATTTTTTTTTTTCCCGGGAGGTGTGGTAAGACTGTAAAGGGCAATTTTTACTATCTTGCAATATAATACATTTATATACTTATTATGTTCGCAAATATTTTGTAATCAAAGTATTTCCTTTTTAAGTGCTTAAGGAGAAGTCATTTTTGAGTTACTTCCCTTGAAAGTAGTTCCGTCATCTTCGATCGGACTCCGCGGACGAGTCTAGGCCTACTGCGATTTATTCTTTGGCTGGGTAGGAATAGATTGTTCTTGCTTCAGTATATCTATGGCCTGAATTTATACGTAGTGTTTGTATGAGTAGGACGAGTCTGTCTTATATATGGATATCTTTACATTTCTAAGTCGAACTATGTTGGTTGTCGCTAGAAAAGGTCAAAGGCTATGCAGCGGAAGTATCGCTAGCAAGGGGTGTGATTCATGGCTGTCATCCTGTCTGGATGTCGAATTTTGTTGTAGCAGGCCTATCGCCGAAAAAGTGATCTATAAGTCAATGGGGAAAAGTGATAGTCATTTAGACATGTTGTATGTACTTTACCCCAGTGTTTATTCTCTTTTGCCAAGGAATGGCAAAGTTATATTTCGCATAGAAAGGTAAAACCACAATTTATTATGAACTTGGGCTTCGCCATCGTTGTCGATAAGCAGATGCACAGTGGTACTTTTGAAAAGAATATTTATTCAAAGGAAGACGACATTCCTATGTATCAGCACTAGATTGTATGATATTATTCAATTACCTCTATGAGAGAAGCTATGAAGAAATGAGGACATTTAACGAATGACCAATTTTGGTCTGTATCCTATAGTGAGTGAAGCTCACGAGAGAAGTACAGCCATGTTGAAATTCATATACTTTGTATTTATCGAGTGAGAAAAAGGGATGCCTGTACTATCGCTCGATGAACCAAGAGATCACTGCTACATGTGAGAACCCATGTCTGGGATTCCTATATCTTTATGGAAAATATATATATTGAACTTTACGTGAAGGGATATTCGCTAGACGAGGTTAGGTCTAGGAGCCTTCCTATATATTGGTTATGGTCTGACGTGCCCAGTCAGTAAAGCCAGATGATTTACATGATGGAACTCTGAATGCTTATTTACGAATGCTCCATTATGATATTTGCCAAGCATGAATGCTAACTTAAGATGATATTCCTGTGATCAACATTATGCTGTCTATGTCGACATTTGTTCCTGTAACCATACACGTACTGTCCAAGTGTGCGTCCCATTAAATGTTATAAAAAGACCACCGTAGTTCCAGTACTTCTTGAATTCGAACAGTGTGAGTATGAGTGATGTACTACCAACCTGTCAACTCTATCGAATCATTCTACCATTCGCGTTCTGACATTCACATACACACTCATTGTTTACACTCACATTCTTGTCGGAGCCTCATCACGTTCCAGGACAAGATGACCTGTATGACCAAAACTGTGCTGGGTTTAATGAGTTGACAATCGTTACACTTTACTACACCAGTCCCAACATCTACATTTATCAACTGGTGGACATTCACGTCATTTAACAAATAAAGCGTGATTCAACAACTAGTAGCCAGTATGAGTTAACAACTAAACAGAGTTTAACAACTGGTGTGCCAGCTTCCTGGGTCAACCTGCACAGTGACCATATTGAGAAGTAAACTACTGAGACCAGACGTTCCTTGGGGTCTGTTACGACACACAAATACATCAACAGTACAACTCTACAGTGATGTCAGCGTGACCTGTCCTGTCGAGAGTATGCAGTAACTAGGTCAGCGTTTGTTGACATTTGGTTCGTTGGACATTTGCCATACAACTGACAGTGTTACACAGCAAGCTTGGTTGAAACATAGAACATTACACATCAGGACTGGAGAATATTTGACAGTGTTTGCGAAAGGAAATGTTATTGAACTGAGAAGTCCTACATCGATTGTTATCATTCACATCAACGATGGAGCTTCTATTTCTGTGTTGAATTTAAAATAATTAGACCAGAAGTATTTGTTTAATAAAGTACCACAGTACTGTACTATTAGGCAGTGTAACTGAGCCTTCTTTACAACACATTCTTTCTGCAACACTCTATTTACATCATATTGCCATACTATTTATGCATTTATGTATTTATGTTTAAATATTTATATGTGATATTTGTTTGTATCCAGCGGGTTGTTGTTTTGGTTGGGCGGTGTCACACAACAGAGTATCCCACGTAATAGAGGGTCTGATGTGTGCGTTTCTATAGGTGCAATTTTCTTGATTGAAAATTTGCTGCGACAGCTGTTGCTATTAGTGTTAGCTGTGAAGACTGTACTCATTGTTGTTTTTGTAATATTCCTCTGTTCTTTAGTTTGTTTTGATTTGTTTGTAATTTGTTGGTCTACCCTATTCTATCTTTCAGTTCTATTCTCAATTTATATTTATATACTGTGGCGTTATTTGTATTTGTTATCCTCTTGCGGTTTATCTTTTATTGTTTTTCCCATTTGATTTATTTCATTTCCGCAAATGTTTTCATGTTCTCCTGTATAACTGTTTTGTTTTGTGCCTGATCGACATACACTATTTAAAATATAGTTGATCATATAAATTGATGTACAAGAATCAACTGATAGTTAATTGCTATTACTAAAGGTACACAGTTGATGATATAAAACACTATTTCTGGTGCACTGCACTTATATTATAGAGTGAACCAGCAACTTATAGCTGTTATTATATAAGGATTTATACAAGACCTTTGTAAGGCTTGTTTCCCACAGTGATTGGGATAGTTAAGTACTATTTTCCACAGGTTAAAAAGTTATCATACAAGGTCTTTGATTAAGACTAAGAAAGTGAATTTATTTACTTTTGCAAATTACTGATCTTATTAGACAAGATGTCTACATTAGATTATTTTATCACACAAGGCAAGGCTCTTGATAAGACTGGTCAGCAATTAGAAGAATGGGCAGTTGCTCAATATGACAAAGCATTAGCTGCTGAAGAAAGAAAAGCATTGATTGAGGAGAAAAGATTAGAAGCTGAGGAAAAAAAATTACAAAGAGAGTATGAACAAAAGAAATTGCAGATACAGACTGATGAAAAAAGATTCCAGATGGAAATGGAAAAAGAGAAAAGAAAAGATGAAGCTGCTGCAGAAGAGAAAAAATTACAAGCTGCTGCAGAAGAGAAAAAATTACAAGCTGCTGCAGAAGAGAAAAAATTACAAGCTGCTGCAGAAGAAAAAAAGATTACAAAGAGAAGCTGAAGCAGAAGAGAAAAAAGCAATAAGAGAGCATGAACACAAAAAAGAACTTTTAGCATTTGAGTTAGAAAAGTTAAAGTTAACAAACATAAGTGATGGTAATCAAGCATCTGGTGGTAATGGTAAACCCTTTACTTACAAGGTCAAGGTACCAGCGTTCAACCCTTCCAGTGATGACATAACATTCTGGCTAAATAGATTTGAACGCTCGTGTCGAGCACATAATGTGGACAAATCACAATATGCTAACCAGTTATCAGAAAATCTGAAAGGTGATTCTCTGACTAGTTTAAGTTTGGTTGAAGAGGCTGACAAAGATAACTATGATGTTATTAGGGCAGCCTTATTAAAGAAGTATCAGTTGTCTGAAGAGGGTTATCGGAAGTTGTTTAAGACAATGGTGCCTGAGGCAGGTGTAGAATTCTCAGAATTCATTGCAAGGACACGTCTTACATTTGATCGTTGGATTGAGCTATCCAAAACAGAAAAGACTTATGAAGCCCTTATGGACTTGATACTCAGAGACAAGATTATGTCAAGTATAAATAAACCTTTCCTCGAATTCTTACATGAGCGTAAACCTAAGTCTCTAAAAGAAATGGAACAGTATTGTACCCAATACGTCACTGCACATCCGGACGTAGCTATTAGCAACAGTAAGGTTAAAGAAGGTATGCCAGTTGCTTCTGCAACACCATACAACCCTAATCACTCTCACAAATTCCAAGGACCTCAAAATAGGTTTAATAAAAAAGGTAACTATTACAGTTATCAGAACCAAGGTAACCAATCATTTCAGGGTTCTTCTTCGAATACCTGGAGAAGAGCTGACAGCCCTCGATTCAGGGGTGGTCATAATTACAGGAACTTTCGCAAAGGAAGTCATTCTAGAAACTATCCAAGTTTTCCTTCATGGAGACAACAAGATCATAATTACCGAGATACTCATTATAATGAATATGATGATAGTAACCAAAGGAGCTATGATTCAAACCCGAGTAGGGGTTATAATAGTGGAAACAATGATAAGTACAGAGGCAATAATAACAGAGGTAGAGCACAATTCAAAAAACATAAAGCTCATTACCAGGCGAACTCTGCACAGCAAGAGTCCCACGAAGCCTATAAACAAAATAAAGATAATGATGACTCTAATAATATGGCATGTGCCGCTTTTGATTTTGGGAGAGCATCTCAGTGCCCCCAATGCAAAACATTATTTGAGCCAACCACAGTGTCTACTTTAAGCTGTGGCCATCCTCTTCCCGCTCTTCCTGCGTCAATCGCGCATGATGGGAGAGGTTCTCTTGTCTTACACAAAGGTTTAGTAAATGACAATCCAGTCTCAGTACTTTTTGATTCTGGATGCACAACTATTGGGGTTAGGCAGTCACTCATAGATCCTTCTCATTCTACAGGCAAAGTAGTCAAATGCGTAACATTTGGCGGCACCATAGAGAAATACTCTACCGCTATCATTAGGATTGCTACTCCTTTCTTCACAGGAGATGTACACGCATGTCTTTTGCCGAATCCGATCGCTGATCTTATCATCGGTCGCATTCACGGAGTCAAAGAATGCACTCCGGAGCAAATTTCCGTTTGGGAAAATCAAAATATGCAATCTGCTAATGCGGTAGTCACTAGAGCTCAAGCTCTCAATATGCCTGAAACTTCATCTGTTGAAGATAATGAAGTGCATAACCAAGATGATCCCTTGGTAATTTCTCGTGACTCGTTTATAAAACAACAAGAAGAAGATCCGACTCTTAAGAAATTCTTCACTCTTGTAACGAAAGGTGATCCGAATAAAGATTCAAATTGTAAATCTTGGATTACAATGAAGAATGGCGTACTTGTACGTATGGTGCAAGACTCCACTAAGTCAAGTCATTCTCAGATTCTTGTACCCAAGAATTTGAGAGTTAAGATCTTACAACATGCACACGACTCTCAGTGTGCTGGTCACATGGGTTTTTCCCGTACAAAGTCAAGAGTTCTTGCGGCTTTCTTTTGGCCTTTTGTGAACAAGGACATACGGATCTATTGTCGATCCTGTAAAGTATGTCAAGAAGTCAAATCCAAAGGTCCTCGTCATGCTGCGCCTATTCAGGCTGCAGATATTCCTATTCGTCCATTCCAGAAAATGGCGATAGACATCATTGGTCCATTCAAGATCAAATCTGCTAGAGGACATCAGTTTATCTTAACGTGTGTAGACATGTGCACACGTTGGCCAGAGGCTATCCCTCTAAAGAGCATTACTACCGCTGACATTGCAGATGCTCTTTGGCTTATATTTTCTCGGCTGGGATTCCCCGGAGAAATATTATCAGATCATGGCACCCAACTGATATCGGATACCATGTCTCAAGTAATGTCTACTCTACAGATAGAGAGATCTTTGAGTAGCATCTATCATCCTATGTCCAATGGGATGGTCGAGCGACTAAATAGAACACTTAAGAACTTATTAGGGAAGATAACTGAGGATCATCCTCAAGATTGGGATAGGGTTTTACCCGCGGCCCTCTTCGCGTACAGAGAGGTCCCCAATGAACATACAGGGTTTTCTCCCTTTGAACTTGTCTTTGGCGCGCGACCGCGCGGCCCAATGTCTTTGCTGCATGATCTTATAACAGCTGACAATATTGACGATGACACAAAATCTTCTTACGAGTATGTCATCGCGCTGAGACAAAAGATTATCGAAGCATGCAAATTGGCAACGTCCTCTTCTGAATTTGCTAAGCAGAAGGCAAGACAATTTGCTAATAAGAAGAGAACTTTACGACAACTTTGTCCTGGTGACAAAGCATTTGTTTTGCTACCTTGTCGTGAAAATAGACTCCTTATTAGTTGGAAAGGTCCGTACGATATAATATCGAAAATTTCAGATGTTGACTACATCGTCGATATTAACGGGAAGCATAAAACCTTCCACATCAATATGCTTACGGAGTTCCATGAACGTCCTGACTATCTACAGCCTATTTTCCAGGCAACGGACGATTCTCATGTCAAACATGGTCATTACTCATCACTGTCTGTAATACAGGATGAGGAAACAAGTTTTTCGGATGTTAATCTTCCGCTTCCAATGATCCCACTTCATTCTAGTGAATCATGGAAAGACGTTACTGTTTCTCCTGATTTGTCTCTAGGAGAACGGCGACAAGTTTCGTCTATGTTACAAACATTTCAGGATGTCCTCACTGACATCCCTGGACAAACTCATGTCATTGAGCATGACATTGTTCTAACTGAACATACTCCAATTAGGGTTAGACCTTATCCTATCCCTATACATTTCCAAACACAGGTTGAAAAGGAGTTGGATGAAATGATAGATTTACAAATAATCGAACCATCCACTTCTGCATATTCTTCGCCGATGGTTATTGTTCGAAAAAAAGACAATAACATACGTCTTTGCGTTGACTATCGCAAATTGAATCAAGTTACGAAGTTCGATGCTGAACCTATGCCTTTACTAGAAGAGCTACTTACTCGTCTTTCTAAATCGCATTTTTTCACTAAACTTGATTTGTCTAAAGGATATTGGCAAGTTCCATTATCCGAACGCGCCAAACCTCTTACCGCTTTCTCTACTCCCAGAGGCCTTTTCCAATGGAATTTTATGCCTTTCGGCCTTATGAACGCACCAGCTACATTTGTACGCATGATGCGTCGAATCCTATCGTATCGGTCAGATGTCATTGCTTATCTAGACGACATCTGTCTTTTCAGCGATACTTGGGAAGATCACTATTCAGGGTTAGTTGAATTATTATCAACTCTGCGTGAGTATAACCTGACAGCAAAACCATCTAAAGCTTGTATTGGCTTTAGCGAAATTGCTTTCTTAGGCCATCGAGTAGGTCACGGTTTCTTGAAGACAGAAGACCATAATATCACTAAGATACTTAACATCTCTATCCCTAGGACTAAAAAGCAAGTGCGAAGTCTTTTAGGTCTCATACAATTTTATGGACGTTTCATTCCGAATCTGTCCTCTATCATGGCACCTCTCTCTACACTATTAAAGAAAGGGTCGCCTAACATGGTTCACTGGTCTCATGAATGCCAATCTTCACTAGAGAAGATCAAAACTATGTTTTCATCACCACCTATTTTAGTGTTACCTACAACAGATAAGACATTTGTTCTTCGTAGTGACGCTTCATCCACTGGGATTGGAGCGGCACTAATGCAAGAGTACTCTGGAACTCTGCATCCTGTAATGTATATATCCAGAAAACTTAATGCTGCAGAAAGGAATTACTCGGTTTTAGACCGTGAATTATTGGCAATGGTTTGGTCAATTCTCAAACTCCAAAGATTCCTTCTGGGCGCGCATTTCGTAGTGGAAACTGACCAAAAAGCTCTTACGGCTATCCAAAGTAAGAACTTGAAGAGCTCGAGATCAACTCGATACGCAATCGCTCTTCAACCTTTTCATTTCTCGGTACGAGCTATCCGTGGTTCAGAAAATGTGATGGCGGACATTCTGTCCAGATGCCCACATGATGCCACTTAACTGTTAAATATTGGATCTTTTTAATATGTATAACTTTACAACAGTTATTTTTTGTTTCTTTACTAAGATACACATTTGTAATTTAATAATAGAATGATGGTATCGCTACTTAGCGGTTTATTGATGTTTATTCACCGCTGTTCTTTGATGATTGTTTCTTCATAAATCATAAATTTAAGATTATAGTGTGAATTTTTGGTATGCATTGTATAATTACCAGAATTGTATTATACGTACATCACACCTTCCTGGAAACATTTATTCGTAGAGAAACAATTTCTCTCAGATTTTGAGATATATTCTCACCGGTCATATTAGGAATTATAGTTATTCCTGATATTTTCATCTGCGCAGTATTCTTGCGTTGTGAGCCTATTCTACGTGCTCCTAGATGTATTTAAAAAAAAAAAATTTTTTTTTTTTTTTCCCGGGAGGTGTGGTAAGACTGTAAAGGGCAATTTTTACTATCTTGCAATATAATACATTTATATACTTATTATGTTCGCAAATATTTTGTAATCAAAGTATTTCCTTTTTAAGTGCTTAAGGAGAAGTCATTTTTGAGTTACTTCCCTTGAAAGTAGTTCCGTCATCTTCGATCGGACTCCGCGGACGAGTCTAGGCCTACTGCGATTTATTCTTTGGCTGGGTAGGAATAGATTGTTCTTGCTTCAGTATATCTATGGCCTGAATTTATACGTAGTGTTTGTATGAGTAGGACGAGTCTGTCTTATATATGGATATCTTTACATTTCTAAGTCGAACTATGTTGGTTGTCGCTAGAAAAGGTCAAAGGCTATGCAGCGGAAGTATCGCTAGCAAGGGGTGTGATTCATGGCTGTCATCCTGTCTGGATGTCGAATTTTGTTGTAGCAGGCCTATCGCCGAAAAAGTGATCTATAAGTCAATGGGGAAAAGTGATAGTCATTTAGACATGTTGTATGTACTTTACCCCAGTGTTTATTCTCTTTTGCCAAGGAATGGCAAAGTTATATTTCGCATAGAAAGGTAAAACCACAATTTATTATGAACTTGGGCTTCGCCATCGTTGTTGATAAACAGATGCACAGTGGTACTTTTGAAAAGAATATTTATTCAAAGGAAGACGACATTCCTATGTATCAGCACTAGATTGTATGATATTATTCAATTACCTCTATGAGAGAAGCTATGAAGAAATGAGGACATTTAACGAATGACCAATTTTGGTCTGTATCCTATAGTGAGTGAAGCTCACGAGAGAAGAACAGCCATGTTGAAATTCATATACTTTGTATTTATCGAGTGAGAAAAAGGGATGCCTGTACTATCGCTCGATGAACCAAGAGATCACTGCTACATGTGAGAACCCATGTCTGGGATTCCTATATCTTTATGGAAAATATATATATTGAACTTTACGTGAAGGGATATTCACTAGACGAGGTTAGGTCTAGGAGCCTTCCTATATATTGGTTATGGTCTGACGTGCCCAGTCAGTAAAGCCAGATGATTTACATGATGGAACTCTGAATGCTTATTTACGAATGCTCCATTATGATATTTGCCAAGCATGAATGCTAACTTAAGATGATATTCCTGTGATCAACATTATGCTGTCTATGTCGACATTTGTTCCTGTAACCATACACGTACTGTCCAAGTGTGCGTCCCATTAAATGTTATAAAAAGACCACCGTAGTTCCAGTACTTCTTGAATTCGAACAGTGTGAGTATGAGTGATGTACTACCAACCTGTCAACTCTATCGAATCATTCTACCATTCGCGTTCTGACATTCACATACACACTCATTGTTTACACTCACATTCTTGTCGGAGCCTCATCACGTTCCAGGACAAGATGACCTGTATGACCAAAACTGTGCTGGGTTTAATGAGTTGACAATCGTTACACTTTACTACACCAGTCCCAACATCTACATTTATCAACTGGTGGACATTCACGTCATTTAACAAATAAAGCGTGATTCAACAACTAGTAGCCAGTATGAGTTAACAACTAAACAGAGTTTAACATCCACCCTGTTGGATATCTATCTTTGTTTAAGGGGACGTCCCATACACTTTGTTACTTTATCTTTCTTCCCTTTTTATTTCATTACTTTTTATTCTAAACATACTTAAATTTGATTAGGATTAGATATTTCAAATGTATGCTATTATTGGACCTTGATAATGTTGCAATAATGATCAAAGTACATGTGTGAATGAGAGGATACAGACTGCAAGATGAGAGAGAGAGAGGGGAAGGACAGAATGTTAGATGGGTATGCATGCCTAATTCTTAACCCTTTGAAAATAAAGTTTGTTCGTTCATTCTCTCTCTCAGATTTTGCCAAGCAGTTTATATAATATCTGTGTAGAGGTATCAATATCTGTTTTGATGGTCTCTGCTGGAATGCCATCCGGACAAGCTGCTTTTCAATATTTCAGAAGCTTCATGGCTTTCTTTATTTCTTCTCTACTTGGTCATTCACAGCTGATTTGTGGTACCTCTTCTGCTGGCTGGATGTCTGGGGGATTTGTTGGACCTGGTCTATTGAGAAGTTCATCAAAATGTTTATCTCTACATTTGTTCTTGTATATTACTAAGCAATTTTCAATTTTTATCTTTGATGAGGCTATTTGCTTGCTTATATCTCCCTCTTAGCTTCTTTGTGTTGTTGTACAGGTTCCTCATATTTCTGTTGGCTACAGCTTCCTCTGCTTCCCTTACCAACTCTTAAATATACTTCCTCTTGTCTCTTTTGATGTTTCTTCTTACTTCTTTGTTTTCTTCTAGATACACTTCATGAGCCTTGGCTTTGGAGCTTCTGGTTTTATCTGTTTTTTCTGTTTTCTATCTCGTTTATGGTTTCTGTTGTTATCCATGGTTTGTGCTGATGTTCTCTTTTTCCCAGTACCTCTCCACAAGTCTCATGTCATATATTTTTTACTTCTTGCCAGTGGTCTCCCATATCTGCTTCATCATCCAGTTGTTGGAGTAAATGGTCTGTGTTGTACACTGTGACTCAAACTTTGTCTCTTATTTCTTGGATATTCCATATTATACACAATTTTTTGAGTTGTATTTTTGGAGCTAAAGATGGTGCTAACAGAAGATCATAATCTGATACTACATCTGCTCCTTTATATACCTTTACATTAAGTAATCATCATTAGAAAGAGAGGTTTATGTATTTTGTGTTTAACTAATTCTTAATTTTCATATTTTCCCAGTAATTCATCCTTGTGTTCTTAACCCTATAACTGTCATAATGGCCGATGTTCAGCCATTATGTTTCTCTCTGTGGTGTTATGACCAGCTAAACTGGCCGTTAGTAAAATCGTAATTACAAATGTGAATCAAAGTTTTTCCGTGTGCAAAGGAGAAATAACTTTGATAAATAGATTTCCCATCCGTTCCGGTGTTTGAGCATGGTGTAAACATGTGTGTTTATCGCTTTGCATTGTGTTCATTTGGATTAAAAATTTTCTCAATTTTCTTTTTCGACTGTTATCTTGTCTGATGCTGTTTGAATTTTCATCAGGACTTGGAAATAAATCTAGACCATCATTATTTAACATTTTTCAAATGGAAAATAGTGATTCTGACGATGACTTTGCCGACATCCCACATGCCAATGATGAAAGTGGATTGAGTAGTAGTGAAGATGAAGCCGAATCTAGCCCTGGGTCTAGTGTTGTCACTGACCAATTTGGATGGCAAAAGGTGAACAGTGAAAGCAGTAGGTTATGAACTGATCCAAATTTTATTTTAAGAAATCCTTACAGCTCCCAAAATATTCTTCTAGAGAAAAGAACATTATTGACAGGGACAGTACGAGTCAATTCAAGAGGATTACCTGAGGAAAAGACCTCAAAGCTTTAAGTTGGTGAATACAAATTTTAGTGCAAAGGAGAGATGTGCCTTTCATTCAAGAAATCTCAAAACCAGCCAGTGCTTCTACTGACAACAGCTCACAATGCAGTAGTTTGAGCAAAGATCATTAGAGGGAAGGCCAAAAAAAAAAACCATCAGCCATTTTTGACTACAATTCTTACATGGGTGGGGTGGACATAAGTGACAAGCAGATATGCCACTTAGTGTCTGAAAGGTCCACCAGATGCTACTGGAAGAAAATCTTTCAGAGTATGATAGATATGTCTATTCTGAACTCATGAATTTTGTACAACTCGACTGTGGCTCAGAACAAAAGACTCGAGAGAGATAAATACGAGGGGTGTTCAGAAAGTAATGCACCACATCGTTTTTCTCAGCTAATAATTAAGATAGAAGCATGAAATTTTGCACACTTTAAATATGGCATGTGCCAATTGTGTGCATCAAATTGCACTGCAACCGGCCAAATAATATGGCTGCACTAAACCGTTGAAATGGAGCGTGTTGGCCACTTGCGTTATAAACAGCGAATTGTGATAGAATTTCTCGTTGCAGAGAAGGAAACTGTTGTGAATATTCACAAGCATCTATGTGATGTGTATAGAAGTTTTGCAGTCGACAGGAGTACAGTCAGTCGCTGGGTTCAGAGAATCAAAGAATCAGGAAGAGGAGATACGGAGCTGCTTGATCGGCCGCACTATGGACGTCCTGCCACAGCCACCAACGCAGAAATGTTGAAATGCGCTGAGGGCATTATTCTTACTGATAGGCAAATCACTACTCAACAATTGGCCTTACAGCTGTCAGTCAGCATTGGTAGTGCAAATGCAGTTATAAAAACTCTCGGATTTTCTAAGGTTTGCGCAAGATGGGTTCCTCGAAGTCTCACAAATGACCACTGATTGCAAAGGAAAGCAATTTCTTCTGAATTGTTGGAGCGTTTCAATGCTGATGGAGAGAACTTTTCGGCTAAGATCATTACAGGTGACAAAACCTGGGCACATCATTTTGAACCTGAGACAAAAAGACAGTCAATGGAATGGCATCATTCACAATCATCAAGAGAAAAGAAATTCAAGACAATTCCTTCAGTTGAAAGTCATGATCACTGTCTTTTTTGGGACATTGAAGGTGTGATTCTTCTGGACGTTATGCCAAGGTGAGGGTCAATCACTTCGCAAGCTTACATTCAGACACTGAAAACACTCAATCAACGGATTCGCAGAGTTCGGCCTCACACGAATCCAGCCGACCTGCTTCTCCTTCACGTTAATGTGCGACCTCACACAAGTCTGGCAACATAGAAAGCAATCACCAAATTGGGTTGGACTGTACTACCCCATTTTGGCACCCTCTGATTTTCATCTATTTGGTCCACTTAAAGATGCACTCCGTGGGACACAGGTTTGAAGATGATGAAGGAGTGATTCATGCAGCGAAGAAATGGCTACATGATCAAGACAAAATCTGGTACGGGCTAGGAATACATGCCATTGTTTCGCGCTGGCATAAAGCCGTACAAGTTGATGGGGATTATGTTCAATAATGCCTTTTTTAGCCTAAACAACATCTGGAAGTCCTCCCAATACAGCACAAGCACAAAATTAAGACTGTATGAGAGCTGTGTACTTTCTGTGCTTCTCTATGGTGCGGAATGTTGGAGAGTAGCAGAGAGGAAATGTCAAAACTGTTCTCCTGCCACACAATCTGCCTAAGGAAAATTCTCCGAATCTTTTGGACGAATACCATCAACAACCAAGAACTACTTATTCGGAGTAACCAGGAGGACATGCACACCATCATAGCTGGCAGACACTGGAGTTGGGTTGGCCACATTCTCAGAAGGGACACTGATACCATCACAAGAACAGCTATGCTATGGACCCCCGAGGGAAAGCGAAACAGAGGCCGACCAAAAACAACTTGGCGGAGAACTGTGAAACTGAGATGCAAAGAATGAACCAGAGTTGGGGCCCTGTACGAAGGATGGCCGCCGACCGTGCAAAGTGGAATCAATTTGTTGCTGCCCTACAAGATGCCACCAGGCATGATTACCGCTGACTGCTTTGACAGTTGGTTGCTATGGATCAAAGAAGAAGAAGAAGAATTGAAACATATTATTTTCTTTTGTCAATCTTGATGTGGGTAGAAAGGCATTTTTTTTAAGGTTGCAAGTGAAAAGAATTCACAAAAATTAGGTTTCAGAATAAAACCATATAACTATACATTTTCTGAAATAATATTGTTTGTAGTGTCTGCAAACTTATTCAGATGATAAACAGAACCAGTCAATGTGGGGGTAGGTTGAAAGCAGAAGAGTTACATAAATAATTGTATTCATTGTGTAAAGGTCAAGGTCCCCATACAAAACGCTCAAATACTTTGAAATTAGTACCATATGATTCCTTATCCAATATGCTTTCAGAAAATGTATACTTATATGGACCTCTGACTTCATTTTCTATTAGTTTCTGGTACTTTGTTGAACTAGTCAAAATCTAAAATAGCCATGATGCCACAGCACAATGGCACTTGACAGTTTAATGGGTTAAATACAATTTAAAAGTCATGACAGTGCTTGATTGTCCTTTAAACCATCCCTTGATTGTCTACGAAATGAAATATGATTTTTATCTGGTGGTGACCGAGGATGCAATTAATTTGTCCTGGTTCGCCCCGGGCGCTAAAATCCTCGGTACGCCACTGCTCCAAACATGTAAAATTTGCTGCAAGGGATTTTCTGTCTGGAATAAAGGTAGCCAAAAAGAACAAGAATTGAAAAAAAAAAAAAAAAACCACACACAAATGCATGCATATAGAGTACAAAAACACAAACAAATTATGATGTTTGTGTGGATGTGTATAAATAACACTTATTATGTTACATATTTGTTGAAAGTGGTAACATATTGAGCACAAGTTACATTTTTGTTAAAAAGTTGAAAGCATTACTGAGTAAATTGTCCCCAGCAGATATACAGATGTGAAACTGCTCCTTATACACTCTCTTCCAACAGGAACATTACCATCTTCCTCAGCTTCACTTCCAAACTACACTGTATGTTCCTGAAAACAAAATATTGAACATATTCAAGTTTTGAAACAAACCACAAGTCTTAAACATTGTCCCAGTCTGACAACTACATGATACATTTTTATGTATTTAAAATTACTTTCTTTTCTCAACTGTTATGTCTCTGTCCCTGATAAAGAGGTTATCACAATTACATATACTACACTATTACAGAAAAGAAAACACACACAAACAACCTAGCAATAAGTAATAACATGTTTAAATGGACAATATTTTAACAGATTTCTCAGTTTAACTCACTTTGGCTGTATAAAAATTTGTTATTAAGAATTACAAAGAATACTCACTTTAAAATCTGTACTGATGTCCTGTTTTATTTTCGATCCAGGAATGGGATCTTCTGTTCCATATTCCTTTGCAATCTGAAAAGCGAAATGAATTATAG